>OY992503.1:15308270-15908270 GCA_963921215.1 Scoparia ambigualis
AACTTACTAGATGCTCTAACATTACACACCCAAGAGGGTGTGTAATGTTAGATAGAAATACTGATCAGATCAGCATCACCATCATCTAACGTTTAAATAGTATCATTTAATTTCATATAACCACTGAATTAATATAAAAAACATTGAATATAATTTTAGATTCCATAATTTCATGTGATATAATGTACATTTGATATAGGTTATATGCATTTGATACTTATAATAACTTTTGTAGCACAACCTTACTGAAAACTTTTTAAGACAATATTTGCTATTTCCATTTTTGTAAAAATTACATCAGATGAAATTATAAAATATGAGTATTATCAAATCAATAATACCCTTACGTAATGTTGATAGGAAGTGTATTTAGAACAAGTATGAAAATTATATCCAATGAACGTTATATTTTTTGAAATTAGTTTTCATTTGTAACTAAGTATATGAAATGATACACCAACCGAAATACGTCCACTATCGGACAGACACCATGCAGTTCAGCCTCCGCCATGGACAGACACCAGTTGAACTTTATTGCATCCAGAGGAAAAGCGTACTCTTACTGTCCTATTTTCGGTTGCACAGAAACGCTTCGAGATCACGCCGAAGGCACCAGTTCCCGTGCAGAAGGAGAAGTTCCTGCCGCTGGAGCGGCTGTGGGCGCACCTCACGGTCAAACAGCTGCTGGACCAGCGAGACGCGGCCGATCGCGCCGATGGCGACGCGGCGGATACACCCGACAAGAAAGCCCTGGCTATTGCCCTCAAGGTAAGCTTACACGAAAAAATTTTCTCAACCCGTTTTCTCGTGTAATGTCCATACACGATATGTCAAAAATAGACATGATAGGTAGATAGTTTTTGCTTCTCTGTGGTATTTTTGTGAAAATTTTCTCGACCCGTTTTCTCGTGTTATGTCCATGTATACACGATATGTCAAAAATAGACATAATAGTAGTTTTTGCTTGTCTGTGGTATTTTTGTCTACAAACAACACAATTTTATCGAGTTTTGACAACTGTAACCGAGATAGTTTGTCGTTCCCGCCACCGAAGGAAGAGAGAATGTCGTCCGCGACATATCTCGTGTTGCGCATGCTAGGCCTACTGAACTGCTGTGCTCCGGAAGACACGTATAAGCCGTTGAGCCAGGGTCCATTATAGTATGAGAAGTTCTTGTGCTACATTTGCTCTCATAACATTCTTCATATATTGCTCGTCGGTTAAGAGAAATTTCACGAGAACGTATCGCCACATGGGAACGTACATAACCTATAGGTGGGTTTTAAAACAGCAGCTACCGGGGCTTCACTCTCAAAGCGCATTCGAAACTTCGCTGGCCCGTAATTCGTAAACAACGTTCGTAACGAGAGCTAATCCTGAGCTCTTGTTGAGCTTGTCGAAACGTAAGAATACTTGAATCGCTGAACATTTTATTTACACAAAAAAGAAACAATTATAATATTGGATTAAAAACTAAAACTAAATAACGTAAAAACTAAGCCTAAAAAAAACTATAAGAATACTTTAATAAAGGTGCAACAGTCGTTTTCCTCTTTTTTATAATAACTTATAATAACGTGCCAATTTGATTATTTTTGTTCTCAGTACGAGTTCGTAACCCCGTTGACTTCTTTGGTGGTGGTGAAGCCTAATGCCACCGACCACGTGGACGCAGAGTCTGTTGACAAACAAAGTGAGTTCCTTAAATTAATACCTACCTAACTTTCTAAAAAAAAATGAACAGCAACAGCTGTTGCTGTTATATAATGTGAATATGTGTGATTGGCTGTACTGTCAGTACTTACCTACACACACTTTCAAACTTTAACGTTCTATTATGCACACATATGTATATAAACGGGATTAACGCAAAACTGCATAATAAAGGCATCCTACGATACCTTTTATAGGTAATAGGTATCCGACGTTTTGACCGAGTTGTACCGGATAAAATGATTACTAGAAAAAAATCAACCAGTCCCAGGAAGCTCGAATGGGATTCGAACCCACGACGACCTTTGGATTGCCGGTCCACTGCTCTAAGTTGTACCGGCCGTGGTAAAACCCGTAATCCCGTTTAAATAATTATGTGTTATTAAAGTACCTACATAGCACTAAAAAGGAATTCATGATAACAACAAAAACAATTAATACTTGTACTTATACTTTGCTCTTTTTCAGATAACGGATATGGTGTACAATTTGGCCAGCGTAAGTGTTAGTTAATTAAATTGTACACATTGTTTGTAAGCTATAAACCACTTGAGCGAAGGAGCGTATTTGAAATTTTGAAATGTCTTTTAGTTTTATCAAGGGCGATAATATATTATTTATCTATGGTTTTATACAAAGTAAGGTACCGTCGGGATTGTCGTTTTGAATCAGGCTGTTGCACTCTGATGGCAGGTTGCATGCACTTTTTCCAAACCCATTCAGATATTGTTTGTCATCTAGGATTGAGGACTCAATGTTCCAATTTTACTACAACATTAAAATGCTTTCCAAAAGTGAAATTATCGTGCCGATTGGTTGCTATTGTGCCTACTTACAAGTCAACTAGTTGAATGTAGACTACAATTATTTTAATTAATATATCATTCCTAACGGGGAAATCAATATTTTTAGGCATATGTGTTACGACTAGAACGAATGTGAAAGCATGGAACATTAGAAATCGTGAATGTGTGATCGTATCTAGATTTCGTGCTTCTTACCTCTAAGTCATAGTCATTTTATAAATTGAAAGACAATTCTGATAGTATAGTGGTTTTATTATCATACTTTTTAATAACAGCTGGCTCCAGTGCTTTCGGCGCCGGCGGGGGAGCGTCGTTCGGGCCCTCGGCCTCGTCGGTGGCCGGCCCGCTGCCCGTTTATGCCACCGCGTTGTCTCGGCCAGGTCTGTCACCATACCACCCCACTACAAAGTGCCTATCGCTATTATTTAATTCTCTTGCTGTATTGTCTTATTGTTATATCAGAAAATAAGGGTACCTTGCAGATGACAATAATTCACAATGACTATGATTCATGACCATGACCAGGCAGAGTACCCCTACCTAAAAGAAAAAGTTTCTTAAACCCCTAGATCAATTCTCTTGTCTAGTCCGAGTGCCTCGTGGGAGTTTCATTGAGCATTCGATTTTATGGCAGAGCTTACACCTTTGTGACTTTTGGTTATGCTACAGTACCACTATTATTACAAACGGCTAATTTCTTCTTGCCTCTCTATCTCTATCTATCTTGCCATTATAACTGGTTATAAATAGGTTTACAAATAAATCAGAGATCACGGTAAAATTTTCAAGCATCCTTTCATTTCTGTGCAGTTGAGGCTTAATACATAATGAATAACAATACATCATTTTTCATGTTTTTTTATATATTTTAGCGTTTTATTAACGCTTAAATATACTTAAGTAAAATTTTAAACACTGAAAAAAGAAGAAAGATTGTGTGTTCGATTCCCGCCTGAGGTTGTCGTCTTTTTCAGTGTTTAAAATTTTACATAATTTTTCATTATTTTCTTGGGGACTTTTTAATGGTAAATGTGGGATAATGGTCATTCTGGGCCTAAGTTATCCGTGAATAATTCATATTATTGTAGTTAATACATTATATGTACTGGAACTACACTCGGCGTCAAAAAAATCGCACCTCTTAGAAAATCACTTTCAAATGTCATTTACTCTTGATATGCACATGCAGTCGCATTAATTATGATTTTATTTACAAGGTTACTTAATTAACTTAATAAAAAACATTACTTTTCATTATCAAATAAAACCTAATGCAACAAATAAAGTGTCACAAAAATTCGATGCAAATTTTGCTACCCGTGAGAGTTGCTAGTTGCGCTTCCTTTGTGGGTATAAAACGGTCAACACGGGTTCAATGTGGGTCATTCGCTATTCAACCGTTGAAGAGGACACACGCACAGATTTTGATGGATACCACAGCTGATAAAGCCGCTCAAGTGGTTGCACTACTGCAATCAGGGGTGCGGCAGTGTGATGTCGCCCGGCAACTGAACCTGAGCCGTTATTCCGTTCGAAGAGTGTACCAGCGCTTCATAGAGACCGGTGGCTATATCCGCAGACACGGTTCGGGTAGACGTCGCTGCACTTCGGAAAGAGACGACCGGTTCGTTGTGTCGAACTCTTTGAGAAATCGTTTCTCCAACGCTGTTGAGTTGCAACAGCAGCTCCAGGCAGTTCGCAGACGCACCGTAAGCGTATCTACGGTTAGAAGAAGATTGAAGGAGAAGAAGATAGCGGCCCACAGAGCTGCTACGGGTCCAAAATTGACTGCAGCGCATCGGCGAGCCCGCTTGCAGTTTGCTCGTGACCACGTCGATTGGACCCTTGAGCAGTGGAGAGCTGTTCTCTTCTCAGACGAGACGCGAGTGTGTCTTTTCTGCAACGACCGACGGAGAAGAGTATACCGGAGGCAGGGTGAACGTTTCGCCCAAGCCTGCATCCAGGAGACGGTGGAATATGGTGGCGGATCCTGCATGTTCTGGGGCGGTATGTCTGCTGCCGGCAAAACCGACCTTGTCTGCGTCTCCCGGACTGGAGGTGCTCGCGGACAAGGGTCGCTGACTGCTCGCCGCTATGTCACTGAGGTCCTGGAAGTGCATGTGGTCCCCTTTGCCGAATCTTTTGGCGAGGGGTTCACATTAATGCACGACAACGCTCGCGCTCACACTGCAGGCATCGTGAGCGACTTCTTGCAGAGGTCCCAAATCTCTGTGATGCAGTGGCCAGCGCGAAGTCCGGATCTGAATCCTATAGAGCACCTCTGGGACCATCTTAAACGTAAGGTTCGATCTCGGGATCCAGCTCCTTCGACTCTACAGGAGCTCCAAGACGCGGTGATTGAAGAATGGGGGCTTATCCCTCAAGAAGAGCTCCTGAAGTTGGTGAGGTCCATGAGGGACCGTATGGAAGCCGTGATCAGGGCAAGGGGGGGTAACACTAGATTTTAAGTTAATTTTAAGACACTTTTTGTACATTTTTCTTTGTAAATTATCTGTTGTTAATTAGGACTTAATTAAGGATTTTTATTATTTTATTAATTTTAATGTTGTTTGTATAATTATAATTAAACAGAAAGTTAAATTTAATTGTTTTTTGATACTCCTTTTTGTTACTTTTCTAATGATACCCAACACTATCCTCTACATAAGGTTTAAGAATTTTTAAAGATGATTTTTAAAAGGTGCGATTTTTTTGACGCCGAGTGTATAATAATATGCACTGTGCCGCAACCGTCTGGTTTAATCAGCCTGTTGGTTGGACCACAGATTGAATAATAGTACTACGGTTGGACGGCTAGGCCGTTTATATGCGGGAACAATGTTTCTACTCATCATAAATTTCAATGGATATGGTTAATATTATACACAATCAAAGGTAAAATATATAATATGTGCTCAAACACTTTTTGAAGATTGTGATTGTTAAAGAAATTACAAAATTCACAGATATTTTCCCCTTGACTGTGTAATAAGTTTTTCAATATGTGCTTTAGGCTTTGCGTTGCCGCAGTATGCATTTGCCTCTCAGTCTGTGCAAGATGGAGCTAGTCTTATGCAAGTGGAAGCTCTAGAAGAAGCTTTTGAATTCGACGAGGCTTCTGAACCTGGTAAATATAGGACCTGTTAAGGTTTATCAATCCATTTAAGCTGCTATTCCACGAAAGCTGTGCACGGTAGATAAGCGACTCGCGAGGACAAATTCATCAATAGAAAGACTTCATTTTTTAAAGAAACAACCGATCCTTGAATTGTTGAATTTTTCCTCGACCATCACTTAGCTACCTCTCACATCTGTTGAAGAAATACCCATAAGCCGTGAATGAAACTACTGTCTTTGCTTTTACAATTGATATAGGGTACCTACCCAATAATATAAAAATGCTATATTTCCTATTAAAGAATTGGACATTTTATTAAATAAGACAGCAGTTTTACGTTATACATTCATATAAATAAAAATCAATAAGTACTTAGTATCTTATTTTTTTTTCTTTGGTTATTGGCCGAGTATTTTTAAAAGCTAAAACGTTCTAGGCAGCGAGTAGAGTTCTGAGGTCTTTGTTCTGCTTTGGCTGTAATTTATGCGGCGTGACAGATCCTTCTACGTTGCAAATCTTCAGACTGTTGCGCATAAGTTTATTTAAGTTTACGAAGACCTCTGAACTCTAAACCGCTCGCCGTGGTTTCAGCGCCTAATAACTTTTTAAGCTTGTCACTTCTTAGATATCTAGCTTTTATCGAGTAGGTATTCGACTGTCTGTAAAGAGTAATGGCATTATGTTTAAGGACCCATTAAACTTGTTTATGCTTCAAAAACTATGAATAGGCACTTGATTTTCATTACAACATTTTTTGGCAATAAATAAACATTTGTCATTAAATAAATATTTATCACTAAGTAAACATTTAACATAGACGGGCTTTCATCGTCGGGTGCAAACGGTGATTCAGCTTTTTCCGTGTAATTTTCATAATAAGCAGCATGTTTGGTTGAACACATCAATAGAAGTAAGTACATTAGTACAGTGTTTTATTTAAAATTTGTAAACCTATTTCAACACTACATAAAGATGACAATTAAATAATAATTACTCAATGTCGGCGTAGCGGTTAGCGCTCGGGTAATAACTGAGAGTACCTACGTACTCTTGAGATAGATACGCGACGTATAGTAAAACAAAAAGATATTATTTACAAGCTTTTATTTAAATTATGTATGTCCTGGAATTTTGCAATCAATATTTGACCCACTTCCCGGTTACCGATTGAGCTGAAATTTTGCATACATGTGTAAATCGCGTGACAATGCAATATTATGATGACTTGGTGCTGACCTGATGATGGAGCTGGAAGGTGGCCATAGGAACTTTGCAATGAAACAACACAACCTCATCGAGTTTAGGCTCGTTTGAATCGTCTTGACGAGTAGTTTGTCTTTCAATGCTAACCAGGGTCTGATGATGGAGCTGGAAAGTGGTCATAGGAACTCTGTGATGAAACGATGCAACCCCATCGAGTTTCGGTTCGTTTCATTCGTCTTGTCGAGTACTTTGTTTTTAGATGGTTACCAGGGTCTGATCTGATGATGAAGCTGGAATGTTGTCCTAGGAACTCAGTAAAGAAACGACGCAACCCCATCGAGTATGGGCTCGTTTGATTTGTCTTGATGTGTAGGTACTTTGGTGCTAGATGGTAACCAGGGTCTGATGATGGAGCTGGAAAGTGGCCATAGGAACTCAGTAGGTAATTAAGCGACACAAACGCGTCGAGTTTGATTCGTCTTAATGGGTGAACCTTTTTTGATGGGTGGTGAGTGGTGGTGGTTTGGTGGACGTGAATAAATTTTGTATTCATAAATATTTGTATTCAGTGAGATGAACAGATGAAAAACGTGTCCAGGGATAACAAAAAAGTTAAAAAAAAATTAGAAGTAAAAACCTTTTTAAAAAACAAGATAGTATAAACAAATTTTGGAAAAGTCGATCATTTCTTTATAAAATAAAAAAAATCAAAAAGATCTATGTTTTATACGAAGATCTATTAGGACTTAATAGACGCGGAAAATTAAGGGCTTTATGATAGTATAAACAAATTTTGGAAAATTCGATATTTTTGTTTGAAAATAAAAAAATAATAATTTATTAATAATCTATAATAGCTAGGTTCATTTTCAATGCCCTTTCAAGTCGTGTAGAGCACGAGATCTGTGAATTTTCTTTTTAGCGCATTTAAATAAAAGCGTGTTTTTTTAAAATGGTTTTTACTTTTAATTTTATTATTAATTTACAGCTGCTATGGGCTTTCCGGGGGTGCGGGGACCGCTGCCTAGTGCACACTTTGACCGCAACGTGTACTATTCAGCTTACCCGGCGGGGATGCCGGGACTGCCGATGATTCCTAGTCAGTGCACACCTAATTAACTAGAAAGTGTATTAAGGATGTAAAGCATTATAAATATCATCAACCCATAAAAAAATTGGCATCATGCCCGTGTTTCGCCCGGCTTACTCCAGTTTGCGCGGCAGCCCTCTTCAGCCGTCACACACTTGCCATCATTTTATTGTGAATAACTTCTTTTAAACTTAGATACAGTTTAAAGTAAAGGAGCACATTGATATGACGGCATAAATACAAAAGCAAATGACCAATCTGCAAATAAATCTTGGTGTTTGTTAATCTGTCGAGTCTTAGTTTTAGTGGCAGTAGGATTATTCCTACTACAGAAATGCCAGTAAAATGTAAACCCACATATTGTGCGCTATCATGCCAATATACCTAACTCAGATTCAACTTCATTTTATTTTAGACTGTGTACTTACAGATTTGAGATATAAGTAAGTATCTATATTCACATCATACACTCTCACATCGTGAGTTTTCGTAGAGTGAGAAGCTATATGGAAACCAAGCAAATGAGATGTCTAAAAATAACGGAGAAAATACACTATTACTTACTGGACTGGATCACCACGCACTTTGCCGATTACTTATAGATAAATTATCTTCGTTGCGGATATGAATTTTATGTAAGGCAACTTAGGACAACTAAGAAGCAACGTAAAAATCCACAACAGCGATAGTTTAAAAGATTTTTAATACACACATCGGGAAAGCGCTTCTTCTTAGAAATATGTTGATAAGAAGCGTAAGTTTTCAAGCATCGTAATCAAAATGTATAATTTGGAAAGCTTCGTTAGTGATGCCAGTTATGATAAAAAACACCAAGTCGACATAATATCTACTTATAATAGTTAAGCTGTCGCCGTGCAGTAATTTCGCCTGCACCAATCGAGTCGTGAAGCCGAATTCCCAAATCTTCTTTTCTTCATAAATGTCAGTTGTCTTACGCCCGAAATTAATAACGTACCTACTTATCTTTCGATTTTTTAGCGTATCAGAGTGAGAAATTTGACAATATTTTAATGAAGTCAAAAATTTTTATTCAGAATGCTAAACAATTTTTAGATAAGTAAGTATAAGTACCTACGTTATTGATTTCGGGCGTTAGTATGTAGATTTTAGTTTTATTTCACTTGCCTGTCTATGTCTATGGATGATAGTGCGCACGCATATTTGCACGTAGATAAAATAATATGTGAAGATAGGGATAGGTACGTTATACATATTTTTTGAAAATGATAAAAAGGATTTCAACCCCGATGAGAAGTACCGTCTATCGATCTAGACCTTGGCTTTCCAATTTGATAAAACGCCTTTTCTTAAAATTACTTTCGTAAAACTGAATAAATAAAATATATTAAGTAAATAAATTTTACGTTGAACTTTTACGAGTATATTCAAGCTGAACGAATAATCACGAACTCTCAGGAAGCAGTAAGGAGTTCGGTCAGTTCTGGTTCAGGCCGGACCTCTAGTAATATTTCATCAGATAAATCCTATAAACATGCTGCCATTACTTATTTTCGAGTTTTCGAGTTTAGATTATAAACAATAATTTTAAAAAAGCTTATTTTTAATTCTACTAAAATAGGTTTTAAATTAAACACTCAAAAAAAGTGCCGAAAAAATTACGAACCTTTAAATTTTTTTACACTTTTCCGTGTTATAAATTATTTTTTACAAAATAGGCGTAACAATAATAAACTATAGGTAAGTAAGTACCTACTATTACTCAATCATGAATATTAACATGTAAATACTTTTGCAGTGGCCCCAACAGCTCCTTACGGCCAGGCAGGGTTTGGTGGAACCCTGAGTTCGGACGACTTACAGCCCCTGATCGCGTTCAGCACGACCCGGGGACCTTTGAGCACGCCGGCGCCGCCACCGCCGAGCTCGACTGCTAAGCCCGACGAGCTGGCGGTCTACCACCTGCAGCAGTTCCCGTGGGTGCGCGCGCTGCTCGGCGCCAACGACACCCTCACCCTGCAAGTCAACTCCACCGCAGTCACACTGCACCTCGCTAAGGACAGTGTAAGTTATAAGCGGCCATTTTGTTGTGTACCTACGAAACCGGGGCGAAATTAGTACTCACATGTTTCACTTCTTTTGATAAGGTATTCTGTTGGCCTACTGTAATCTTACAACGTAACCGAATGGGAATGTCATTGTTATCATACAAGTGTCATACATCTCCTTATTGTTAGAGTAGAGTCGGTTGAAGAGTGCGAAAAACCAGAGAATGTGAGTCAGTCAGTCTGTCAGTTGAATTTGAAACACATGGAATGAATTTTCAATGTGCCGTCGTACGCGTATACTTACATAAAAAATATTATTATTATACCAGCGGCAGTCAGCAGGGCAAAAGCAAATATAAGTATGAGTAGATCAATCTACGTCCATTCCTTTAGGAGGAAGTCCAACTCGTTCTTCCACTTTCTATGTTTACCGCGTCACCAGTTCCTGGTTTTGGGGCCTTGTATAGTAACATAATGAAAACATTGAACTCATCTCCTCCTTACCTTTTAGTCTTCAATGCTGAGAAGGTTGTGACTTGTGACCTCCTGGATAAATTATCTTCTCCCTTATGATGTTTCGCCGTTCGTCTCAGGCAAACTGGTAGGTGAGCATCGTGAACTTTGGAGTCGAGTGTGATACGAATCTGATCTAATGGACTCATAATTAGTATTTTGAGGAGCTGTGTCGTAGCGGCTCATTGTTAAACGGAGTGAAGACTGCAGATATATCCAACAGCATAAGAAGGGATGTGCTCAACCACCTATCCACGCGAAGAAATTCCGCGTGACCAGTGTGGCAGTGTGGCAATGCGGTCTTATTGCCTAGTCTTGTTTTGTATAATAGTCGAGTGGTGTAAAAATCTCGTCCGAATACGCCATTATGCTTAATAAAAAAATTAAAAACGTAAAGGGAATTGATCAGTTTCTTAGGGTGTTTTGGACTGGCGTGGACATTAACTATAATAATAAATGAATTCTTATTTAAATATTTCATACCTAAAAGAAATTAAATAACATAACAAAGTTGCAGCAAAATGTAAAAACATGCCATATCTAGCATGCGTAATATTGTGATTTTGTTACTGAAAAAGTTAAGTAATTACTTAAAAGATATTTACTTATTTATGCGAGGTTTATTTACTTATTTATATTTTTTAAGCTTATTTACTTATTTATAAGTAGGTTTAATTTTAAGGGTGTGTGAAGAAAAAAAAATCCTAATTGTCAGGGAGTGTTATTACACTCCCCGACTGAATTGACTGAGTTTCTAGACAATATTTTAATTACTTACAATTCTGAATAAAACCATCTTATACGATTACATATACCATTATCCGCTAATTAGCGGATAAAATAAAACAACATTATTTCGTTTTATTTAGAATCGTATGTAATTAAAATATTGTCTAGAAACTGGGCAGGTGATGTAATATTATTTTCGTGCCTTGCCCAGCTTAAATACCACATTAATGTCATAACTTGAGCGCAGCACAAAAAAAAATCTAATTCCAGTAGGTACTATAATCGATTATTAATATATAAAACTAATGTTATCGTATTAGCGTTCATGTGGTAACCCATAATTAGACTTGCCAATTAATGGTGAGTTCCACCCATGAAACTGAACAACTTTCCCCAAGAAACCTATGTGCAAAAATGGCAAAAAAATTCGATCTCCCATACTATTGTCGTCAGCTGATCGGACAGTTTTGTATGGGAGGTCGAAATTTTAGGTTCACATATAGGTTTCTTGGGGAAAGTTGTTCAGTTTTATGGATGGAACTCACCCTTAATTGGTTTTGTATACTTAAAGACAAGTTATACCTATATTAAAAACTAAAAAAATATGATTGTTCGATAAAGGAGTTACAATATTTTTTTTCTAATTTTAGGTTCTAAAAAAGGTCAATTTTAACTTTTTTTTCTCTCAAAAACTATGTACCGTAACCATTTGGCAATTTTACTTCAGTGCTTTTATTAGCTAAATCTGTAGGAATTTGCGATAAAAAGTACGTGTTACCAAATCAAGGTTCTTAAAACACTGTGAGCCGTGTAATTATTAAGTCAAGGATCATAAGACCGCCAGCGGTCGCGAAATTATTGATTTTTAATTGTGTCTGGTTTTACGATCCTCAAGGGGTTATAATGGTGTTTTGAATCCGTTTCTCTCACAGGTGCCAAAGCCAGCGGAGGGCTCTGACGCGGAGTGCGCGGCGGCGACGGACGGCGCGGCCGGCGTGTGCGTGTACCTGACGCGCTGCGACGCCGCGCGGGGGCTCAGCGCGCTCGCGTACAGCAGCACCTACTGCGTCGTGGGCGACCAGTCAGTATCAAATCTTTATATATCCAACAATAATTATTTTTTCCACTACCGTCACACACGATTAGACGACACCAACGGTTATATATTCCGTATACAAGGCTTATTGTGGTAGTTAACCGATTGCGAACTAGAACGAGGTTACGTTTTTGAAACACTGGATTCCACGCTGATGATAATTTGTGGCCATCTACCCGATGTAAATTGTTGGGATGTTTCTTGATTTCAATCGCTTTACGCACTACCCTTGAATAAAAGTGGCGATCTGTGGAGCGGACTTGTGTATTACGATGAAATACGATCCAATGATTTGCGCCTCTTTTAAGTGAATGCTCTGCAATGACTGATTTGTTTATAACGACGGTTTTTCACAGTCGCAATACGTTCCTTGACTATCCATGAGAGGGTCAAGAACCTTGACCCTCTTATGGATAGTCCGTTTTGTCTGGCCTATGTAGGAACTATCGCAGCTGCAGTCTATCTTGTATACACCTGGTGTTTGAAGTGGCAAAACATCTTCGGAGAGCCCACAATGTTGTTGACCTTTATGCCTGGAGTGTATATTTCTCGGTATCGTACTCGATATACGTAATATGTGGCCGATCTTGTCCGTCACTACAAGATCAGACAAATAGGCTGGTTGTTCCAACCATGCAGCAACAAGAAATTGACCCAACTAAAAATCTAACACGGTTTCAGTCCCTCAGAGATGGCGCTGTCTGCAGCTGTGCCCGTCCTCCAAATATTATGCAAAAAATAAATTCGACTACTATAATTAACAACCTGTTATCATCTCTATAATGTAATTTCTATTTTCTTCTACAGGTATGCGGGAGTGTGCTGTCCCAAAGGAAGTGTGGACATTGCGAAAACGCAATGAGTGCTGAAGCTGTTGTAGATTGTAAACTCAGACAGTTGTGTAACGTGGCTGACTCATAAATGTTGTGACTAAATGTGATAGGTACAGACTTATGAATGGTGCTAAATGAAACTCAAAATAAAAGTGGCATTAATGAATACGAGGTTGTCCTTGTATTTACACGTAAAATATTTTTGTAAGTAAAAAATAAAATAAAATATCTCACTTATGTTTTTTTGTTTTATTATACAGTCATCATCATCATGCGCTTGCCCTTGGGGTCGGCGCAGTATGTATTTTTCTTCCTTATTATAACTCTGGTATACGTCATCAAATCACTATCTACTTACTTAGGAATGTGCTAAACCTAAGCTAGGGGATATGAAAAAGTTCTATTAAACTAGATATCTCGTCAACTTTAAAATTAAGCAAAGCTGTTTTCAAAAACTTTCATCCACAACTGGAATTCGAACCCGGTCTATTTTTAATGGTAGACGAGGCACTTGTACGCGATTGCTTTGATAGTAAGTCAATAATTTTTAAATCATATTATTTTGTACGCCTGGAATGTGTTGTTTGCTTGCCACTGGAGGGAATTGTTGTAATGGACACGAGATAGCGCCTTCTGTGTTAACTCTCAGGCTGTTATATTACAATCCGTCCTAATTAGGTTGGTTTTAAAAATTTTTTTTTTTAAATTAGCTTACTCTTGGTTTTTCTTTCGTATCTGTTTCGTAACAAAAAGTTCGTGGGAGAGGTGTTAAAGTGTTAAGGGGATCCTGCACGAAATTGTGAAAATGTACGTACCTATTTTTAAGTTACTTGTACTATGCGCTGAATCAGTTAAATACATTAAAAGAACTTAAGTAAGTTAGCCTGATCATTGCACAAGGTCGTGGCCTTGTTGAAATTTAAAACAAATTCTTTAAAAAATAACAAACAATGAGTACATAAATGTATAGAATCCAAAAAAAATTTTTTTCAACAACTTTCTTAATTTTACGCATGAAACAACAATTCTTACATAAAAATATTTGTATTGATATTCCGTAGGTCCCCCCCCCCATCTTAAAAAAGTAAATTTTAACTTTTGACACAATCGCGTAATCGTTTTGAACATTTTGCAAAATAAAAAATTGCTCTATCAAATTACTAGGTCTGAAACTTCAAAGCAGAATTGTTCTAATTTTAAATATCAATATGATTGATTTTGCTTTGAAGTTCATTATGAGACTTATGTCAGTTTTTGCGATCGCGCGGCCCCCCCTTAACCCGCCGCACTACCCCTATATCCTATATTGCTGGAGGACCACAACCTACTAACCTACTTTGGTCAGCGAGCTAAACGGACTTGGTCGGTGGCGTAGCTATGCTGTACCACCGCCACCCAGGAGACGCTCAATGCGTGTGCTTCAAATCTTCAAGCTGTTGTAATCCTCATATTTGAAATCTCAATGAAAACGAATTTTGACAACGCTAAAAAATAGTCATGAAATAGTCATAAATATGAATACATGTCAAAAAATAGTCGCATTATAGTTTCGGCGTTATAGCTAATAGGTTAATGAGGATTATAGCTTGAAAGTCAAGCTGTAATCCTCACTTCTGGTGCAAGCAAACGGTAAAATCTTTCGAATTGGTTTTTAGGTTCCAAAAAAATAGTCATTAAATAGTCACAACGACATGCCAAATCTCAGAAATAGTCCATAAAAGATTCCAGAGATATCAAGGTACCCTGGTGAGGATTATGGCTTGAACATTTTTTATTTTCCCTACATTACTATGGATGTACAGTCGTATACAAAATTTGTAACTTCATTTCGTCGTTGCGCATGCAAAAGTCGCTATGTGCTTTTTAGTCATTTTCGGTTTTTTATGCAGTTTTTATCGTTATTTCAATACACACATACTGTAAAAACAGCTATGTGATAAATGCCATATTTAAAGAGTTACGGAAAGTAGCTATGTGACATTCATACATCGAAAGTTCCATGTTATCAAGCTTAGTGTTATAAGTCACATAGCTAAAATAAGTTTACTAACGCGGAAGCAAAAATTGCGCCTGATATGTGCTTCACTGCACATAGCGAGTTTTTTGGTCAAGTTCAGACTCGCTCGATCACGCGAAGCGCACAGGTCGAGCGACACATAGATAGTTTTGCCGATGTAATTACTCATTATTCATCTAGCAGCGAAGGAGCATGCATTAATAATTGTTTGCGCTATACTAAATCCCTAATTGTGATAAAATAAAAAGGTTATTTGTAACGGCTTTCTCATAGGCCACAAACGCTAAACAAAATGGCGGTAATACTCTTCGGTCTTCTGTATAACCTGCCGCAGCGTATGTATGTGGTCTATGATGCTGATGCTGAAGCCTTTTCGGAATCCGGCTTGTTTGATGGGCTGGAACTCATCAAACCTGCGTGCGAGACGATTAGTTATAACTCTCGAAAACAGCTTAGAGACGTGACTTAGAAGTGTTATGGATAGTATTATGAGTAGTTAGTTCCTCAGTAGGGTCTTGTTGCCCTTCTTAAAGAACAACACAACCACACATTCATGCCACGCTTCTGGCGTTCTGCCTCTGTACGACGTACCCGTCTGAGTACAACGGAATTAAATAGTTTCTGAAGAGTTGCGAGTACCGGTCTTCCGTCTGCTTTCAGGAGCTCTGCCGTAATTTACTCAGCATCCGATGCCTTGCTGTTCCAAAGCTGCTTGCCAATACCAAGCTATACCAATTTCGTACAGGGTCCGTCCGGGATATCTTCTGTGTAGTCTCGGGTTAGCTTAGCTCTAGGGTCTGTAGCTAAGCTTTGTACAGGTTGGCCGCGTGGATGTGTCCAGCTGTCCATAGAACTTCTCGATCTCTCCCATAACTTCGGACCTGGACGTGACAGTTCTGCCGTCATCGGTTTTCAGCGTCGTCAGTTGGCTCTACCCAATACCCAAATCTCTTGCGAACACTTTAAACCTTTGTTTTGCTCGATATCATTTTTAATACGGTCGGTATTTAATCGGCAAGTGTCGCAAGTCAAAGACTTCCAAAATCTACCTATTACGCCGCCGAAGCTGAGACGAATCATCCGAAGAACGCAGAACCATCACGCGCCGCTCTTCCACCAGTTTGAGAGTATGGTTCGAGAGCTTTTTGGGTCCTTTTGTACGGTGGGTTTTGAAGAACTTAGACCCCACCGCATGGACAGTTTTCACAAACCCGTAGTTGTAATCGTCCACCTCTACGCAATCCTTCAGGCATTCAAAGCGATTTTGCAGTTTGAGCTAAAAGCTTTCGGGGTTTTAGATTAGGATAGGTGCAGGTCGGAGCGTGGACTTCATCAATCGACGTCTTTCTAGCTGGATATTGATGATTGAAGAGGCACATTGGCCTCTTACCGACCGGTGATCAATGCCAGTTTTGAACGCGTTGATCACAGACACATCATTGAATATTTGTTTCTATGTCGACGTGATGAAGTTAATCTCATTTTTTGTTGCACCATCGGGACTTATCCAGGTCCACTTGCGTTGTTCAGCTTTCCTTAAAAAGGAATACAATTTGAAGAGTAGAGTCCCTCCCTTTCCAGAAAGTCCACCAGCAGTAACTGTTGGCCCTGGTGGTTCCGAATTCCAACGCGTCCAACGCGCGCAACGACGATATTAAGTAATATCAAATCGTCGTTGCGCGTGCAAAAGTCGCTATGTGTTTTTTACATACTTTACAGGAGACGCAAAAAACCGATATTTCTGAAAAATAAACAGAGTAGCCAAATAATTGATATTACTAAGCGTTTTCCATGGCAGCTGTTAGTGTTGAAACTGTTTGTACTAGGTAGATAAGTACCAAAATAGTACCTATAAATGTTGGGTGTCCATAATTTATGCATATTTTGACGACCTTCCGCCTTGGTCGAGTGGTTGGTACGCCGGTTCTGGGGTCCTTAAAAACTGATTTCGAGTCTGGGTGTTTTTTTATGTTTATGTGTGTTTGTTCATGTACCTGAGTTTATTTATCCTATAAATAGCTGTTAACCATTTTAACAAGTTTTAAAGGGCGTCGGGCTGGATAATTGGTGTGAGCGTAGAAAGTAATTTTTTATTTAGATTTTTAGCTTCTATTGATATCCTTCAAGGGTCGTATGAGTACGTTACATTAATAAACATTATTATTATTATACTACCGGACGTTTCAAAGAATGAAATAGGTACCTACCTAAGGATTTTACCTTTTATACAGGTAGACATTAATATACGTCTGAGAGGTAGACACGTTTATTGCATTCACTCAAAGGAGCAAGGAAATAATAATATTTATGTAATGATAGAAAAAAGGTGGCAATTATAAATAAATTATTATTATTTTGAGAAATACGTAGAATAATTATTATCTAAAATCTTATACTAGTGCTAAGGCTGTGTGCCTTATTTCCGTAAACAGAAGAAAATTTAAAAAAAGTTAATCTGGCTTCTGTCACTCAGACAGTCAAGCAAGTGTCACTGTCATCAAGTGTCATCGTGAAATCTAAAATACAATTTGTTAGATTTTATTTAATTGAGAATAGGTTTTCTGCTATTGTTATATTAATCAAAAGGTATGGTAAATTTACTTGATACTCTTATGATAAATACGGTGGCGGATGGAGCTATGAATGTATTACGCAATATCGTAAGTTTCTTATCTTATTCCAGCATACCATTCAGCACTTTTTGTTCATTGTTCTCAATAGAATATTTATTTTAGTTTATTCAACTAAGGGTTGATTTTTCAATTGTCAGTTAAAACTTATTCGTTAGCTAAAGTATTATACAACCAATTTGAAAATGTACTGTCAAATCTTGTCTTTTCTCTTTTTACAACTGACATTTCAGGTAGGTCACCTAATACTTTATCAGACGGATAAGTTTTATCCGGGGATGGAAAAATCAGCCCTAAGTAGCCTATGTTTTTATATGAAAGCTAGTAATAAGTGAAACTAAGACTTTATCCTACCACTATTCGCTTCCATGACATCTGTATAGTTTTTAATGCATAGCGAAATTATATATTTGTTCTCGTTTTGTAGGGTGTATTTAAGTCGAAGCCAACCGTAATTCCTCCGCCAGCGCCAATAATCATCAAAATGCCGCTATGGGAGCTAGCGCAGGCAGCAGGGCCCTTCGTGAGGCTCGCTGGAATGAGCGGCGCGAGTGCCGTCGTACTCGGCGCCATGGGTGCTCATCGGACATTCCCCGAGACAGACGGCAAGGAAGATCTCAAGAGAATCTTTGAAACATCAAATAGATTTCACTTTCTCCACACACTTGCTTTGATGACAGTGCCACTTTGCAGAAGACCTTACGTTGTAAGTCAATTAGTTCTTTTTTTGACATAATATGTAGAATGAATCAAGGTTTAATTTATTTTGATATGGCCTTGCTATGACACTACATTTAAGTAGTGTCATCTGCCTAAATCATTTGTCGGCCATCTGTTAAGTTTATATAAAAACATTTGCATTCATAATTATTCAATTATCGACCTTAACTGACGATTTTATTAACGTTTTGTTCTTGACATGTGAAAATCATATTTGATATATCAATGTTTTGTATTTTTAGGCTGGTGCGTTTTTTGTGGCTGGAATGGGCATGTTCTGCGGCACATGCTATTACCACGCATTCACTGGTGATCACAGCTTCCGTCGCCTGACTCCCATAGGTGGCACCTGTCTAATATTAGGCTGGATAGCAATGGTACTGTAAGCTTTATAAATACAACAATAAGTTTTTAATGTAGTGATGTGCTAGTTGCATTAAGTTATATTTTTATGTATAGGTTTATAGTATTCATTACACATCTCTCTATTTATTGTTGTAATACCATGATTATAATTATTTATGAAATAAGAAAATATATAGTGTTTAATGTAATGAAAGAATTTATTAATTCACTTTTTAATTACAACCATGTCGGGTACAACCAAGCGGTGAAAGAATACTACCACCCCCCTTTCTTCCCTTGTGTCGTAAAAGGCGAGTAACGGACAAAAGACTGCACATACATCCATTAGCGGCAATGGGCTCACCACCTGTCACGCTGAGCACAGTGCAGTCGCTATTTGGTGGAAAGTGGACCATGGCAGAGGACTACTTTTGCAGTCCTCATTGCCTAGTCTCCGACTAACCCTTCAGGGATAATAGGCGTGATTATATGTATGTATGTACTTTTTAATTATGTAGAAAATTTACTAAGAGTATGTACGTATGTCAACATCATCATCATTTTCATTATGTCTGAATTAATCGGAACATTCCTATTGATGAAATGTTATAAAATTTACTGTTGTTTATACATTACCCTGTATCAGCAGATCTTTAGTAATTGTTTTTAGATATTCATGTTATAAAGTGTGTCAACTTAGTCATTAAAGATTAGAATATTGCAAACATCATTTTGTATTTTTTATAATTTCTTATCCCAATAATTTATCTGTTTTATCACAAATTCTAAGGTCATGAACAATAAAATCGTAATTAGTAATTAATAAGAGTAGGTAACTAACTGATAAGTGAAGAAACTCATACAATTAAATAAAAATACTTGTTCAACAGGTGGATTGTGAATGTTGGTTGGATGCTTTGATTATTATTTCAACAACAGTTTTGCCTCTATAAACGAATGGGTACGACAAATTAAAGAAACACCAGTTTGATCAATATTGTTTACATGGTTTTATTGAAATTGTTACATATTAAATTTTGCACTTTTTCTTTACTCATTAATCATACTTAAAGTTACTCAAAACATACACCGTTTGGTAATAAATGCTATCGAAGTTCATAGGACTGTAGAAGAATATCCCTGGTCCATAAAACAGCTCGCATTATAATATATTTATGTATAATATGTACCTATACTATAACAAGAGTGGCGGTAGAACGACGGGGAGCCGGGCGGACTCGGGCCCCAGGCGGCCGGGGCGCCGCGCATTCACATATACTCTATTATACCATCGAGAGTGGACATTCTCTCTACATCAATAAAGTAATATACAAAGCTATCACATTAAATTAACACAAAATATAATTATAACATATCTGTAATCTAAAAAGAATCCAAAAGATAAACAAAATCGTAGAACGCACAGCACTCGAGTGTTCGTCACATGAATAATCACTGATCGCACATATGTAGTCCGGGGCGTACAACTAAAGGTATCACTAACCGCATTCACACGTTACGAGACGAGCTCGGGCGCCTCACTGAAAGGTTTGTTATATAATAAACACTACAGCGTGATAGTAGTCGACCGCCAATTTGTATAGAGATTCAAACAGCACCTTCAATAAACGTATTAATGAAGCTTCCATACAATTCAGCTTTCCGAAACATGATATTATTGAGTTGTATTTTTTATTGGAGTTATATTTTTTATTTTACACAACATCGGACTTTTCGATACAATAATGTTACAGACAAAGCTCTCTTAGTATTTCTAAGAAGTTTGTCTCTATAATAATTTGAGGAAAAAAAACTAAACATACGCACATACAATAGAAGTGCCATTTCGATATTAAGACATACTAAAAAACCAACACAAATTGACAAAAAAAAATCGAAATCGTAACATATAACATATATTTAATATTTAGTAAAAAAAAATATAAGGTTAACATCATATTCCGAAAAGCGTCTACAATGGGAAGCGCTACAAGTCCGTTCAGTAGGTGCGGTGTTAGCTGGAGGGCGGCGAGTGATTCAGGAGAGGTGGAAGGAGTGCTGGCCCTCCGAGGCGGCGAGCCGCAGCTTGGCCCGCATGACGTCGGCGCCGCTGTAGTCCGGCAGCTTCAGGTAGTTGACGCACGTCATCACCGACGGCAGGTACTCGTCGGGGTCCAGCGACGACTCCAGCGACTTGCGCACCACCGTCAGCGGCGGGTTTAGGGCCTTGAAGCCTGTGGGATGATGTTCATGTTAGCTTAATCATAGTAATGGTTGAAAAGGGAGTGAAAAAAGCTTATCAGAGCCTCAATTCTATCTTTTTTTTTTTTTTGATTTCTCATGTAAGAACTTTGCCTTCATCTCACTTGATGGTAAGTGACGATAAGGTGGAATCTAGCTTTTAGTAGAGGATCCGATTATACAACGACCTTCACCGAGCCGGTTAATGGATGAAAAGTATTTTATATCAAATTTAATGTGTTAATAAATATATTGCGAGTGGGTTGGCTGAAAAATTTCAGTCCAGTATATGATTAATTAAATATTTAAAAAAAATAATTTTTAAATATTGCACTTGTTTTGTTATTAGATAAATTACATAGGTACCAATCGAAAGTATGAAGCCTATAGAATATGCAAACGTTAGGGTGACTATTTTTTTCCTGTCATAACATTGGGTAAGCAGGTGTAAACAGGCAAGTCAATATTAGTAATTTGCAACCGTCTGGTTAAATAAATAAAATGTTTATATTAAGATAAGCTCATTACACACAGACCAAACCAGTGCAATGTAAAAAAAAAAATATTTTTTTATATTAATAAGTTAATGGTACTGGACTGAAATTTTTCAGCCAACCCACTCGCGATTTATTATTTAACATATTAAATTTGATATAAAATACTTTTCATCCATTAACCTTCTCGGTGAAGGTCGTTCTATACTCGGATTTTAGACTATTTGAACCACTGAGGAACTGGCTACCTTATCTCTAAATAAAACAAAAAAATTGGTTTACGCTCACACCAATTATCTAACCCAAGATAAGCTTCTTTTGAAACCCTTAATATGGTTAAATAACGGATAAATATACATCAACATAGAAAAACACCCAGACCCGAAAGCAATTTAGAAAAACAGTTTTCTTTAAATTGACCCGACCGGGAATAAACTCGGGTCCTCAGAGATGGCGCGACGCCAGACCCGGCGTGCTAACCACTCGACCACGGCCTCCGTTATCTCTTAACTCTCGAAACACAACCATGCTATTACCATCGTTGTTATGGCACTAGACTTTAGATAAGTCAGTGGTAGCTAGCCAGGCGGACTTAACAAGCCCTACCACCAACCAAACGCTGTACACAAAGATGTGCTCTCCGCTAGGAATCGAACCCGGGACCTCTGGGTCTAAGACCGGTGGCTTAAGTCTCCTCTTCACGTCTACAGATGCGTCCGCGGACATTGGCAGATGCACCCGCAGATGAATGTCCACGAGCTATCCACACGTCTGTAGGTCGATCAGTCTATGTTCATTCTGGGCAGACGCAACTCGCACTCGCACATTCTAGTTCCTATGGCCACCTTCCAGTTCCATCGTCAAATCAGCACCATGTCATCATAATATTGCATTGTCACGCGATTTACACTTAATTGAATTAGGTACTTAGTTAACTAAGTACTATATTGATTTATACCTAGGTAGTATACCTATTGACAACATTTTTAATTTTGTGATATTTATTTTTAGGATTCCACAGACAGTTTTCAGCTTGATATAGCTCAATAAACCTATAAGTTAACTCGGTACTCTCAATCGCAACTCCTATCAAACCAATGCGTCTGCAGACGTGTGGACAGACGCCGGACGTTGGCGCCGAATCCCTTTGATGCGTGCCACAGGCAGAGGCAGGTGCATCTGCAGACGTTATATACCTACCACAGACGCGCAAATCACCCCCTCTACACGTCGGCCGACGTATCCGCAGATGACGTTTGCGGTTGCGTCTGCCGACGTGAAGAAGGGGCATTAGCCACTGAGGCGGTTATCTTTCCCATAGTCCAAATATGAATATCATAGAGCCTGAACAAGCCGCCCATGTCCCGGTTTACTTTTTAGATCACCGCAGACTACGGGAGCACATTGTGCAGTTGCTATTTAATTTTGGTGTTCCGTGGAGTGTTAGTGCACTCCTGCGGTCCTCTTTGCCTACTAACCCTTTGTGGATAATAGTATCGTGTATGTATGATATAGACATCTAATAAAGCGTCATCTATCGTAAACAATAATCTAGAAAAACTTATTCTGGTGGGTCACGTTGTGGGAATAAGAAACAGAGGCAGTGGTCTCTAACCCTTTGGGGAATAGTGGTGAGTGTATGTAAGTATGTGTATGTAAACCTCGACATTCACGGTCAGTTAAACTGATCAGTTAAATAACTGATCAGTTAAAACGGTCCCCACTCACTGGCTACAAACCAGCCTTCATTTCTCGATCGAAGGGCAGTGTGACCATCTCAAAAATGGCGAATCTGCCCGACATTGGCAAAAAATCTGCCGCGTTTTTATCGCAACTTCAAAAAGACGATTTCTCGAATGTACTTCTATAAGTACTTTTTATGAAAGGTGCTAGAAAAAGTAGCTAAAAAATTTAGCTGCAATTTTCATAAAATTGTAGCTGCTTGGCTCCCAAAAATAGCTAGATCTAGCTATAAAGTAGCTAAGTTGGCAACACTGGCTCCGACTGATGGCAAACGGATGTAAGCACGCGCACTCACGGTCAGTTTGGACTGATGCAAACGAACTGAAGCTAGCGGATTACGGTCCGCCCGGAAGTATCGGTGGGTAGTCGTCAGTTAAAAATTTCAACTTAAGATTTCACACTCACGGTCAGTTTTTGGATGTACGTCAGTTACTGTATCAGTACTGGGCCCTGATTCTGTATCGCAATCTATAGACTCCACACCTAAACCTTACCGCGCACAAACGTCAAACGCATACGTTTTTGGGAAGATATCGTAACTTTTTAATGAATTAACGTGGTTTTGAAACAAGGGATCGTTACAGAATAAGGGCCCTGATCAGTTTCACAGACCGTGAATGTCGAGCATAAGGCTTCCAATCCCGGTGTACCGAGCTCCCGCACCATTTTCACTAGTGCGGGATCCCAAAATACTAGTGCAGGATTTGCGGGATCACCCACTCGAATTCCTCTGATAAAAACAATCATCAAAAAAGAGATGACTCTTTATGAATCAGGGGGGGTCGATGGGCGAACATTTGACGCTGGCACACAATGCCCTAAAGTCTGTAGTGCCAACTAGTTTATTACAACTAGGGCATTCTCCGCTGCCAATAAGATAAGGAGTAGTTTGGCCGACGATATAATAGAAATGTTGTTTCCTGCGAAAACACGTAAGTAAAATTTGTAACAATTTGATTTTTTCTTCTTTATATAATAAATATCTATCTAAATAAAATAATGCTATGTTTTTCTTATTGTCCACTTCTTATTTTACTGCGGTATCCCGTTATATCGAAATCCCGCATCGCTGAAAATTTTCAATCCCACTCATACCGAGATCCGGCTAGGCGTGCGGGATTAGTAGCCATTAGTAGTATGTGTGTTTCGCGTTACCTCCTGTGGGCAGGCGCGGGCTGCCGGTGACGAACTGCAGGAAGAGGCGCTGCTCGTCGCGCGAGTAGGAGGCGAGTATGTCGATGAGCATGCGGATGGCGCGCGACTCCGCCGTGTAGCCGTGGTCGGGCCGGATGCACTCCGCCAGCATGCGCGGCTCCCAGCGCTGCTCGCGACCGCCTGAAATACAAATACATTTATTGCTGATACTATGTACGTTTTGCTGATGACAATACAATAATAGGTGTTTGTTATTTACAAATGATTTTCATATTTGCAAAGCACTATTTTCCTTTTTGTCCATTAAAAATATCAAAGTCTAAATCAATCATTAATTCCTATCTAATACTATGTGATCCTTTCCTTCTTAATTCCGTTATTTCCCTTTTTTTAATATAATAAATAATCCGCTTCATAACGAACGAAGACCAACTTCCTTTTGCGGGTGGAGCAGTTGGAGTCGCGCCACAACACCAGCTTCAAAGCATTTGTGGTGCGAGTCCCATCAGCAAAGTTGGATGCCTTCATGAAGGAGGACTTCTGGCCGAAGGGAGTGGTTTATAGACGTTTTCGTGGAAAAATACCTATAAGTGCCACCGATACGACACAGAAAATGTCCTAATATTAATTTACTAACATAGTAACTATAAGTTTTCATATTTACTAACAAAATTTTATTATTGTATGTATGTTAGTCTGTAAGGTATTTATCTATGGGCCTGCGTTGCCTGATAATTAACGAATAAAATAAAAAAAATCTATAAAATGTAGGCAAAAATTCGCTTTTAATTTTAAATACATTTTGTCGATGCTTGACACCGTCTCAACAAAATCATATTATAGAACATTTATAACAAAATGAATGGAGCAAAATACGAGTTACGTAAAAAGTGCAAAAGACTTACCAGACGGGCTTCCGCAGAACACCTGTTCTAGTTCTTCTGGGTAGAATATCTTGAGATTGGCCAGAGGGAATACTGATTCAAATCCTTCTCTGAATGCTTCCATTTGTTTACTCACACCTAAAACATAAAATGTACGTTGTTTTAATAATAATGCAACAGCTGGATTTGTTTCATCATCATCATCATCATCATCAGCCTATAAACGTCCCACTGCTGGGCACAGGCCTTCTCTCATGGGGGGCTTTGTTTATTTACCGGATATGTAAAATAAAAGTTTTAGCCTTGGAAGGCATTTATTTAGCCTTCCCGTAAAGCAAATCCGCTTTATAAAACATGCTCGGGCCTCGCTCGTAATTTCCAACAACACCTATATAGGATAACCAAAAACTACTTCTTCTTATTCTTATTCGTCGTAGCATCGTCCACTGCTGAACGTACGCCTCTCGAGTCCTTCTACAACCAGCCCAGACGTCAGTCTGTTCTTGATGGGCTATGACACCATAGCGTCAAGTCTCTAGAGTTCTCCTCCGACCAGCCCAGTTACCAGTATATTTGTTCCAGATGCGCTACTACAGCCCAGCGACAGCAAGAATGTTACCATTAGTCTAAAATTTAGAGTTGAATTATTTAAGCGATGAATTGTGTTAATTTATTTAATTTAATTTTTTTTTAAATTTAATATACTAGCACTATGGTTGCCCGAAATACACGATTGTCCTAGTTTGGGCAAAAATTCAATATGTTTTATCTATATGAATTTATATGTTCTGCTTATACGAGTGATTTTATATGAAAAATAAATAAATAAAAATTAAATGATAAAAAATGGGCAATAGTTACTGTTAGCGACGCGCTCATTACGAAAAGTATAATTGTAAATAATGTAGGTAACAAGTTGAAGTTAAATTGTTGTATACCTTCCAATCTTTGATTTGAGACACTGTGCGCCTGCGAGCGCCGCTCGATCCGAGCCAGCAGTCCGCATTTTACCTTACCAGCGACAACCCGCGTCGCTCTGTCGTGTCAATAATCCATGTGCTTTAATTTCGTCAGTGTACCTCGGAACAACAACAGTTACCTTCGTAGAGCAGCCAGTGGCTGACGAGGTCGATGTAGTTGTGCAGGTTGTGCGCGGTGACGGGCAGGTCGCGGCCGCCGCGGCGCAGCTCCGTGCAGCCGTCGCCCGGCAGGATGAAGTCCAGCCCCAGCTCCTCGATGGGGCACCCGTCCAGCTCTAACGCGCTAATCTGTATGGGTACGGACGAGATAACAATAGAGTAAACGTAATTAGCGTAAAGAAGTAGGGCTGTGTTAGTAGCGGCCCATTAATAAAATATAACCGAGCCATCTCTTTCATACAATATAAATGAACAGATCGATATCGGCACTCGGGAAATGTAAGCGTTGTGCGGTCTTTTCGCTTCAATTGATCTGGTCAAATAATTTGTATTATAGCCTGACCGCAACCGCTGTACCGCGCCTTAGGTATGCGCGGGGAGGGGGAGGTGGGTAAGTAAAAAGCATGAACTCACATGAGATTTGTAGTGTCAGACAGATCTTACGATATCGAAGGACAGTTTATTGAAGCTTTATATTTACGAGTATAATTACATCCAATCCGTTTTTGTCCAATATTATTTTTAGATAAGTACAATTAAAGAACCAATTTAAATAAAATAAATCTTTAATTCTTGGGAATGTATAATATAAACTTTCTTTGTTTGCTTTTCTTTTCTTAAAATATTCGGCCACTTTGTAAATGACAGTCTTGATATCTCGAGATAATGCACGACCCATTTTTAGATATTTTATCTCATGTGCGTCTGACACACTAGTTGCCGCCGTGAGCGATGACGGCAGAATGACAAAATGGAGCAACTGTTTCGCCCCCCCCCCGCCTCACCGCTCGCATACCCAAGGCGCGGTACAGCGGTAGCGGTCAGACTATAGTCAGACTATTTTACTCACTTATCCAACTACGACTAAAGGCAGTGAGCAGAAGTGAGTTCGGTTGTTTTACTTATATTTTTTTGTGTTTTATCATCAGTATTCCGAAATACACCTAAATAAGTGTTCTTTTAACTCACAGAAAAATTTAATGTAATTTTAAGGTACAATTATTGAGCACTTATGAATTTCGCTATGCCATTGGTTCCTAAGTCTATAGTGCTATAGGCTAAAGGAAAGAAAATCCGTCTCGAAGGACCAATTTTTGTGTTACATCTTTTTTTATCTATTTTGTATGGGGGCTTTTATTGCTAACAAATATGCCTATATAGGTTACATTATGTGCTAGTCAGGGCCGCTGGTAGTTCTCGTGCTGTTGCAGAGTCTTCCAGCTCTGTTGCTGCGGCGGCGCGTCGAACGGCGAGCTGTTCTTGAAAGAGTCGTCGCGGACTAGTGTGTACTCACGAGCTGCGTGCGCTGATCGGGCGTGTGCCGCGGCTCGCTGGCGACGCGTCGCGCGCGCTCGGCGACGCGGCGCAGGCGGCACAGCGAGCGCCACAGCTCCGGCGCCACGTGACGCACGTCACTCAGCGACAGCCAGCGCTGCTCGCACACCACCCAGCGGTACATCGCCACCGATAAGGGGATGTCCACCTGGAAACGTTCGGTAGGTTAGTCAACTGCACACACTAGTGGTGGGAAACTAGGCATAATGCCGATAGAAACACAGACCAGCACACAGATCAACCTATCAGCCAAGCTTGCAGATCAACCTCTCTAAGTCTCCTATTCTAAAACCAAACTCACACTCAAATCTCTGCTTGAGTACAGTTAAAAAGGGATGGTGCTTAGTCATCGCATATATCGCCATCCCTTTCTAACTAACTAACACCCAAGCATGAATTTGATTTTGAGTTTGGTTTTAGAATAAGAGTCTTAAACTAACCTAGAGATAAAGTTCATAATGTATTGAAGACAGTGTAAGTGCTGGCGTCCGTCAGTACTCGGTTTGGTTAGTGGCAGGGCTTGCTTTAAGTCCGCCTGACTATCATTATCTAATCTAAATAATATGCTGCTAATATCGATGTTACTCGCATTGTGGTGTTCCGACAGTTAGAGATAACCTAGCTATAGTTCTTCAGTAGTTGAAGGATCCGGGTTTAATACGCTTCCACCCGATTTATCTTCAGAAAGACAAGAGCGAATCCGTAACAGAATAAAAAACATAGTAAAAATATGTGCCAGGAAGACTATAGCAATAAAAAATACAGAACATTTAAATACAATAAAAAATGTTAACTCACCATTCGTGAATCCATAACTGCCTTAGCCATGAACTTGCCGAGGAACCGGAACTTGGCCTTCACCCTTGATAGATGTGAAGCGCGCGCGTTGCGACCAATCGCCTGCGGGAACAGCCCACAAGGCCACGACACGTAAGTCGCATCAGGCGCCGGCGACGGAATCGACGTCTCTTTCTCTAACTCAGACGGCTCTGGCGCACGATCTTCGTCTAAGCTCAAAGCGTCGCGAACGGACGAAGCTAATCTAGCGGCTGCATCCGCTGACCGGTCAGTCACGACCGGCGGTTGGCTTTTCACAATCTCACCGCCGAAGGAAGTAGCCTTTTGCTTAAAGTTCTCACTGCCGTGCCACACATCTAAATCAGCGCGCTGCAGCTCCTGCGAGACGAGCGCGTAAAACTCCAGAGTGGGTCCTAAGCCGGTGCCGACTTCATTCTCATACTGTATTTCGAGGAGTGCTTTGGAGTGTGCAAACTCGTGCATGACGTGTTCAGCCTGTCGGAGTACATTGTGTCGTTGTACGGTGCGCTTGCGGCGGTCGAGGCGGGGAGCGACGCGTTCACTATCTGCGCCCGCGCCGCCGCCCGCTGCACCGCGTTCTCCGCCCGCTTCTAACAAGCGTTGGAGCGCGCGGTCGCGGTCAAACGATACCACGTAGAATAACAAGTGTCGGCATTCGAATGGGAACACGAACGGGCTGTAAAACAATAAATAGACTATAAATAAACAAATAATAAATAAACTTTCCTACATGCACACTAATTATCTAGCCCAAGAGAAGCTTCGTTATGAAACTCGTTAAATGGTTGCTGGACAACGGATAAACATACGTAAAATCCTTAAATCATACTTATTATACATAGAAAACACCCAGACCTGAGACAATTTAAAAAGAAACATAATTTCTAAATTGACCCGACCGGGGATCGAACCCGGGACCCCAGAGATGGTGACACCATGAAAACCGGTGTGTGTACAAACCACTCGACCAAGGAAGTCTTCAAAAAAAACCTGATCTGTTTATACAAGATAGGTAACGAAGTTTGGTAAAGGCTTTAGAAATACTCACCAAGCGTAAGCGACCTTCTTTAGCCACGGAGGCAGATTGCCGGTCATTATCACGAGAGGATCTTGCAACTGTCGATTTGCTTTGGCAGCCAGCTAAAAAGAGGAAAAAATTGTTATTGATATATTTTTTTAATTTGCTGTGGTCTATATTGCGTTTACTGACACGTCTATGAACCGTGTTGTAAACAATATGGTCTGAAATAAAACACTTAGTATTGTTTTAGTAATTAAATAGGGTTAACTTAACGGCGACGATTAAAGTTCAAAGTTTTTTAATTACAGAGTTAAGTTCGTACAATGAACGATAAATGGCGTTGTTCAATCCTGAATCGCGCTAACGGAATGCGCACCGTGATTCGATTTATAGGTTTGCTAAGTTTTATAAACTAAGTACTTCTCAGACAATAATATTTCCAATATAAACTAACCGTCTCATTAATAAACGTTAAGTAAGGCTACTCCAAAGGTGTCAAGTTAACGAATTTTACTATTATTAAACATGGAGTAATGAATGATTACACTAATCCGATTTTACTCTCGAAGTAAAAGTTAAACCTCGGCGGTAACCCGTTTAACGAGAGTAAAGGTGGGGTAGTGTCATTATAGCCTAGATTGGGTTACTTGCATAATGACTATCTTCTTACACGCATATTGACTTAAACGCATATTGACTTATACGCATTTTGACTTACACGCATATTGACACACAAGATATATATATATTTAAGTATTTAACACTATAGTTTCCCGTCAAGCGGCTTCGCCTACGATGTTGAATTCTGTTAATATCCCACAGTAAAAAGTAGTAGCCTGTGACCAAATCTATTTATGTGCAAAAGAATCATGAAATATGTGTCAATTCGCGTATAACTGCGCGTAGTCGTTCCCGTGTGTCATTTCGCATGAGAATATGTGTCAATTTGCGTATGACATTTCGCGTAGACACGATGTGTCATAACAGTAAAGGTTGCCGCGAGCCGACGCACCGGACACCGAGCGCCGAGTCGCTTAACTTGTAATCCCTGCGCGCGCGCGTAAACCCTACGCTCTGACGTCACAGATGACGTCATGACTTCAAATCGATATCGAGTCAGCGTTGCTTAACGGAATATGAACGCTCGGATCACACGATAAGTTTAAAGGAGAACCGGCACTTTCCATAGAAAAAATGTCTTGTCTTGTCTTGTCTTGGCTTATTTTTATCGAATCGCTGATAAGAGTTATTTAATTATTAATATTTTTTAATATGGAAACACTAAGTCTTCAAAAAACTGACATGTTACTCCCCTCAAACCCCAAGCGGTCGCATGAGACCGCACCTACAAAAACACACTTGACTTTGTACCGTGTTTTCATAGACTTACAGACTACTTTAGTATGAACAAGTTTGGTTATTACGGTTCTGTGGTTCATCTTATGTATTGTTATCGCACAATATCGCATAGTCTATGCTCCATTCTGTCAAATTTGACGTTGAGAGTTACTGTCAAAAAAAATCCAAGAGCGAGGGTAAAAATGTCTAACGTGGCTACATACCCTAATTCTTTTTCTTTTAAATAAGGGAAATGTCAACAATGCCGTCACGTCATGTTTGATTTGACAGCTAGCGACTGTCATTTGTCAACAACTGTCATTTGTTGACAGATATTGCCAGTTAAATAATGAATAACAGATTAAAAAAATAAAAAAGTATACAACTTAAGCATAAAACGCCGGGTCTCCTTTCGCGTGAAAGTCGTTAGAGAGTGAACCTTCTGTACGGAAGTACTATTAGTTATTCTGTGGTAATAGTCGTGATTATAATTGTACGTATGAGTGTATGTGTAGTACCTTGGTGTTGATGAAGTCCGCGTGCGGCACGAGCGCCTTCTGCTCGGGCAGGCACACGGCGCGGTACAGCGTGTGCCAGTGGCGCGCCAGCGCGTGCAGCGCGCGCAGAACGCCCAGCGCGGGCAGCGACGCGTCCGCCACCTCGGCGCCGCGCAGAAGGGGCGAGCGGAGGATCACCACTAAGGGCGACTCGCGGAGGGGGACTACGCCCTCTGGTGAGGACAATTAGACGGTTAACGTCATATCTCGCTCGCTCCGAGCACGTACACATCGTTACTGTGCAGCTCTGCGTTTAATAACCCATAAATATAGTAAAAAGTGTTTAATTTTGATTTTTATAGTGCTGTATGTGTAAGTAACTTTGTTTTGTGTGTTTTATGCTTGTCATGTTGTGCGTACACCTTTTTTGGGTCACAATCTGGGACCGTTATTAATGAGATTTATTTTTAATGATAACAACGATTGTAAACTGTCGTGTATGCCAATGTTAAAAAATAAAAATATAACGAAGTGAAGAGAGGTCCTCCACCCCTTTGTCTATCAATAGACTTGTTTGGCTAATAATGATGATGACGAGGTGAAGTATTTCATAGTGAGAGATAAGTAAATAAATATAAAATAATAAGAATGTTTACACCGCGACTTCGTCGCAATACCCCGCATCATCGCAATTCACAGTTATTATAACATTTGAAAGCAATCCCTCCACCCTCTCCCGAAATATCGACTTGAAACAATATTTCCGTTGTGTTGCTGTTGTGTTTCGTCCAGTGTGCCCCCTCCCCCCTAAGAATTCCTTTTCATTCCTCAACGCATCTGCGACTCCTCTGGTTACCCCATAGACATCCATGAGCGGCGGTGATTACTTTTCATCAGGTGACCTTCCTGTTTGTTTCCTAATTTTTACATTTAAAAAATTGGTTGTCTGTAAAATCGGTCTACGGACGATAATCTTACGTGATAACGTCATAAGAAAACATTACGCATCGGCCGATGGAGTGGAAGAGAGATAGATGCGTCACAAGCCGAACGCTTAGGCCGATCGTGTCTCTCTATCGCTTGCGCGCTCGGCTCAGGCGGAACGTGACGCGGAACGTGACACTTTTTCATGCGTGCAGCCGGCTTTTATCGATTTATAAGACGTTATCACGTCAAAAAATACATATTCCTTATGAAACTCACCATTCCAGAGTAGATCCGGCTTCCGTCGCGAGGACAGTTTGGTGGGCTGCCCCTTGCCCTTGCGCGAGGCGGACGCGTCGGAGCGCGGCTGCTCGCTGGCCTCCACCGCGCGGTAGTATATCGTGTGCGTCTGTATCCATATGCCGGCGTTTGCTAAAAACAATATAAAATAATATTACAACCATAATCTAGGCAATAGAGGACGTCCACCGGCCTCCTAAGTCGATGATATAAATATCCTCTCGTCTGTGAGAAAACCTACTAACAATTTCATGACTATTTTCTGGTTTTAATGCTATTGATACCCTAAAAAAGTGGGTTGCACGTGGAATGTAGCACAGGACCGAGGCGAATGACATAAACAGATCATATGCCCCGCAGTGGGTAGTGAAAGGCTGACAATGATGATGGCGATGATGACGAAACTAGCCAAGTTTTACACTACCTCAAAAAATAAAACTATTTATTAAGGCTTGTATCGTTTTGTATCTGCCACTCGTGGTCTCGCTACAAATGTGTTAAGGAACAAGATTCACCAGACTTCTTGCCGTGCATAATAAAACAAAACAGTGCCACATCACTTTTCAAATTCTCTGAAGAAGTCAGTAAAGTCCCACCCCACTTTACTAAAACGGGGTTTGTGGGAATATCATTTACCCATTAACATTCATATTACTACTTACTAGCGCACTGCATAGTACACCATCACTTTGCAAGGCAGAGCCGTGTGCCCATGTGACTACTGCTACAGTAATGGACTAAGCGACTCACCGAGCGGGGTCTCTGTGTCGGTGTCGGCGTCGGTGTGCTCGCCGAACTGGCGCACCGCCTGGTACACCGTCATGTTGTACGGCAGCACCGTGTCGCCGATCAGGAACTCCAGCTTGTGCTCCGCGCTGCAATAAACACTGGCTTATTAACAATGGCCGTGACAAATATTGGAAGGTAAAATTTAAGAGTGTGGCGGATTGGTGCAGATTCGCATTTCGTACAAAGTATTCTGATTTAGCAATTTCTAAGTTTAGAAATAGTCTTAATTTGTACAAAATTATCGCTTTTACTGGGTTGGTACAAATTCGCATTTCGTATAAAGTTTTTTGGTATAGCAATTGGTGCATTTCCTTAGTTTTTACAATTTATAGGTTGGTACAATTTCGCAATTCGTTAACATTTTGCAAAATGTTAATTCATTATATTTTTTTTTATATAGCGATTGGTGACTTAATATTGAAATTTTGCTTTCACAATGGTGATTTTCTTAGTTTGTACAATCTAAAGGTTGGTACAAATTTACCTGATTATAATTCAGTGGTTTAGAAGCCCAAAAAAAAGTGATTGGGTTCAATACAGACTTTTGTAATATATTATATAGATCTGATGAGTGACGTGATGATAGTTCATAGTGGTCCACTGAATATTGATTCCCTATTCTAGAAGCCAAAAAAAGTGATCGGGCTGAATACTTACAGACTTTTTGATTTAAGAATTATTGTACGAATCGCGAATTTGAACAAACTGTTAATATGAACGAATTGAGAATTGTACGAATCGCGAATTTGAACAAACTGCTAATATGAACTAATTGAGAATTGTACGAATCGGGAGTGCGGCGACAAACTGCTAAAATGAACAAATTGAGAATAGTACAAATCAACAATAATTGTACTAATTGCTAATTCACACAAATTGAGCATTGTACGAAATGCGAATCTGCACCAACCCCGCCACACTCGTTTGTACGCTTAGAGGTTTGGATGTAGGAGGGAAGCTACTCATCCGTTTTCAAATATTCTTTCACAAATAGTTAGACCTTGGACCTTTAGGGTGTACACGGCTGTACACCATATAGCGATCACGGGATACGGGTGTTCACGCGGACGAAGTCGCGGGCAGTCCGTTTATTCCTAATTAAAAGACAACGATGATTAAAAATGTGTTCTAAGCTTAAAACTGCAATTTTTCTATAAAAAGGGGGTATATGTGTATGATACTTATTGTTTCATCAGCTTCAGGCAGTTGTCCCATTGCCGACGATGAACGAGAAGCGAGTCGAGCTAGAATTAGAAACGAGTTGGCGAGCGGCGGAAAGCGAGTGAGTGTGTAGTTCTGATAGTTTTGTCGCTGGGCTATAAGAGAAATGACCGCTGCCGCTAGTTGGTCTCTCGGCGTGAGTTCTGAACGCTGAGCAAGAATCGCTAATGGGCCGTTTACACGTATTAAGTTGTCAAGTAGGTAACTAAATTTTAAGTTAATCTTAACTTAATTTTAAGTTGTCGATCGTTTACACGTGTATTTACTTAAGCACTCTTTAGTGCATACGGCGGCGACACATCGCGGCAAGACCGGCTCTCGTCACACACGAGACTTCACGACTTCACTAAATACTTCACTAAATTGTTGCGTCCACACGTCAACTAAATGACAATTTAGTAGAAGCCACGTCTACCGGGGAATGCAAGCGGTACGGGAGGGGCGGTTACTTACTCAATAAATAGACTCGATTCTATTCTACTTGTTCACTTGCCCACTAAATCGTTTACTTACCACTTGCTACTAAAGAGCTTTTATGTGACTGTTTACACGCAAGAATTTAGTTAAAATTAACTTAAAATTAAGTTACCTACTTGACAACTTAATACGTGTAAACGGCTCTTAAGCGAGAATTATCTTTGATAGCTCTTTTCGCTCAGCGACGAACTAGGGGAGCGAGTCCTCGCCGTATGCAGTATGAACAGTCAGCGATCAACTATTTATACATGCATCTCTTTTGTTTACACGGAATGTATATCTATTGTACGTTTCTTGAGCGAGAAAATAGCCGATCGTTAGTCGTTTGCTCGCCGTTGGTGGGACAACTGAATAACAACTAAATATAAGTACTATATTGGCATGACACTCACGCAGCATCGGCGGCGTGCGGGTGCGGCGGCGTGGCGAGCGCGTCGTCGGCGTCGTCGTCGGACGGCTGCTCGTCGTCCGAGTGCACGCCGCCGCCGCCGCCGTCGCAGCGCCGCGTGCTCGCGTACCCGCGCTGGGCTAGGTACCTGATGTGATAAAACAAGTAGAAATAGAAAAAACTTTATTTGGTACAATACATACAATATTTAAAGGAGATCGGCGAAATTGGGCCTAACCATTACAGGAATCAGACTTTAACTAAAATCATAGTGTAATTTTTAATAACTTGTGGAATAAAAAACAAGTAATAATTCTATGGGGAACAATTTTTTGTAATTAATTATAATAACCACACCAAGGACGCATATCACGTGGTAGTCGAAGGACAATGCTGCCAGTAGAAAAACTGTCTATTGTTTCGATTAGTACGAATTGATCATTGTATTTTTATTCAATTTAGGTAGTATTGAGATTGACTTATTCATTAATACTTCACATAATAAATAAATTAGTGATTTTGATTACGCTACGTATTACGGACTTTGACGATAGCTGCCATTACGAACAACCCGCGCCTGCAAAACGGACATTGATCACTGCTTGTTTGACTTTCTAAGTACTACTACGTACTCTCTAAGTAAGTACTGTCTAAGTATTCTAGCAGTGGTGGAGACACCGACCATTGCTTCCGATTGTACTTCTTTTAAAGATAAACTTCATAAACTGTTGCGTTCGTTTTACTCGTAACAATGCTTTAGGTTCGCATTTGACACAAGACGAAGCAATACTGTCATACTCTGCATATATGTAAACATTTCAGTTATATACCAAATACACAATATAAATAGTAAGTAAACAGCTATTTGTTTAATTTACGTTAACTAACCTCACTTTAAGTTACTTAACTCCCAATATTTGTGTTATCCCGTAGAACAGATTTATAATTGTTATATTGTTGGAATCCGCTGGTTTTGATCTACAAAACCGCATACAAATCATCAGTGTAACGGTCAAGGCCCAAGGTCCTAAGGAATTTCGCCGGTCTCCTTTAGAAAGCAGGAATATAATATGCTTGCACCAAACTCCGCTCCACCAAGGAATCCGCTCAGCATAATTGTCCTGGTGTTACCCACGACGCTGGTCTTCCGCGGATGATATTATTAATTAAAATAAAATATATACGAGTATAAAAGTAAGGCGCTACATGACAGTGTTCAAATAAAATAAATACAGCTTTTTTAAAAAAAATATTAGCTGCTCTTCTATAATCATGGTTGTAATCTTCGATCAACAATACAACTAGATGTCACGTCGGCGCTAAAAATATGTCTCGGAAAATAACAGCCCACTTAAGAAGTGAGCTCTTATTGCCTCGCAAGGCAATAACAGGAAAGAGTACTTTATTTGTTGCCCCTTAAGGTTGGTTTCACCAATTCTTCTTCTTCTTATCTTAATTAATGACTTCGCGTTTAGTATTAAGCCAGTTTCAAGTGGGATAATATATTTCTAGTATAATTAGTATTGTACGGTAGATTGAATTTAAATGGAGTCTCACAATACGTGTTGTTGCGAAAAGAAAACGGGAGAAACTCGATTTCACCATTAAATGTTATTGACGTCTTTTCATTTTTGAGTGACATAATCCATTGCTTTGCTCGTTGTTTGTGATGAAAGATCGTTAGTATAAGGTAATACTTAGATTTGCGACTTTATAACTGGGTGCCAAGGTTGTAATTAGGTTGAACTTAAAACTGTTTTTATAACTTTTGTCTCAGTTCGTCAGTAAAGAAAAAGTATTTATTCACGTGGACAGAATTTAGCTTTGATTTTGTACGAAACGCGTTATCTAATTGTTGATCGAAGGTTGTAGTAGAGCAGTATTTCTCAGTACAGACACTGTGAGTAAAATAAAATTTCTTGTAAAAAATACAGGGCCGCAGAAGGCATGGCCGTAGGAAGACAATGGCTACAGAACCTCGCAGACTGGTAAAAATGGAGCACAACTCAACTCTTCCGGGCCGCAACGTCACGGGCCCAAGTGGCCATACATATAGCCGATCTTCGATAGATGGTACGTGAAGAAATAGTAAAATAAAAAATAAAGTACAGCCTGTATACTTTTCCACTGCAGGCAAAGGCCTCCATCCTTCGATCAACAATACCAACTAGATAACGCGTCACGTACAAAATCAAAGCTAAATTCTGTCCACGTGAATAAATACTTTTTCAAAGCAATAAATTACTCCTGTCACTTAAAAATGAAAAGACGTCAATAACATTCAGTGGTGAAATCAACCTTAAGGGGCAACAAATAAAGTACTTTTTCCTGTTATTGCCTTGCGAGAAAATAAGAGCTCACTTCTAACTGCGCTCTTATTTACCGAGACACATTTTTAGCGCCGACCTGACATCTAGTTGTATTGTTGATCGAAGCCTCTATCATTGAAATCAAGTCCTCGCTATAATTGATGGGTATTGGCTTTATCACCACGCTTGCCAAATGCGAGTTGGTGATTGCAAACCCGGGCTTTACACCTAAACATCTAAAAACAAACATTGCCTGACCTGAGAATTGAACCCGGGACTTTCAGATATCGAGCCGAGCGCTTGACCACTCGGCCACCGAGGCGTCATGAGTAAAATTAAAATTTACTAGTAAAAAAGATAAATATAAAGTTAACAATCACAGGTTCATAAGGTTCTCCATACTTTAACTTATCTGGTTCTCCCTAAATCTGTTAAAAATATAATGTTTTTTATGAACTTATCGCAATTATAATTAAAAATCTTTCATTATTTTAATGATTTCTATAAGATAACGATGACGATACATAACATTAACAAAGAAGAGATAGTAAACTATTCTCACCTCTCAATGGCTTGAACTAAAGCTAGCGGGTCAATCCGCACAACACCTCCCTTCCACTGCTTCAGGTTGGTACATGACGGATGACGTTTGAGATCACACTGAAAATGAACAAAAAAAGTGTAAATATACACTTTTAAAATTTCGCGTTCCATTATGCCTACATCACAGATTACTTATGTATATTTATGTATTCTGTGATACTATTATTAGTACAAGTACAGAAGATACACTCCGCAACAAATAGCGACTCTTGCTAAGACACAATAAAGTGCAATTCAGGTCGCACACCGCTCCCTTACCTAGTTATATTTACCAAGAAGTTGCCTCTCTTTCCATCGCGTAGCTCTTGCTCTTCTAGCTAACTTTAGGGTTGTCTTTTTTCAACGACCGGCAGACGGCGGTAAAGCCATTCTAAACCAGGCGTAGCGAAAATAGCACAGGCTGGTGACGGGCAGCAGCGTCACTATTGCCAAGAGCTACGCCCTGCGGTCGCCAATCCGCATGCCCAGTGCAGCAGTGGTCTAACACGGGCCGATTATGATGATGTGAAGGATCAAAATCGATTTCGAGAAATCGTACGTACCATGAGCTGGTGGGTGTTGAAGAACTTGAGCGCCGATGTGGCGGGGCGAGCAGGCAAATCGTGCACGCGCACCGGGAACTGCTCCAGATGGGAGACGCACGCGTTGACCTTGGCCACGAGCGCGATCAGCGCCGCCGCGTTCATGCCCGCCGCGCTGAACATGCTCTCGTTCTCCTCCCAGTCGGTACTGGAATAAGAGGGTTGGGTTAGCTAATTGAACCCTGACGGCACGTAAAGGGAAGTACACACGCCTGCCGATCAAGCTCAACCACAAAATGTAAAATTTTATCAACACATTTTGAACAACCGTGTCGTGTAGCGGTGAAAGAATACTACCACCCCCTCTCTTCCCACGTCAGCGTTGCAGCAGCGAATCGTAGGAGACACCGCTTCGTGTGCGGACTTGTTTGAAAATGTACGCGCTCGTATTGCTCTCGTCCTACGCGCGTATTACCGATACGCTTACGATACGACGCCGTGTGCGAAGGCACTAACGGACCAAAGACTACACATACATCCAACAGCTTAGAGCGGCGATGGGCTCACCACCTGTCACGCTGATAACGTGCAATCGCTATTTGGTGAAAAGTGGACTATGGCAGAGGACTGCTTATAGAATAGAATAGAATAGAAAAATCTTTGCGATCCTCATGGCCTAGTCTCTGACTAACCCTTCGGGGATTATAGTCGTGATTATATGCATGCATGCATTTTAAACTTTGTCACTAGAGTATAAGGATCGATATCAACTGGAGAAATTTTACATTTTGTGGTAGGCTGAAGGCTGGTTGAAGTCTGTAAAGAGTCTTTAGTGCGTATGCTATTTCTATGCCTTGTAATGCAAAATAGAAATAAATGCAATTGTACGTTCGTATTGGATTAGACATGTCATGACGGCATGAACGTATGTAGCCACTTATAGTTTACTTAGGATCAGCCCTACTACCTACAGAACTCTAAAGAGATGAATATAAGTGTTATTGGAAGAAAGGTTAGAGAGAGACCAAAATAAAGATGATGAATTGCTTGAGGGACAATGTCAATGAGTTCAAGGGAGCGACTGTTTAGTTGGCGATGGATATGGAAGAGTGGAAGACAATGACATTTTGCGCTAACATCAGCTAAGAGAGGACCTGCGGGTCTACCGATTAAAAAATATGGACATGGGCTTCATTTGACATTTGAAGCCCATATTTTGTCCTTATATGGGCATATTATGGACTTCAAATATCAAATGAAGCCCATGTCCATATTCATATTTTTTAGCCGATAGGGTAGCAGGACAGATAGCATTATAATTTGCACTCTTACTAAAATACTGAGCTGAACTTAAATATTTATTTTCTTTAAACTAAGCTGTAAACTCTCCTCATTTAAGTCGTTATTTCAGTGAATCAAAATTCTGAGTTCGTTCTATACTCTACTATCGTTGCAAGTTGTGATGTTTAACTTAGATCACACAAGTCTAAGTGCTGATGATTCCCAAAGGAAACTAACAGTAGAATAAGACAAACTCTTAACTTACTCGACGGCGAGCGGCATGTCCGCGAACACGTGCAGGAACAGCCTTAGCCGCTCCTCGCAGGCGGCGATCATTTCGTCGTCGCGCGCTTCGCCCTCGCCCTCGGTTTCGTCCTCGCCACCGGTAAGGAACTGCAGTAGCGCGCCCAGCACGCCTGAGTGGTTCACCTGCACGGAGATAACGACTTTATTGCAACGGAATAGTGTAATTTGGATAAATTAAGATTGCATCCCAAATTAGTATCCTATTAGCTATTAGTATTCTTACAGCACGGACGAGTAAAAAAAGAAGGACTCCGCGTCACTTACAAAACGTGAAGCGCATAAAGTAAGCCAATATTATTGTGATTATACAGGACACCATTACACAAAGGTAAGCCAATCGGCCGTTATTGTGATGTCAACCTTCCCCGTGACAGCACACACACCAGCAAAAAGATTGCTTCACTTGTTAGTATCGCGCCAGGGAGTATTTCGTTTTTTACTTGTCTGTGCCTTGCAGAAGTATTAGTTATAGACTGCACAAATGTTTCACAGTTAATTTACTTCCGTTGTCCGGTCGTTTACTAACGTAATGTGATTACTGAGGGCTTACTCTCTTTCTCCGAAACAAAATAGCGCTTTCCATTATTTTTAAAAATTCAAATATAAAAAAAAAATCTAAATACCAAACTATTTTGTATGAACGAAATTTCGGAAGAAATGTAAACTGCTGTAGATAGCAAACGAAAATCGGCCTAAATTTCGTTTCGGAGAAAAAGAGTAGGCCCTCTGATGCGGCGGCTAATGCGGCCAGCTGCTCCAGCCTAGCGCTCAGACAGTAGGCCTACAGGTGACAGCCCGCAGCACTCACCTCGAAGGGCGACACGTCGTGCTGCAGCAGCGTGTCCCGCAGCTGCTCCAGCGCCGCGCGCTGGTGCGGCTGGTGCGGCAGCGCGGCGGCTAATGCGGCCAGCTGCTCCAGCGGTCCAGCGCCGCCGCCCAGCGCGCCCCACTCGCGCTGCAGGCGGGCGGCGGTCCATTGGATCCATTCGCGAACTTTCTCCCTGTGACCAAATGTGATGTTGTCAATGACTGCTCGTAGAGTTATGAGTGATAAGACTACAGAGATAAATAATTAACTACAAGCAGATTTAATACAATTGGTAGAGTTTGTAATGAATTTTGACTAAAAAGCCTAGCGGTTCCGGGATAGATCAGTTGAGGTGAAGACCAAGCGGTTTCCGTTGATATAAAAAAATTGCGTAGGATGTGAGCCTGCTTGTTGACGCTTACAGTTTGTGGTCCCAAACCATTATGGTGACAAGAAAGGGCTACTACGCTTTTTAAAGAGTAAGTGTTGCCCGGGTGGAAGTGTAGAAATGTATTTATTTATATATTTCCTAAATAGTTTGTTGTGGTGTGGACACAGACTTGTTCTGCACAGTGAGGTTGGCCGGGTGCACGGGTGCGGCTAACAGCGCGGCGTCCTTGTGCGCGGCCCCAGCGCGACGGGTTCAGCGACGATAGGAACGAAGACGTCTAAATGAAAAGGTGATATGTTGGTACTGCCTGTTACTGACTTATTCTGCACGGTGAGGTTGGCAGGCTGCACGGGCGCGGCTAACAGCGCGGCGACATTGTGTGACGACAGGAACGAGGACGTAGCTAAATGAAACGTGTTATGTTGGTACTGCTTGTTACTGACTTGTTCTGCACGGTGAGGTTGGCAGGCTGCACGGGCGCGGCTAACAGCGCGGCGTCCTTGTGTGACGACAGGAACGAGGACGTAGCTAAATGAAACGTGTTATGTTGGTACTGCTTGTTACTGACTTGTTCTGCACGGTGAGGTTGGCAGGCTGCACGGGCGCGGCTAACAGCGCGGCGTCCTTTTGTGACGACAGGAACGAGGACGTAGCTAAATGAAACGTGTTATGTTGGTACTGCTTGTTACTGACTTGTTCTGCACGGTGAGGTTGGCAGGCTGCACGGGCGCGGCAAACAGCGCGGCGTCCTTGTGTGACGACAGGAACGAGGACGTAGCTAAATGAAACGTGTTATGTTGGTACTGCTTGTTACTGACTTGTTCTGCACGGTGAGGTTGGCAGGCTGCACGGGCGCGGCTAACAGCGCGGCGACATTGTGTGACGACAGGAACGAGGACGTAGCTAAATGAAACGTGTTATGTTGGTACTGCTTGTTACTGACTTGTTCTGCACGGTGAGGTTGGCAGGCTGCACGGGCGCGGCTAACAGCGCGGCGTCCTTGTGTGACGACAGGAACGAGGACGTAGCTAAATGAAACGTGTTATGTTGGTACTGCTTGTTACCGACTTGTTCTGCACGGTGAGGTTGGCAGGCTGCACGGGCGCGGCTAACAGCGCGGCGTCCTTGTGTGACGACAGGAACGAGGACGTAGCTAAATGAAACGTGTTATGTTGGTTCTGCTTGTTACTGACTTGTTCTGCACGGTGAGGTTGGCAGGCTGCACGGGCGCGGCTAACAGCGCGGCGTCCTTGTGTGACGACAGGAACGAGGACGTAGCTAAATGAAACGTGTTATGTTGGTACTGCTTGTTACTGACTTGTTCTGCACGGTGAGGTTGGCAGGCTGCACGGGCGCGGCTAACAGCGCGGCGTCCTTGTGTGACGACAGGAACGAGGACGTAGCTAAATGAAACGTGTTATGTTGGTACTGCTTGTTACTGACTTGTTCTGCACGGTGAGGTTGGCAGGCTGCACGGGCGCGGCTAACAGCGCGGCGTCCTTGTGTGACGACAGGAACGAGGACGTAGCTAAATGAAACGTGTTATGTTGGTACTGCTTGTTACTGACTTGTTCTGCACGGTGAGGTTGGCAGGCTGCACGGGCGCGGCTAACAGCGCGGCGTCCTTGTGTGACGACAGGAACGAGGACGTAGCTAAATGAAACGTGTTATGTTGGTACTGCTTGTAACTGACTTGTTCTGCACGGTGAGGTTGGCAGGCTGCACGGGCGCGGCTAACAGCGCGGCGTCCTTGTGTGACGACAGGAACGAGGACGTAGCTAAATGAAACGTGTTATGTTGGTACTGCTTGTTACTGACTTGTTCTGCACGGTGAGGTTGGCAGGCTGCACGGGCGCGGCTAACAGCGCGGCGTCCTTGTGTGACGACAGGAACGAGGACGTAGCTAAATGAAACGTGTTATGTTGGTACTGCTTGTTACTGACTTGTTCTGCACGGTGAGGTTGGCAGGCTGCACGGGCGCGGCTAACAGCGCGGCGTCCTTTTGTGACGACAGGAACGAGGACGTAGCTAAATGAAACGTGTTATGTTGGTACTGCTTGTTACTGACTTGTTCTGCACGGTGAGGTTGGCAGGCTGCACGGGCGCGGCTAACAGCGCGGCGTCCTTGTGTGACGACAGGAACGAGGACGTAGCTAAATGAAACGTGTTATGTTGGTACTGCTTGTTACTGACTTGTTCTGCACGGTGAGGTTGGCAGGCTGCACGAGCGCGGCTAACAGCGCGGCGTCCTTGTGTGACGACAGGAACGAGGACGTAGCTAAATGAAACGTGTTATGTTGGTACTGCTTGTTACTGACTTGTTCTGCACGGTGAGATTGGCAGGCTGCACGGGCGCGGCTAACAGCGCGGCGTCCTTGTGTGACGACAGGAACGAGGACGTAGCTAAATGAAACGTGTTATGTTGGTACTGCTTGTTACTGACTTGTTCTGCACGGTGAGGTTGGCAGGCTGCACGGGCGCGGCTAACAGCGCGGCGTCCTTGTGTGACGACAGGAACGAGGACGTAGCTAAATGAAACGTGTTATGTTGGTACTGCTTGTTACTGACTTGTTCTGCACGGTGAGGTTGGCAGGCTGCACGGGCGCGGCTAACAGCGCGGCGTCCTTGTGTGACGACAGGAACGAGGACGTAGCTAAATGAAACGTGTTATGTTGGTACTGCTTGTAACTGACTTGTTCTGCACGGTGAGGTTGGCAGGCTGCACGGGCGCGGCTAACAGCGCGGCGTCCTTGTGTGACGACAGGAACGAGGACGTAGCTAAATGAAACGTGTTATGTTGGTACTGCTTGTAACTGACTTGTTCTGCACGGTGAGGTTGGCAGGCTGCACGGGCGCGGCTAACAGCGCGGCGTCCTTGTGCGCGTGCGGCGCGCGGCCCCAGCGCGACGGGTTCAGCGACGACAGGAAAGAAGACGTCTTGGAAGCGCCGCCCACCCGGCTGGCGGAGCGAGCCGCGCCTGCTACCCCGGCGGCTGCTAGGGAACACAATAAGATATAGAAACGGCTCTCTTCATAATGAAGATACACTTCTAACTATTTATCAAATTTCCAAAATATTCCAATGGGTCGACGTGCTACTGAGAAAGGGGTTCTTGACAGAAACCGAAGAATTGTTTTCATCGTTTCGTTAATTTTTCGAGTTTATTTGAGCGTTAATTACGCAAATAATCAAATATTACGGGCCCCACTAAGATAGTGACTAGCGAAAATCTAAAGTAATAATTATTATTGTTCCATCAAAACCGATTTACAAAATGCATGGTAGCCCCTCTCCCTCTCCGGGAAGTGGGCGTGATGTGTATACTATTGAATTGACCCTTTTACCCAAAACGTCAAGTTCAGTATGTATCCAATTAATATTATAAATGCTAAAGTGAGTTGGATTGTTTGTAACGCTTTTTTTTATACACAGCTACAGCGATTTTGTTGAATTTTGGTATAGAGATATATTAACGCGTGCGAAACTGCGGACAAAAGCTAGTTGACAATATTCAACATTTTGTAATAAAATGTAACTAGAAAAAAATCAACCAGTCTCATGAAGCTCGAATGGGATTTGGGAATAACCTTTGGATTGCCGGTTTGACATTGACATTTTATCCTATATCTATCTAGCATTGTGAATGCAAAATTTCAATAATAAAGATATTTTGTGATAAGTTGACTTAATAATAAAATAAATAAATTGATAAGGCAGCCGCCCGGAATGCGGAAGGTGCGTGGTTCGATTCCCGCCTGAGGTTGTCGTCTTTTTTCAGTGTTTAAAATTTTGACTAGCAGTCGTCTGTACACATATTGTAACTGGTCCCATGCTCACCATGCGCGGCGGGCTGGTGCGCGTGCGGCGCGTGCGCGGCGTGCGGCGCGTGCGGCGCGGCGTCATCGCGCCGGCGTGCGTGGCGTCCCCCCGCGCCGCCCGAGCGCTTTACGGCGCGCTTGCGCTTCAACATCTCAGCGAGTTGGAGCGGACTGCCCGATCTGGAAGTTGATAGTACTTGTAAAGGGATTCTGTTACAAAACTAAATAATGGAAATACATGATTAAAAATTATTTAGGTCGATTCACACATATCAGTGAAGTCACAGTTCCGACACGGTACCGGCACAGTGCGAAATATTCTTTTATACATTCTCTATGAACCCACTGAGAGCACTGTGTCGTCACTGACACTTACAATTGGGGATGCGTTCATAGAGAATGTATGAAAGAATATTTCGACACTGTGCCGGTACTGTGTCGGAACTGTGACTTCACTGATATGTGTGAATAAGGTTTAAAAAATGTATAATTCGCCTCTTTGCAATGACATGTCACATAAAAACATTTTAGAGAAATGTCACGTTGCCTTTATAAAGAATGTATAGCATTGTTGAATAGTAAACTATATTAAGAACTTATTATTATTAGTTATTACTTATGGCCAGTAAACTTGTTAAAACACATTCTTATAACAAATAAGACAATGTAATCTAAGAGTTATTCTAAATTAAAACAAAATAATGTATGTTTGACCTACCTGTGTACTGTAGTCGAAGTCTGTTGATGTGCTGAGCCGGACGCAGCGCCCGGTTCAGATCCGCTGCCATCACTGCTTACTGCTACTGCTACAAAACATTAACATTTTTGTATAATTCAAAATTACAGAGCTACGTTTTTATTTCAAAACATGTTGTTGAATTGATTTAGTTAATGAAATGTCAGGTTAATATTATACAAAAATACCGCTTTAAAATGCTACTAGGACGAGGTTTGTTTTGGCTGACCCAAAGTGAGCCCCGAAATCAATTTGTAACAAATCACCGCGAAGCGAACGAAAATGCAGACGACTCTGTAAAGCTTCCATTAAGTACTTATTAAGGACTTCGCCAATGTACTTCGGCTAGATCGTTCGTTCGCGTTTACGTTCTCATGAAAGGTCTGAAAAATCGACGAGCACTGATAAAGAATATTATGAGAGAAAACGAAGCAAAATAAGTGTTTCAGGATCGTACCAAAATGAGAGGTGTGGTCTCTGCCTACGGCCATGATGTTTGTATGTCTTTTTAATTAACTTTTTTTCAAACTTATTTAAAAGGAATAAAGTTTAGATTAAGGTGTCCAATACAGACTGTCGGCGATAGTTCCAAGGTAGTTGTCGATGTAAAACAACAGTTCTGTTCCGAAACACTTTTATGGCGAAAAATAACACAGAAGGTACACAAAATGGCCGAAAAATATACAGTTTTGCAAAGCACGTGTTTTAGTCTTAAAGTCCTTACTTTAGTACCGTGCTACTTCCATGGAGGTCCGCGGAGGACTGATCAGTGCTGCGACGCCTGCGACATGCAGCGGGGGCAATATGGCGCGGAGGACTAGTGATGTCAAAAATATTAAAACTAGTGTTGGGAGCGCGTCGCTTGTAGGTATAAAATAATACTCACGCAGGTTGGTGGCTACGAACGAGCTGGAGGCAGAGAATGCGAGTGACAGGTTGTGGTCGAGCGAAGTGGCCGACGTGGAGGCGGGCGGGGACGAGCCGCCGCTGGAGCGGACACTCGTGTTGCTCGGTGACTGCGGACAAACGTTATGACGTCAGTTATTATTCAGAATCATATCTCAATAGGAAATCCAATAAAAGTAAGCAAGTAACAGTGGTGAAAGAATACCCTCTCATCCCTTGGGTGTCGTAAAAGGCGACTAACGGACTAAAGACTGCACATACATCTAACAGCATAGAGCGGCGATGGGCTCACCACATGTGCTGTCGCTATTTGGTGTAAAGTGGACTACGGTAGAGGACTGCTTTTGCGGTCCTCATTGCCTAGTCTCCGACTTACCCTTCTGGGATAATAGTCATGATTATATGTATAAAAGTAAAGCCTATAAACTGTCCCACTGTCACTGTGATCACTTTGAAACTCCCAATCTCCACATGTGTTGTTACAAGTCGTAATTTAGAGATATTTATACACGTACACTCGGCTCTCACTTCCATCACGTTCTTCAGTCACGTTGCTAAAGCGACCTTTGTGACATAGAGTCGAATTTAGCGAATGCGGATTTGATAACTCACTGCTGATTCAATCTACAGTCTATAGTCGCACTGCAGTAGTAGGATTGTGATTGATTGTGGAAGAAGTGAAGTGAAGGATTGTATTCGATAAGTATCGATCAGCTGTTGCATCCGGATCACAATCCTACCCCCAGTGGCAATAAAGGTCTTTTTAAAATCCCACTTAGTTTAAGCACTTGGCATTCATCACACCTGATGGTAAGTAACGATAAGGCCGAAGGTGGAAGCGCGCTACACCCGGAAATTCTCAACCACTGAGGAAATACCCTCACCTTGATCTTCGTCTGCCTCGGCGTATGCACTGGCGCGCGCTCCGCTAACTGCGCCACCTGGTGGAGCACCCCCTCGCGGCGGAACTGCACCGCCATCTCGTCGGGCAGCTGCTGCATCAGGATCTCGGCCAGCTGCAGCGACCCCACCACTATGCGGAGGTCGCTGGACGCCATCATGCCGGCGATGTGGGATGATATCACCTGGTGGGGATTACGTTATGTTTGAAACAGAAGTACAGTCACGAGCATTAATATATATACATTTACACATTTTCTAAAATATGTAAACTAATAGTATTTTAAAAATATTTACTCAACAATTTGTTCAAAATTATGTAACCATCAAATTGTGCTAAAATTAGGTATCCGTTGGGTTCACATTAATGTAAACGATACATAAACAATAACAAGTACTCACTATGTATATCAAATTTATGTAAACATGAGAATATCTATAACATCTATACAATTTCAATTTTAAACTAATTTGAAAGTGGAGCCTGTGTTGGCTTAAATATCAAAAATATGTAAATTCAATTCAGGTTCAAAATTATGTAAACAAACGGTAAAAAGTGTATTTTCGTTAATAACTATAATATTTTTTACAAGCTTTTTATGTCTTTTGTTCGAGTGGAATTTTGCAACTCAATTTTGATCTACTTTCCGGTTACCGATTATGCTGAACTTTTGCTAACGTGTGTAAATCGCTTGACAATGCAATAATATGATGACATGGTGCTGATCTGATGATGGAGCTGGAAGGTGGCCATAGGAACTTTGCTTCGAAACAACATAATTTCATCAAGTTTGTGCTCGTTTGAATCGTCTTGACGAGCAGTTTGTCTTTCAATGGTAACCAGGATCTGATCGAATGATGGAGCTAGAAGGTGGTCCTAGGAACTCAGCAAAGAAACGACTCAACCCCTTCGAGTCTCGGCTCGTTTGTTTCGTCTTGACGAGTACTTTGGTACATGCTTACCATCTTGGTCTGATGATGGAGATGGAAGATGACAATAGGAACTCAGTAATTAAACGACATAACCCCATCGAGTATCGGCTCGTTTGATTCGTCTTGACGAGTACTGTGGTGCTAGATGGTAACCAGGGTCTGATGATGGAGCTGGAAGGTGGCCAAAGGAACTCAGTGATTAGGTGAAACAATCGCGTATAATACATGTTCAGTTAGATGAACAGATTAAAAACGTGTCCAGGGATAACTAATAATTTAAAAGTAAAAAACTTTTTTTAAAAACAAGCTTTTTTTCAATGCGCTAAAAACAAAAAAATAAACTTTTACTTTAAAACTTTTACTATTAACTTGTAACGTCATTCGTTACACAATTTATATGATATAAAAGGTTGTCGCGAGACTTACTGTATACTATACAGGGTTAAAGGTTAAGTCGACCTTTATTCTTCAAGGGGATGTAATTTCCATAATTTGTGACTGATTTGGCTATTAAACACTGTAACCCAAACTTAACCGTCTCAAGTTATAGTACTTTGAAGATTTTTTATTAAAAAATCCGTTTTTTTGGTGTATTGTCCTCTTTTTTTGTGTTTTGTGCCTCTAGCTTATTTAGTTTTGGTTATTTTTGTGTAGAAGACGAGTTGCTTAATTATTCTAAACACTAAAATTGCATGTAGTTGTATCAACTGAATCGTAGTAGACGATGAACGGTATAAAAAAGAATTAAATTCGGAATAAAATGTTATTTCTTTCTTCTTGTGGTGCAGATAATCGTAAAAATATCTACGGTTTCTTAGCTCTCTATCAAGGTAAAACAAATAAGGATATTATCAGGATTCTCGGAAAAAACTTTGATGAAAGACTCCCAGGTAGCAATCAAAGTATTGGTATTACTTTAAGTTACTCCCTGCGTCTAGGACAATAATTGTTCTTTATGGAATTTGTACGGTGGTTTGGGGTACGGTGTTTCATAGTCAAATCAGTCAGAAATGATGGAAACAACATCCCTTTAAAGGATATAGGTCGACTTAACCTGTAACCCTGTATAATTATGTGTTTAACTATTAAAATCAATCAAATCAAGGTGTTAGATGTACTTATTTATTTATTTATTTATAACTATTAAATTCAGTCAAATCAAGTTATTAGATTTAATTATTTATTTACACATAATTATATAGTATATAGTAAATCTCGCGACAACCTTTTATATCATATAAATTGTGTAATGAATGACGTTATAAGTTCATAGTAAAAGTAAGTTTTAAAGTGAAAGTTTATTTGTATGTATTTAGCGCATTTAAATAAAAGCTTGTTTTTTAAAAAAGGTTTTTTACTTTTATTTTTTTTAAATTTTTTTAGTTATCCCTGGACACGTTTTTCATCTGTTCATTTCACTGAACGTTATACAAAATTTATTTACGTCCATCAAACCACCACCACTCACCACCCATCAAAACGGTCCACACATTTAGACGAATCAAACTCGACGCGGTTGTGCCGCCTAATTACTGAGTTCCTATGGCCACCTTCCAGCTCCATCATCAGACCCTGGTTACCATCTAGCACCAAAGTACTCGTCAAGACGAAACAAACGAGCCGAGACTCGATGGGGTTGCGTCGTTTCTTTGCTGAGTGTCCTTGGACCACCTTCTAGCTCCATCATCAGATCAGACCCTGGTTACCATTGAAAGACAAACTACTCGTCAAGATGATTCAAACGAGCACAAACTCGATTAAATTATGTTGTTTCGAAACGAAGTTCCTATGGCCATCTTCCTGCTCCATCATCAGATTAGCACCGTGTCATCATAATATTGCATTGTCAAGCGATTCACACATGTTTACAAAATTTCAGCTTAATCGGTAACCGGAAAGTGGATCAAAATTGAGTTGCAAAATTCCACCCGAACAAAAGACATAAAAGCTTGTAAAAAATATTATAGTTATTAACGAATATACACTTTTTACCGTTTGTTTACATAATTTTGAACCTGAATTGAGTATACATATTTTTGATATTTATGCCAACACAGTCTCCACTTCCAAATAAGTTTAAAATTGAAATTGTATACATGTTATAGATATACTCATGTTTACATAAATTTGATATACATAGTGAGTACTTATTATTGGTTATGTATCGATTACATTAATGTGAACCCAACGTATACCTAATTTTAGCACAATTTAATGGTTACATAATTTTGAACACATTGTTGAGTAATTCTTTTAAAATACTATTAGTTTACATATTTTAGAAAATGTATAAATGTATATATATTAATGCTCGTGACTGTACATGGCATAAACAGAATGGCAAAATAAATAAAGAAAAGGTGACCTAAGAAGAACTAGATTTAGCATAACACAAAAGTTTGTAAGTATACGACTTTGCGGACGTTTATTATTTATATCTATGATTTTAGCTACAAAGACGCAGCATTGCCGTGTCGGCGTAGTATAGCTTTTAGCGCTTCCAAGCCCCAATACACCACTTAGGTATCTCTTGCAGTAGATGCATAGTTAAAAGCACTTTGAAACAATACGGTATCTAAAACGTATGCTTAAAGTATCGTGTATGATTGCTTACCTGCATCTTGAGCACCTGTCGCAGCATCGCCGCGTCGGCGTAGTAAACGCAGCGCAGTATCGCTTTGAGCGCTTGCGAGCGTACAGCGGGGCCCGCAGAGCTCCAGTACACCTCGTGCAGTACGGAGAGTAAAGCGCGCGCGAGCGTCGGGTTGGTGCGCATCATGGCTATGCGAGGGTCTGGGGGATATTGTTAAAGGTTAATTTCTAAGGTTTTTTTATAGTACTCTACACCCCCACATGATTGGAATATATTGTTTGCTATTTCTCATCCATAAGTTCTCGCTTGTTTGCTTCTCGCACTTGTATACCGCATACTACGCATTCATTCATCCATTTTCATTCTTAAGCGGTGGGTGCTTAGCTTTTCTAAGCCCTACACTGTCTACTCTACTTCTTTATATATGTAAGTCTTACGAGTTATTGGGAAAAATAAGATTCTTCAGCTCCCTTCTACCTATATTTCTAAGGTATTAGAGTTAACCTTGTTGCGTAGCGGTGAGAGAATACTACCACCCCCTCTCTTCCCTTGGGTGTCGTAAAAGGCGACTAACGGACTAAATACTGCACATTCATTCAACAGCATAAAGCGGCGATCGGCTCACCACCTATCACGCTGAGCACATGTGCAGTCGCTATTTGGTGAAAAGTGGACTATGGTAGAGGACTGCTTTTGCTGTCCTCATTGCTTAGTGTCTGACTAACCCATCGGGGATAAAAGTCGTAATTATATATATTAATAAACTAATCTAAATTATTTCATATTAAACTGAGGCTAACATGGTGAGCTTTGAATGTAGTCATTCACATTTACGTGAATTAACTTTTGGGTGTTCCTCAGGGCTCAACTTTAGGTCCGGCACTTTTCAATGTAATGTAAATGATATAAAAATAACATATTTAGCTATTATTTAGTTTGACGACCTCAAAGCAGAGTGATTAACACGCCGGTTCTGGCGTCGCGCCATCACCGAGGTCCCGGGACCCAGTAAAAACCAGTATTTCTAAATTGATTTCGGGTCTGGTTTTTTTCAATGTCTTTGTATGTTTAACCGTTATCTAGTCAACTATTACAACAAGATTCAAAGAAAGCTTAACTCAAGTTTTTCTAATTGATGTGAGCGTCTATACTAATATTATAAAGAGGAAACATTTGATTGTTTGTTTGTATTGAATAGGATCCGAAACTACTAGACCGATTTAAAAATTCTTTCACCGTTGGGAAGCTACGCTATCTCCGGGTGACATAGGCTATATTATATTTTCAGAAAAATTAGGGACCCTTACTAAAACTCAAATAAATTCCTTAAATCGCGTGCGCTAAGAAAACTATTGATGGTAGAATAAAATAATGTACTATGGCTTTGCAGAACACACCATTATCTACAAAAAGTGTCGCGATGGCGTATGTCTAACTATTTTAGTTAGGTCACAATAAGTATTCTTGGGAGGGGTGTCATTTTGAAAATTCGTCACGGGGTACGGGGTCCACGTGAACGAAGTCGCCAGCGGTCTGCTAGTCCTACTAATATTATAAACGCGAAAGTTTGTAAGTATGGATGGATGTTTGTTACTCTTTCACGTAAAAACTACTGAATGGATTTGGATGAAATTCGGCATACATATAGTTTATAACCTGGATTAACACATAGGATACTTTTATCTCGATAATCCCACGGGAACGGGAACCACGCAGGTGAAACGGCGAGCGGCCGCTAGTATAACATCAAGTAATAGTTTACCGGGCGCCGGGGCTGAAGTAGACTGCGCGGCATCGGGGCGGTGGGGCGGCGGCACGCGCTGCACGGGTCGCGCGGTGCCCGTGTGGTCGTTGAGCTGCTGCATAGCGGGCAGGTCGACCGTGTACGAGCGCCCTAAAGTCGTGAGGCAGACCTCCTCCTCGCCGGCGGCGATGCCCGCTTCTAGGGCGCGGCTCTCGGCCCACGAGTAGGAACGCCATACACCTAAGTGAAAAAAATAAAGTGTGAAAATAGAATTTTACAAACCAAGTTTTAACAAGGTGCAAGTCACAGATATAGATAACGCAAATATCACGGTTTGTATTGAAACCAAGCGGTACTGTTTTTAACACCAACAGTGACGTCACAGCCTACGTTACGTTCCTGCCTTTGGGTGCTCGAAATTATTGGGCTATTGCAGTTAATTATGCCGTAACGAGGCATTTTTTAGTTTATTTTAACACTAACGACGCAAAAAATGTCTGTATTGAATGATGAGTAACGACTGCACCCATATTACGGGGGTGTCACTCCGCAGTTTAGGTACAATGGCGGACTCCGTCGCTTTACCAGTCTAAAGGTCAAAATTCCTTACACACCGCGTCGTCTATTTGGTACGGGCACGCACCCGGGCGGTCGATGCGCTTCATAAGAAAATCGCTGCAAAATGGTAAAGCGACGGGGACACCTGACCGTACGTTTGGCCGGCGCGCCTCAGATTGCCGCTCGCGACGCACGATCCACGTCGCGCGTAAAACGAACGATAATTTCTGTGATTTTTGTGCACCGAATAATGACTACTAAATGATCTTATAATCCGTATAAAAGATACTGTTACTGTTGTTTACGGGTGTCTAAAATAAATAACAATTAATCTGGTTTATTTTAATATGAGTGGAAACCCTGCGCTCCGAACCGATAACAATCAGCGTTGCTTAACGGAATATGAAAGCTCGAATCCCACGATAAGTTTCAATTTCGCGCGCAATTTTTATACCTAAACTTGACTTTAGAGAGTGAACCCTCTGTACGGTAGTACTATTAGTTATTCTGTGCCCGTACCTCTATCGTCTCGCCACTGCCAGTGCGCACTGCGATCTGTGGGGGCTGCCCAAGGGCGGTCCAGATACGCGTCCACGGCGAATATGCCGTCGGTAGGCAATCGGGGCATCAGCTCGCCGATCAGGCACGTGATCTCGTACAGCTCTTGCGGCAGGCGCGGCAGCAGCTCCACTTGCTGCAAACAATAAATACGAGTCGTTAATACTACCCTTTTCATCTAAAATCACACATTCAATATCATCTACGTAATAGGTAAGTTTCATAAGACCACCGGCGGTCGCGAAACAATTGGTTTTCAATTGTGTTTGGTTTTACGGTGCTCAAGGGGTTAGTGAAAAGAAAATAATTACTATTATTATATCTTACTTGACACTGGTTAATTGTGTTGATCGGACGAAGCCATAAGAGAAAATATACTATCCTTTAAAATCAGATATTTTTGCTGCCAATAAAAATTTTTAGATAGATAGATAGACAATACTTTTATTGTAACTTAACACCACAAACATTTACATAACACAACAATGAGCACAAATACAAAGTTACAATTTGGCGGTCTTATCGCTTTAAAGAGATCTGTGCCAGACAACCATTCGGATGGGGAGAACTTATACACTCAAAGATCGTAGGTGCATACCACAATTAAACAATTAAAAGCAAAAGCAAATTAAAAATAACTATAATAAAATACATAACATTATAAAATAAATAAATACTAGGGTGTAACAAATATATATACATACATATAAATACTTAAATATAATAGTCTCAGGTAGGATGTAGCGGACAATGACAGCTATGCAGCAGGATAAGGTTAAAGGAAAGGTAGAAATTCTTCACGTGCACCTTAAAAGCGTGAATTGTTTTAGCACGCCTGATCGCAACTGGAAGCGAGTTCCAGAGACGAACAGCTTCAACGGTGAAGGAACAATCGTAAAAGGTGGTGTTGTGAAGAGGGGTTTTAAGGGATGCTAAATACTAAAAGGGCACATGTGACCCCTTTTTATCAAGGTGAAAATTTCACAGGAAATAGAAAAACTGAATATTTTTGAAAGCCTGAATGTTTATCGTATTGGCACCTCTGCCATTGAATGTTTATACCACAGACAAGTGCCCTATTACTACAAAACGATGTAAATAATAGGTGTTGCCAAGCGATAGAGACGAAAAAAGTATTTCGGGTAAAAATGTGTCAGATTAGGTATTCACATACCTCCTGGTGCATGGTGGACCCGGATCCAGTGAGCAGGCACAGCAGCGTGTCGGCGATGGAGCGCTGGTGGAGCGCCAGAGCTAGCGCCGGGCAAGCGCAGCACATCACCCACAGCAGACGCAGCACTGTGATGAACGTGGCGCCTGATATCAGCGGCGGCTGTACCACCAGCTGTGAAGAATACGATAGGATTAATTGTAGGTATAGTGTGTAGATTTGGCATGTAACGCCGGTAACACAATCGTTTACCGATTTTGGGACACTTAACCGTAAAAAGAAAACTGCTACGTATCTATTATAATATACTAGCGGCCGCTCGCGGTTTCACCCGCGTGGTTCCCGTTCCCGTGGGAATATCGGGATAAATATTATTCTATGTGTTAATCCAGGTTTTAAACTATCTGTATGCCGAATTTCGTCCAAATCCATTCAGCAGTTTTTACGTGAAAGAGTAATAAACATCCATCCATACTTAGAAACTTTCGCGTTTATAATATTAGTAGGATTTTTCAAGAAAAATTAATGTCTGACTTTAACACTTTTGCGAATAAATTATGTACGCTACGAAAGCTAATCTGTGAGGTGACATATTATTGTATTTACAATTTTTACACAAGTAAACCTAAAATGGGTAACCAGCGCATATGCGCTATATCTTCAAGTTAATCCAGTTATGTCAGATTTAGAGCATGATTCATAATTTCAAAAGTTCCATTACCCTTAACTTGACGTAGGTATGTCACACAAAAGTGTATTTTAACTGACAAGTATATCCTAAACGGGCATTGAAAAACAGGCCCTTAGCATTTTGGTGCACATCTACACCACGAAACCTTCAAAATTACACACCTCATCTTTTTCCCTTCGACCAATCTTTCAATCTAGTAGTCACAAAGAAACACCAGGAATAATGTTATACACCCTTAAATTGTATTTGTCTAAAAAAAATTAAGGGTGAGTTCCACCCACGAAACTGAACTGTCCGATCAGCTGACGACAATAGTATGGGAGGTCGACCTTTTTATTGTCATTTTTGCACATAGGTTTCTTGGGAAAAGTTGTTCGGTTTCATGGGTGGGAACTCACCCTTAATTTTTTTTAGACTAATAAAAAATAAGGGTGTATAGAATACTCCAAATAAATAGAATGAGACAAAGCTATGGGAGGTCGACCTTTTTATTGTCATTTTTGCACATAGGTTTCTTAGGAAAAGTTGTTCGGTTTCATGGGTGGGAACTCACCCTTAATTTTTTTTAGACTAATAAAAAATAAGGGTGTATAGAATACTCCAAATAAATAGAATGAGACAAAGCTATGGGAGGTCGACCTTTTTATTGTCATTTTTGCACATAGGTTTCTTAGGAAAAGTTGTTCGGTTTCATGGGTGGGAACTCACCCTTAATTTTTTTTAGACTAATAAAAAATAAGGGTGTATAGAATACTCCAAATAAATAGAATGAGACAAAGCCACGCACCAGCTGTTGCAAGTTGGTGAGCAGCTCGGGCGTGGCGATCTCCTGCAGGCGCGCCGGGTCGTGCTGGAAGCTGTCCACGAGCCGCGAGAACGCGAGGCACACGCACTCCACGGACTTCTTGTCCTGCTGGGTCAGTCTGCAAACGAAGTCAATAACAGCTTAGCTATAGGATAAAATGTTTACTAGAAAAAAATCAACCAGTCTCAGGAAGAGGGTAGACTTCACAGTGACGTTACACCGCTGGCTTGCAGCGTAAATCAAACTACTAGAAAAAATTCAACACGTCTTCTAGGGTCTCGGTAGTTTAGCGGTTAGAGCATTGGACCGGTAATCCAAAGGGTTCCATGGGTCGAATCCCATTCGAGCTTCCTGAGACTGATTGATTTTCTTCTAGTAAACATTTTATCCTATATCTATATAGCATTGTGAATGCAAAATTTCAATAGTAAAGAGCTTAGCTGGGGTAATCCCGGACACAATTGAAATTCAATTCTCAGCAACCTGTAGAAGTTTTCGTAACTGACAAGGGATATATTGAGTTTCCTTCTAAATCTCTTGTTAAGTAGTCACATTAGGATTGCAATACTGATGAAAGTTAGTAAACCAACAAACCAGACGTAGATACATAATCACAAAAAAGGTTAGTTATACAACCTTTTCAATTGAATCGAATTTTTAAAATTAACACTGTCAAAGAAATAAATGAATTGTGTAAGTACTGTCATTTTCGGCTTTACCACCACTCACTATCAGATGAGACAAAGAACAATGAAATGAAATGAAATATTTTAATTAAGCCTACCTGTTAGCGAGCAGCTGCAACGAGTCCCTGACCAGGTGAAATTCGTCAGGAGTCAAGTTCTGGCAGCAGTTGGCCGTGATGGAGAGGGCGGCGCGCTGCGCGCTTATCGAGAAGAAGTCCAAGTAGGTCAGGCAAGCAGAAACGCCGCGCTGGAAAGAGAACAATCATTTAATTATGGACGCCTATGCTATGTAAATTATGCGTGATTTGGTAAATTAGCAAATATTTTATGAACTACAATCTGTAGGTATTGGATAAGCTACGAAATTTTGTAATTTTATTTTAGCAAACAATGTGAAATGTCAAGAAATAATTAGCATACATTATATTCATTAAACAGCAAGTAAGTAACTAACAATAAACAAAGTATATAAATACATAACAAAATACCACTTCTAGACTAGACTATCTCGAAATCTCAGAAACTTTAAAGCCTGGCATGTTTGGCATGTATGTTTGATAAGGTATACAATATTTTTTTTCGTGACCTTACCAAGCGGTCGCTAGAAGTAAATAGTAAGGATTAAGGCACCGCGCAAACGTAGACACTTTGTTGCTGGCACGAAAACGCGATTCGCAGTGCGTTCAATCGCCGCTACCAAACACAACCTTGTCATTGTACGACTAAAGTATATTTTGACTTACCGCTTGCAAGATAGCCTTAGAATGTCGTCGAGAAAGCATATCGAGGGCGGTGAGGCTTTGCTCAGCGACGTCCATGCAAGTGATAGCCTGAAGTTTGTCTAAGAAGGCGGGCACTGCCAACGCCACTGCGCCGCTGCTGCGCGGCAGCGCTTCCAGCATGTAGGTTAGCGCGCGGCACGCGTGGTTCATCTGGAATAAGAGCTTTAATTTAATACACGTAGCTTTTAGATTCGCTTGGATGCCGTCATCTTTTGATAACTCCTAACTAAAGATATGATTATGTTCGGTTTGGTTCATTGCGTCTAATTCCCTGAATGTCTAAATCCACGAATGTCTAAATCCGCGAATGTCTAAATCCGCAAATGTCTTAATCCGCGAATGTCTATTTCCACGAATATATTCAGTTTTTGCAATGTGTTATTGATGATTGGGGGAGGCCGACGACGTCCAGCAGTGGACTGATATTGGCCGATATTGATGATGATGATAATAGTAATAACGGCTATTTCACCACACTTTGACACACACAGATAGGTAGGAATAAAAGATGGATAGGATTCTTCTTCTTCTTCTTCTACACACGATTCTACTCTTAAGAGGGCACCGCGCGGTCGCAAAAACTGACATAAGTCTCATAATGAACTTCAAAGCAAAATCAATCATATTCATATTTAAAATTAGAACGGTTCTGCTTTGAAGTTTCAGACTTGACTTTAGTAATTTGATTAGAGCAATGTTTTTATTCTGCGAAATGTACAAAACCATCACGCGCTTGTGTTAAAAATTGTTAAAAATTCAGGGAATGGACGTAATATGGCGACTTGACATTCGGGGAAATAGACTTGCGGCTACTAGACATTCGGGGAATAGACGTATGGCGACTTGACATCCGGAGAATGAATGGATGGCGACTAGACATTCGGGGAATTAGACGAAATGAACCAAACCGATTATGTTCACCATGATCTCTGTAAATGGTGCAGCGCAAGGGCGTCGCCAAGGGGGGCAGTGGGGGCCCCACTGCCCCCCTTGTCACAAAAAAATTATACTACCCTAGTCTGAAACCTTAGGCATGCCTCATTGTACCATTGTTATTGCAATCGCCTCCTTCATTTATACCGGCTTAACCCCCCCCCCCCCCCCTCACTCTTCCCCCGGGCCATGCGCAGCTGGCGACGCCATTGGTGCAGACATAGCATCAGTCACCATCACTTTGCCGGCCCACAAAGTGCCTCTTCACGCCTCGTTTGAAGGACCCTATGTCATAGGGAATACGTGTACCCAAGACTATTCCATCTTTTGGAGGTGCGGCAAAGAAACAAGTCACCAAATTTCTATCTTCTAGCTTTTTATTACAAATATGTATGTAAATGCAAAGCGTTTAAGGGGAGCATCTATACATGAAACTGAGCATGCTCACCAAATTTGGTCCAAAACTACAGGCTCGTTACCGAGATAATCAACAAACATTATCATAATTCACCAAAAAAACACCCTTTTCAAACCGTACAGCTGTACTACACGCACACAAAGTTAGCCGAATATGCACACTAAATTCGGAGCACTGAGCTGATCTGATTATTGACGCTTGCGTGCGTGTTAGTAAAGATACAGCCTGTTTCATGATGTGCATTATTTTAATTGATTTAGTTTGTTAGAAAACATAACTTTAAACTATCACTATAAACTGGAGCCCATTTTTTGTCATTGTATTCAGAATAAGACTTTAAACTTTCGCGTTGCATTGCATTAAAACTATTTTAACGGGACCTAACACGATTAATTTTTGTCATCATCAGCGTGGAATCCAGTGATTAGCAAATGCAAACCGCAACATCTGTCTATAAAAAGAAACTCCGATACTGTTAGTGCAGTGTGCCGGAGTCGTGATGCTGACGATTCATTGCACTGTGGCAATTTAAGTAAACGTGGGAGGGTGGATGAAGAAACAAATACCCGCCCGAGCCGACGACGCCGCGCACCGCCAGTTCGCTTGTGACCACGGCCGCAGCATCGCGGCCGAAACGTCAAGCAGTAAGTAGATATGTACTTACTTACAAAAATTAATCGTGTTAGGTCGCGTTAAAATAGTTTTAACCCTTTATAAGGCAGTGGCACATATATTGCCACTGTATTTTGAACTTTATGCAATTGAGATAAGGTCGAAAACCAATGAAAAATTTGAACATGCTGTGCCCGTTAAAGGGTTAATGTATTCAGAATGATGTATAGATACCGCCCTTAAACGTTCGCCTATTGATTTTCTTGTATATTAAGAAAAAAATGTTATTACAATGTATGCACTCACCATATCGAAGTTGTGTTCGGCGGCGAGCAGGTTTACCAGCGCAGGCACCACCTGGCGTATGGGGAAGCCGCCGAGAGTATCCTCGTTGCCCATGACGAGCAGCTGGCACATCTCGATCACGGCCTGCAGCTGCTGGCCCTCGTCGCCGGTGGCCTGCAGCCCGGCCAGGAGTTGGGCGGCTTTCGATGCCACTGGAAACGGGGTGGTGGTTCGTGACGTTGCCTTTGCGTATATATATCTTTTCAGAGTTAGTGCTGTTTTAGTCACAACCTCTCTGTAATAATTTCGGTGCCAAATAATGTAAAGCGTAACTTTTGTACTGTGACGTCACAGTAAAATTGGAATATAAAATGGAATGGAATATAGAATGATTGGAATAGAAGAATGTTCCACTGTCATCTAAAATTCTTTATTGCTACAGTCGGTACATGTTGGTCGTGTCTAATAACATAAATTTTAGTACAATCATGGGTTTTTTTCTAATACACATTTTTGTAATTAAAACAGCTTGATAATGTCATCATAATTTGACAATTCCTATAAGCAAATAGTTGTAAAACACACGTTATAGTAATAAGCGTAAGGAAGAAATAAAAAAGAAAGGCCTCTAAGTTTCTTGCCAGCTTCAACTCAGTCGAAGACTCCCCAAAATCCGAACTGGAGGTAGATTAGTAGTTAAGATTTAATTTAATGTTATTTAACTTTTATTTTACTAGTATTTGACGTCAACAAGTTAGTAATAAAGGCTTTTATTGAATAAATTGACTTTTGAGTGCTCACCCGAGTTAGCAGTAACGGTCCTGTGCAGCAGATGCTGCATGCGCGGGCCGAGTGCGCCGAGCAAATGCGGCGGCAGTCCACGCGCCTCCAAAAGCGCCTGAAGCCGTCCCACCTCGCCCTCCTCAGAAGAGGACTCTTCCGCCCCCAGTCCCCCGCCCCCGCCCAGCCCCGCGCTCGCGCCCGCGCCCGCTCCGCCTGTGGCGCCGCCCATCCCGCTCGCGCCGCCCGCGCCCGCGCCGCCGCCCGCGCATTCCTCCGCTGACGACGTGGCTATACAAAGTTACGATTGCTGAGACATAACGTAACATTTGTGTATAAGAATTTAAGTCTACCAATGGTTTCTGTTAATTTCTATCCAGTGGGTTTTAACTTGTGTAAAATCATGTATAAAATATCAAAAGATAAAATAAAAAAACACTCGTTGTTGCACTGTGAAAACCAAGTAAATCAAATATTTGACATTTTGATTTATTATTATATATTATCCCTATTACAAGTATTTATATCAAAGTTCAGATAAGGATAAAATTATTGGAAATAAATTGTTTTCTCATGCAGTAGCTCCAAAAGTATACTAGTAGTTACTTTCGGAGATTGATTATTAATTTCGGCCGTTAGTTATATATACAGGCCATAAAATAGAAATAATTTAAAAAGCCTAATCAAACAAACATAAGTTTTTATATGAAATTGTTTGTTAAGTAGGTACCTATAATAATAACTTTGTAAAATAAGTAACAACTTCACTGACCTTTGCCCTTGAGCTTGGAGTCCGCAGACACGTTGTCAGGCATTGTGGCGGCTGATGCTGCGGCGGGCGGAGTGGAAGATGTAGATGCCACGGCACCCTACACAAAACACATTTACAGTTAACGCTTTATAGGTGAAGAGCGCAAATCATTTATCAATTATCTAGGAAACTAACACAAATTAATTGTACCTCACACAAAGTTTCGCACATACTCGGGACCGAAGTATCCTCGGCTCACAAGTAGTAAATTGGATGTACAATGGCGGACTCCGTCGCTTCACCAGTCTAAAGGTCAAAATCCCTTGCGAATCCTTAGACGACGCGGTGTGTCTATTTGGTACGGGCACGTACCCGGGCGGTCAGTGCGCTTTATACAAAAATCGCTGCAAAGTGGTAAAGAGACGGTGACCCCGACAGTACAGTGCGGGGCGCTGGGTGATTTTCAGTCACTCTATTTTTATTCAGCGCTTTGCATCGTTTTCTATTATTTTTTATAGATATTTTAAGAATGTCTTACTTTTATAATGTTTTTGTTCAAATAATTTGAATGTAAATTTTGGTGAGAATGAATCATGCTTGTGGAAATGAATTTTTCAAGCACTTTTTCAGTTTGTAATTTTATACTTTTGTTTTGTATTCGCTGTAATAATATCACTACACACGATGTGTACACTGTTTGTTAGGTTATTGTCTAGCTTAATCTGAAATGCCAAGTATGTTATCTTATATGACTGTAACCTGTATGTGTACCTAAACCAAATAAATAAATAAAGTAAAAAAAAGTGTCTCGGAATCCTAGCACAGGGAAATCCGTGGACTCTGTAGACTATACTACCTACCCTACCCTCCGGAAAACAGTTTACGTTTGTAGTAAAAATAAATTTATGGTAGTAGAAAAAAAAAATTAACCATTCCTATAAACCAAACTTTCTTCAAAAAGCAAACTTTCAAGTTTAAAGTTTTACAAACTAATAAGAAAAATTCCATGCTAAATGAATGATAAAAGGAAATACAGAGATCTAAATACTTATTAGAAATCATGTGAACCCTCTTTACTCTATTAAATTATCTACTCTTCTTGGACTACAGCGGCGACGAATGCAGTGTACGAATAAACCTTTCTGGTTTTTGTGACGCTATTTAGTTAAGTTAAGACTGTTAAATTTGTTTATTAAATAAAGAAGAACTTTTTAATAACTTTTTTTGTCATTCACTACCTTAATAAAATATTTTTACTTCTAAAGTACACACAAACATCACGCCTGAGGGCCTACTCTCTTTCTCTGAAACGAAATTTTAGCCGATTTTAGTTTGCTATACAAAGTGATAGGGGTGGTACTTCTAACCCGTTAAGGCTAAGTACTACATCTAAATTCATCGACAAAAAAATAATATGGGGAGTCCTACAAAGGTTTCATACGTCGGAGAAACATGAAAAAAATGGCAAACGGTAGCTAATGACACTGACTAATAAATTACTTTGTTTCGTATGTTTGAGATTATTTTGGTGAAAAAAAAAAATTATTACTTACTTAATTATTTTGTGATTTAAAATCCCTTTTTTATGTCCATATTATTTTTTTTGTCGATGAATTTAGATGTACCACCTCTATCACATTGTATATCTCTTTGAAGCACTGTGGTATCACAATTCGACCACCAAGTTTTTATTAAATTACGCAAAAACTCCATCTCTGGTGCTGCTAGTGAACTATTATAGTAAAGACAACAAGAAAAAATCTTGTGCTTCAAAGAGTTAAAGCGCATTCCATTATTTCTGAAATTTCCAACAATTTTCTAAAAGTTAATAATGTAAATGCCAAACCTATTTTGTATAAACGAAATTTCGGAAGGAATGGAAACCGCTGTAAATAGTAAACGAAAATCGGCCGAAATTTCGTTTCGGAGAAAGAGAGTAGAGAGCCCTCTGTTTCCCGGAGGGTAGACGGTAAGTAACGTAAACCCTCTTAGATCGAATAAACTTATTAGACTTGACTCACCGTAGTTAAAGGCTGGGGGTGAGACCGGCTGGACGCACCACCAGTGCTGGCACACGAACCCAGACTGCTTTTGCCTGCAAGCACAACACTTGGTTCACGAAGGATTCTTGCCGCAACGGGAACAACGAGCAAAGGTCACGTTCCGCGCTACCGTCTCAAGGATCCTCGGTATGAACGACGCGCGCCGACGGTAGCAGACAGACTGAGACTATACCCACCATAACATGGCGGTCTTAAAAAAGTACCACGTGCATTAAGACAATAGCGACAAAAGAATGAGTCATTTTGTTTATTTACAAAGAGAGCCAGTGATTTTCGGCAACCGTTTCGTTTTCATTAATTACCCTTTTAAAAGGTGTAACATATTCATTAATTAGCTTTTATCAAAGGTGTAAGTAACGTAATAAAACAATTGATGCAGAAATATTATGCTTATTGAGAAAATGTTTCATAATTGCCTAAAATTACTACAAGTAATTAGCCTGTCATTTCTGAGTAAGACCCATATCATTAAAGGCAAGTCATTGTTTAATCACCACGTTTGTAAAATGCGCAGTGAATTAGGTTATCGAATTAAGTTATCGAAACATCCGAAACATATTTTAGCCGACCAGGAGGACCTCCGGATTTTCAGGCCGACCGTTTTAGCCACCCTCACCATTTTAAAGGTGTTTGAAAAAAAATTCAAAGTGAACATAATTTAACTTTAATGCATCAAAACAGCAAAGTAATCTCAAAATGCGTCTGCTAAAATTCACGCTGAGTTTTGTATGTGCCAACCCTTCGTACGCGTCCGCATCTTTATAAAAGCGTGGCATTATTGTAAAACATGGTATTTGTTTATAAGGTAACTTTCATTAGAACATCTGTTTCGCTCTCACCTCGCATTTTTTCTAAGACTAAGTGTCGGTAGGTAACCTGTCTCGCTCTCACCTCGCTTGTCCCGTCTCGTGGACGCCGGCTGCGGCTGCGGCATGTCGCGAGCTCGCGCCCGCCGCCCACCAGCCGCGCTCCCGCCTGCGCCCTCACCACCAGATACCTGAACACAACGGGATTCCGTGACAATCTGCTTACAGACAGTTTTTTTGCCCACTAAAGGTAAGCGCTTGGCCTTCAGTTCACTAGGAGGTTAGTGACGATATGGCCGAAGGTGGAAGCGCTCTTCACCCGGAATCCTCAACCACTAAGAACTGAGGTGTTACTGCCCTGCAATGAACGCTGGCAGTTTACGAAGCGACACACGTTTTTTGCGTTCTTTCTATTACCATTGACTGAAATAAACTAAAACTCCGCTTGCCGCGTCGCAAGACGCTCCTGTTTGTGGCTTCGCCTAAGAATGCTACAGAAGAAACCATGTAATACCGGGGGTAACCTATCATAAATTCAAAACATTCCTGTACGAATTTCAATTGTTCGAAAACGGTATAACGAAGTTTTAAATACCAGATCGTTGCTTTTACATAATTTTGTTAATCCATAAACTTATCATACACATGTTTCATTTTCCAGAAAAACTATTAGCCGATTATCAAAACTTGGGGGTCAAAGTTGCTCGCGTCCGTAGGTTTACCCTTGAGACCCTACACGTGATCCCTGGGTGGTGCTAAATGAGTGACACCAACTGAGTGGTAGAGCCACGCTGCGTTGCAGCACACATTGGGCCGGCTCGCCCGGCGTAATACCACCCTCTCACTAATATTCGGCGTGAAATAATGGCACTTGGTGCTGTTGTGTTTCGTCCGACCAGTGAGGGTTCCGGAGGCCCCTTCCCCCCCCCCCTCCTCCCAATTCCTATTCCTTCCTTAAACCTATTCCTCCCTTAAAGGCCGGCAACGCGTCTGCGATTCCTCTGGTTTTGCGGGTGTCCATGGGCGGCGGTGATTACTCTCCATCAGGTGACCCGCCTGCTCGTTTGCCTCCCTCTTTTATAAAAAAAAAAAAAAACTACTTTTTTTCATTTGAAAGATGATTTGTTTACAATAAATATAATATAAAATATCATACTCATACCCAGTTTTTTTTTTGTTTTCATATATTCATATTCTTAGGTGAATAATCTTAAATGTCTTAAAATGTTAATACTTTATATTTCCGGTAAGATTGTTTTTCAAAAGTCAGTGACAGAAACGAATCGCGGCAAAACCGACTCCACGTAGTCTTGTCTGCCCTACGCTAGAGTGTAATTCAAGCCCGCGTAGGCGCGGAGGAGCGAGGCGGCCCGCGAGCTGAGGAGCAGGTGAGCGTAAGCCATCTGCGACGATAAGCTCGCGTGGGACCGCCGGAGCCTCGCAGCGCCGGAGCCGTGACAGAAACCATGCCTGCTGCATGCTTGGTTGCATGCTTCATGCTTGGTTGCTTGATGCTTGCTTGTTTGCATGCTTGCATGCATGCCGCAGCTTTCTTGCAAGCTCCAAGCTTGCTTGCTTACATGCTGCATGCTTGTTTGCATGCTGTGTGCTAGCTTGCGTGGTGCATGCTTGCTTCCATGCTGCATGCTTGTTTGCATGCTTAAACGTTACTACGATTACAAGTTGTTCGATGATATTATGGATTTCAATTATTTGAAATGTTGTATTTTAATAATATTGGAAACGTGTTTCTGGAAAATGAATTGTCTAGCATTGGATAGCTTCGGCCAAACGTTAAGTAGGATTTCAAAATATAGAGATTTTGAAAAAAATAACAATCGATAATCGGCATTTCATAAAATTTGTAAATTGTGTTTTGGGTAAAAAGAAAATTATGGAAAACCAAAAATTACAAAACGTTTTCGGCCAAATAAAATTCGTACAGGCGAATTTCGAATTTATGATAGGTAACCAATACCGGGAGGCCTATAGCTAGACACAGCACGGAACAATTATTATTATGATGTCGGTACATTTCGCTGTCATCCAGATAGTTGCACCACAACAAATAGCAAGTGAGCGGGCTGGCTACCAGTGAACTTACTGTAGCAACGATTACGACAATGCATTTTGTTTCTATATTTTACTCGCTCAACATTAAGGTTAAAATTACGGCCCTAGATGCAAGGTATCGTTCCTTTATTCAGTGGAAATAGCTGGACGGAAAACCAATAATGCAGTTTTAGATTTCATTAAAATCGGCACCGCGTCCCCTCTTGTCTATCTTTTTCTAACTTAGCTGCCCTTGGCTTTGCTTTTGAATCTTTTTTTAACTTGGCCATCCCATTTGTAAAGTATCTACAACCTGTATATCGACAACTATATATGCACATACAAATGATGAATCTAAGTTCAACACACAATATAGTTCTACGTTTCTATGTTAATACAACATAACATGTAGCAATATCTTTACTTGTCTTTTGGAAGCAGAATCCTGCCTCTGGCGCTGCGAAGTACTAGCTCCCCGCGTCAAGCAAGCACCCAGGGTCGCCCCCGTCGCAGCAGCGATGCTCTGCGCAAACAATCGCAGAACAAATAGTATAATATACACATCTTCATCATCATCATTGGGTGTCATCTTCAAAATGAAGTTTGGAGGTCAGTTGACAAAATTTCTTGTAGTACCATGAACTTCATAATATACACAGCTGCCCTATCTCGGGACAAATGTGACGACAATGCTAATTGATAAAGGTAACGTAAAACCTTAATCTCGGTGCAACATCAAACATTCTTACATTTATATGTAATATAAGAAACCCAACGTTCTTGTGTCTAAGAAATTAGATGGTTTTTCTATTATATTAATTGTTAAAACTGGAATTACAATCGTATACGTTTCAAATTAAGCAAAATGAGTTTACAAAGTCTGTCTATGTCGTTTGAGTTTCTTTTAATCTTTTGAAAACATTATACATACCTACAAACAAAATCAATTATGCATACAGTGTGGTTACTTGACTGACACTAATTTATGCTTTAGGTTGATTCGATATTTTTTAAACTGTACTAAGATTTACAGCTTTTATATTACAGTTCAATTACCCAAAGCAGTAGTGAAGTCAAACAATATGTTTACAACGAACATTGGAATTGGTACCGCTAAATAAATGCCGAAACATTGGATTAGACCAAAAGCTAGCAACAACACATTCAAATTACATTCAAGTGAATTAATGTGAGTGCAGTGCGTTTACCTCATTTATTTATAGAGAGAGAAGTAAACCTTGCACACAGTAAGCATCACTATCAAACAGACTGATATAAACAATTACTTTAACGACTATTTAACATATTCTCGAGACGTTCATAATGGGGCAACCACTAATGTCATTTAAACAACTACTATATAGCAGACGAACGAAATCATTACTGAATATTATGTTCTATCGCAATCAAACACTCTTGTAGGTATGAAATCTACGTATTTGAAATAGTGATTACCTACTACTTAAATTGAAACAATTCAATGTACTGGCTGAGTGAGTACCTTAATAGGACATTATGTGAACTGTGTTATTGTTCTTACCCTTCGTGCGTTAGTTTGACGTAAATAGGGAAGGTCTCGTGGGACAATGAGAAGCTTGCTGGCGGAACCGTGCGCTTTAGATGAACTTGCTTCTGCAAACAAATGGAAATAGCAATCAACCACTGTGTATTTGTACGATAGGTACAAATTAATTGATAAAGGTTTGAAAAACGTTGTTCTTACCTTGTATATCTCTAAAAGGCGGAGGACTGACAATCCTTCCGTACGTTTCCGTATGGCTCTTTCTTTCTGCTATAGCTTGGCTGTGTACAACGTCGCCCGTCGACGGACTCGCTGTAATATAAACACAAACTCGACTGATTGTATGTAGCTTTATCTACAATGAACAACTGCACTTGATACACCTGATAACGCACGCTAGATAAGCCGTATATTTTAGGTAGTTCAATAAAAAGCATTGTGGCGATTCATTGTTAGAATAGACACTTATTTATATAGAAAATATTTAAATCAAGAAAAAAAAACGGTTTTGGTTCTATATTTTGACAAGTTCATGCTCGACCTTCTGGCAGAAGTGAGTGACAAACAAAATTACTCTAGAGCGCGAGGTACTCTAGTCTCTTAGATGTCCCACATTTAACGCTTTACGTTCTAAGCTTGATGTAAGTACGTATGAGATTATAATTTAAAGATTGTGACTGTTTTATCATTTGAACTTGACTTATTTTTTGTAGTGAACTGGCAGCCGGAATCAACTTGTAGTTTTGCTATTTGGTTAGTATTTGATGTTATTTTATAGTATTTAAATATGGTGAAAGTATATAAGAGAATGTAAAAAAAAAACTTTGTCCATTAAAACAAAAACTACATTATTAGATTAGGCACTCTAAGTTTAGATGATACACATAATGGCCATTCACCGCCCTGAACTAAATTGATAATTCTGCTGTAAGCCTTCGAATGAGCGATGTTTCTCCAAATGATTAGCGATAATGTACAAAATGTGTATTAATTCGAAGAACGTAGGCTATATGGCTAAATTAGATAAAGAATGTTTGTAAACAATGATTTAGAGAGTCACGATAAAAACACTAATAATGATGGCTCTCTTTAAAAAACAGTAAAAATCAGAGTGACACTAGTCATCGTCATCGTCATGGCAGCCCGTTGTTACTGTTAGTCCAGGTTTGGACGTAGGCCTCCTCCCCTTCAATCCATATCCGGCGATCTTGAGCCTTCTCCATCCAATCTCGTCCTGCGTGTCGTCGGATGTCATCTACCCATCTTCTTGGTGGTCTTCTCCAAGCTCTTGTGTTTGCACGGGGTCTCCGCTCTAGGACTCTAAGCGCCCAACGGTTCGCATCCTTTCGAGCCACCAAGCATCCATATTTGCACAAAGAATTGTGAATAATTTGTTTACAAACATTCTTTATCGAATTGTTTCTTTCTCTTTCTCTCTTAATTGGCGTCAACAAACAGTTTACAATAATTCTTAATTAAAGATTTACAATAACTTAATTTATTAATCGTAAAACCAACACCGTTAACCACGAATTAATCATAAATATTACAAATGAGAGTGTTAATACTTGTGTTTGAATTTATGATTTTAATACATAATAGATATTATTAACTTACTAGTAGTTTAATGTACGGTGTTAATTTCATGTGACTTATTTGTAACAGATACTCTTTAAGCGTTGGCCTTTACCGAAAATATGTCTATATTCTGTGAAGTACTTGTTGTAAATGTCCGTCAGACGCGCTAAATTTTTAATTTCGAATTTGACCGTATAGTGCATGTATATGAAAGGGCTGACGGTAAGTCTAACCCCCAGAAATGCCTCAACTCTTACCCGTTACTTCTCAACCCTACTCTACATTTTAAAAGGCATTCAGCTGGAATATCTTTCTGTTTCTCCTAATAACGTCGTCATCAATACTGCCAGAAATTTGATTGTGTCCGACCGCACGATAAGCCGTAATAGCTAACATGACGTGATATCCAAGTCGTCGTCATTATTCACGTATCAATAGATCGAACAGGAACTTGTCGAACTACTCAGATTTGACAAACTGTTACAATTTAAAAAAAATCATAGAGACTGTATTTTGTGCAATGTAAAAATAATCTAATCCTATTAATATTATAAACGCGAAAGTTTGTAAGTATCGATGGATGTTTGTTACTCTTTCACGTAAAAACTACTGAATGGATTTGGATGAAACTCGGCATACAGATAATTTGTAGCCTGGATTCATAGGCAAATTTTTATCCCGATATTCCCACGGAAACGGGAACCACGCGGGTGAAACCGCGAGCGGCCGCTAGTAATACATACATACAGGGTGTCCCAGATATCGACGTCAAGCCGAAACCGGGTGATAGACAAGTTATAATAGTTATCAGAAAAATAAAAAAAATTCTAAGGGTGGATTCGACCAAACTGGAATAAGACTTACTCCGAGATTAGTTTATACAAATTTGGCGCTTAATCTAGGTATAAGACTTTATTCCAGTTTGGTCGAATCCACCCTAAGTCACGTATTTTTGTTTTTTTTCTATAATCTAGCATGATGTATCATACCATTTTGGGATCCTTATTAAATGCGTCAACTTTTGAAGTTACTTGCCAAACTCCCATAGTACATTTTTTTTCAGTACAGTATGTTAAAGCTGGGCGAAATATTAAATTTGAATAATTGGTTGGGAAAAAGTGACATGTCCTTCCAATCTTGAGCAGCTGGCTTTTAAGTTTAGGGAGTACACAGAAGCATTCAAAATCAAAATTTCTTTATTCAGTAAGCTTAAAATAAGCATTTTGACTCGTCTAAACTTAAATTTACTTCTCTATATAGATGGATGGGCAAAGCTCATTCAGGACGTCTCTTAGCTGTGGAGAAGAACGGGCGCAAGAAACTCCACAGCTTTATATTATTATAGAAGTAACGACATTTACAAAACAATATGTCGTTACCAAATTATACAATCAATAATCATAAAACAATTAGGTATGCCATCGGTTCGTAAGTCTATCTATGGGGCGGGAGCCTTGTACTAAGAAGAAGATGCAAGAAACTCAGCAAGGACATTTCTTTTCTCCCTTCTTTAACAGCGTCAATTAGAATTGAAAAATGCCCTCCCTATCATAAAAGGGCACTTTCCATTACAATAATAAAAACGAAACAACGAAAACGACATAAAAATTTTAGGTATTCATCAATATAAAATAATCAATGTAATCAATGTCTTACAGTACAAAAAAATAAAAAGTAAGACTACAACTACTAATATACTAATAATAAAAATAAGTTAGCAAGAGCAGACCAGCCTCATTATTTAGGATTACAAAACAAAAGAAAACAACTTTTAGGATTTTTTTAAAAATGTCTATAATTTTGAAAATATGTGACTTAGATTTTTTTATTTTTCTGATAACTATTATAACTTGGCCTATCACCTGGTTTCGTCTTGATATCTGGGACACCCTGTATAATCACGACTATCATCCTCGAAGGGTTAGTCAGAGACTAGGTAATGAGGACAGCAAAAGCAGTCCTTTGCTATAGTCATATATGCCATAATCTAATAATAAAATTATAATATAAAGGAGTATGAATTTAATTACCTGAATTATCACAAATAACGGTTGAGGTAGATGATCCAAGGTCACGAAGGTTTCTATTCCGCAACGAATATGCGCACGCACTCTGCGACGCGGTTGCTTGATCAACTTTTTCAGTCTCTTGTTTAGGAATCCTGCCGTTCCCAAGGCTATCTTTGTTTGTGTCCGGTAAGTCTCTACTATGAGGATCTATTTTAAATTTCTTCTTGCACTCCTCTAAGTTAAGCAAGCAACTACTCTTTCTACTTGATAAGGAACGGTGTGACGACCGCTTCCTCTTTTTCCCTTTCCTTCTGCTAGCTGTTGGGCTATATACAGAATAATCAGAGTCTAATAACTCTGTCACAGTCGACGAACTAAACGGTGAATATGCGAAATCTCTATCTTCCAGTGGAAGTAAACCACCTTCAGAATGATTAAGCGGTGACTCTTGTTCCGTAGTCTGTATAGTTTCTTGGTTAACCGACAACTGTGATATGGTTTCTACCTTCAAACTGTTCAATACGGGCTCACAAACACTCTCAGTGGATTTAAGAGCAGTCCGTGAGCGTGTGCAAAAAGCGACGCACTCGTCACTGCTGTTCGATATGGAATGGCTTTTGCGTTTCTTCCTGTCATGCGAAGAGGTTTGCCCTCGTTTCGTGTAGGGGCTGGGACTGGTGGAGGGCTTGTCCGCGTCTCCACTTTTAAAGTCGGCTGTGTCGTAGCGCGTCTCGTAAACGTCGGCGCCGTAGGACCAGCGCTCGGTGATGGAGTAGTCGGATCGGGGGAATGAGTTGACGAGCCTCGAGCTCCTTCGCAGCTCAACGTGCTGTTGAGGTTCGTTGTCGTGACCGCGGCCAGACGAGTGCCGGCTGGTAGAGCGCGGCAGGGGCGACGTCGCGTTGCGGCGGTTCCGACGGCTGTGGCTCACTTGACGCACCTGACGCAACCACCGACCGCCCACCACCCTGCTAGGAGAAGACCTGTACAATACATATCTATGGTTATGTGTTGTGCGGTGTTGTCAAGTAGGTAGAGGATTTACAGGTTCCAATTAGTTCTTATAAAGTTTTTAAAGGAATTAATGGCGACAGTCTGACCAATTCACAGCTCTTTACTAAAACCTTAATGCAATTATAATTTTGTTTAAGTATAAATATTTACCCGTATAAGTGTATACGGGTCATAGTCTTAATAACATTACTGGAATTGTAAAAAAAATTCATTCATTAAAAGTTATCTGATAAAGAAAATTAGGTTAATTAATCGTCATCATAATAACCATTTTTTTGTTGTTATTATTATTATATATTATTTAATGGCTATCGCGTGTAGCATTAAGCCAATTTCAAGTGGTTTTTTTTTATTTTTTTATTTAGTATTGTATGGTAGATAGAAATAAAATGGTGTCTCAAAACACGTGTTGTTGCCAAAAGAACACGGGAGAAACTCCCATTTTTATGTTAATAAGCAGTCTAGTTTCGACATTTAGTACTATAAACTTTTGCCCTCTTATTATTATTATTTTTAATGATATGTGGGCTTGCTCTTGGTCACATTCTTATGAATACGATTACGAAAAAGCCGAGACGATGGAGCAAGCTTATTCCGAAAGGATGAGCATAAAGCTGGCTAAACCCGGTAGTTTGTTGTGTTAAAAAGTGATGCTGGCATCTCAAATTAATTTATGAAGACACATAGAGAAGGCACTACCGGTTTAAATACTAGTTGACATTTTGAAATAACAACAATAGAAAAAAATCATGAATGAAGTTCATTAGTACTCTAAGCTAAAATAGCCTTTTCTTTTTAAAGGAAAGTACGATAAATCTGATGAAAGACAAACCGTTCATAGGCTTAAGACTGCAAGGTAATTTATACCACATGATTGCTATTATCTTTAAAACTATTTTATTTATTGAACAAAATACCCTGTCCTTACTTTTATTTCATACTTACTATTTTAAAAGCTCTCTTGCTGCTATGAATTGTTTGCCTATTGAAACATCTTGGTGTTGAACAAAATTGAAAAACCCTATTAGTCAGTTCAGGATAATCTGTATATCCATTGACCATGTATGTACTATGTACTTACCTAGTCTTGCCATAAGTTCTGTCCAAACATAAATGAGGGTATTTTAAAATAAATAATATGACAGTAGTACTATTATGAGATATCATTATATTAAGTAGGTTTTATACTATTCATTTCGATCTAACACAAAGCTGAGTAAACATGGAGTGGGGTATCACAGAGAATCGTGAGAGCCAAGAAGTTGTTGCAGAGACACGCAGACGGTGGTCACACCGGACAATTCTCTTTACTTGACTTCTTCCATTCTTGTAAACCATGGTGCATTACTACGGTTTTCAGCACACTATTTTGAAATCTTTGCAGTATTTCTACATTATATGTTTTTGCAGAACCCCACAGCTGTGTACCGTAAGACCACATTGGTTTAAGTATGGCTTTATATTAATAGGTCAAGGATCATAAGACCGCCGGCGGTCGCGAAACAATTGATTTTCAATTATCTGGTTCTAACGTGCTCAAGGGGTTAACAATGTCTTATTCTACACAGAAAGTCGCGATTTTCTACCCATAAGTCATTCCAGGGAATCCCTGGCAGGGATCTTAATCTGTAATTTAGCTAATCACGTTTCTTCTGAATATGTGTTTTCCAGATATGTCTTCTGTTAAGGTAAAAACTGTTTGGTGGGGTGTGTCCTACAAAGCCGTGACAAAGCTCCATTTTTGCCAACAAGGGGTGAAAACACGAGCAACTAACTACCAAAGCGATATTTTAGAGAAGGTGGTTAAGCCACTAAGTAACACTATGTTCGCTGGTAAACATAGGTAACATAACATATATGGATATTTCAACAAGACTCAGCACCAGCACACAAAGCGAAATCAACTCAGCGCTGGTTAGACGTGAATTTAACGGATTTCATTGCGTCTGAAGAATGGCCCTGCTAGTCCTGATCTTAATCCTTTGGAATATTTTAGAGGAGAAAGCCTGCTCAAAACCTCATTAAAATATTGAGTTTTCTTCATCCGTAAAGACAATTTTCCGGTGGCCACCATCTGCCTGTCTCTGCAACAACTTCTTGGCTCTTTTCACGATTCTCTGTGGTACCCCACTCCATGTTTACACAGCTATGTGTTAGATCAAAATGAATAGTATAAAACCTACTTAATATAATGATATCTAATAATAGTACTACCTTCATATTATTTATTTTAAAATACCCTCATTAGACTAGGTAGAAAGACTATATCCATAAATGTACGAGTACATTGATTTTTAAGCCTATGAGATTAGACAATGCAAGATTCTTCATAATTTTGTATATAAAATGTACATACATATACAATCAGGACTATTATCCCTGAAGGCAGAGACTAGGCAATGAGGACCGCAAAAGCAGTCCACTTTTCACTAAATAGCGACTGCACATGTGCTCAGCGTGACAGGTGGTGAGCCCATCGCCGCTCTTTGTTGGTAGTCAGTGCAGTCTTTAGTCCGTTAGTCGCTTTTTGCGACACCCAAGGGAAGAGAGGGGGGTGGTAGTATTCTTTCACCGCTACGTAACATGGTTGATACACAGTAAAAAAATGTGTCTTCTAGAATTAACATAAAAAACAAAACTCATTTACTCATTCCAAGCTAGGCAGCCAGTTTGGTAGTGGATTATGACCTGATAGTACTATTGTTCAAGGAGAAAGGCCTGAGCTCAGCTTTGAGAAATTAGTAGGCCAATAATGATGACGATTAGTAAACTATTAAGTATTTACAAATTATGGTTCACAACTAAGCTAAATATCAAACTGCTATGCTGGCGCAATGTAACTGCTTCATTGCTAATTTGACATAGGTATTTAATAATTAATTATTTAACATATTTTTAAAATTAGTTATAATTTAGATTACAATTTGGATATTATCAAAACTTAGATGTAAAACCAGAGTCAAACATGATTTCCTTTACTATTCAAAGTAAATGTAATATGGACCAAGAAATAACTTGTTCTGAAAAGGATCAATATTTTAATTGTTAAATAATCACTTAATTGCAGAACATGATTGCACAGAAAAAGCTACAAGGTTTTATTAAATTAAGGGCCTAAGTGTTCAATCCTCAAAATGAAACATATGAGTCATCATAATATGATTCAGCCATTTTAAAAATGAGTTGTCATTCACTCTTGTAATGCTGTAGTGCAGGAAAAGTTTTCTTCTGGTTCGATAATACTTTATCAGATGATTCTCAGCCTAAAAATGTCTCATAACTGGGTTCGGATCTTTTTAGATGAACAGTACATCCACACCCTTGTTTGTCACAAATACTCTATAGGTTACTAACAATTGAATTGCTATTGTGTCTAGTTTTACGACAGTCTTCTAAATAGCAGATCAAACTATACATGCCTATGTATGGTTTAATTCCTACCAGATGTTTATCCAATGTCAATTTCTAAAGATTCTTAATATTCACTCATCTATACATCTATAGCAAAAAAATCACTGAAGTTATACTACTTCCACAATGAACAGTATAGTTTTGTAAGTACTGACTGGGACAGCAGTTCTCAATTAATAAACAATCAATTATTAACCACTTAGCTTGTTAGCAAGTTCAGAATTTAAACTAATGAAGTTACAATTTTACTTTAGCAATTTGGTGCATGAATTCAATAAAACATAATTTTTAGAATATAAACATTTCAGATAGGTGACATTTCCTAAAAACTATACTGATAATTTAAACCATAATTAAAAATATTGACATATGGGAAAATATAATAGATACAAATACAGGAAAATGAAACAAGGATCTAAAATAGTATTTACTTGATTGTTTTCTTTACGTTATCTTGATGAGTATTGCATCATCGTTATCATCTACATTGGCTTATTAACATCTTAATCCTCGACCCTCCGTACACAGACAATAGCCTATAAAGAGTCATAGCGGGCTATTAGTTTGGTGCATTTGGTGCATTTATGGTATAAACCCTATTTTATTGTAAACAGGGTTGTGGTATTTTGATTCAACAACTGCCACTACTTGATAGCCAAGATTAACTAGATTACTAGGGAATATAATGTGTTTTGGACTGCAATGACATAAAACAGATGAATTACCATATAGCAGAATAAATGTCCTTTAAGTTAAATAATAAGAAAGGCTACAATTATTGCTGTCTATTCTAATACTAAGACTTATGGGTAAATGCAAACTTCATTATTGTTGATTGAAATAAAGTTAGCAAGTAACCATAATTTCTTGCAAACTGATGTGGAAGAATTCTAAAAAGACAGAGGGAAATATGCTTGCATTCAGCTGATGACTTTAATTGATGGATATAACTTTAAAAATGATCCTGTTAACAGTCCAGAATAACGTAAGCGGTTATTAATAAATCACACAAAATATTGTTATAGAATTTTGGCTCTAATCTGTTGGTGTTGGTTAAGCCATTTTAAAGCCCACTTCATAATCTATTAATAATATAGCAGAAAATAAGTACCATAAAATAGGCTACCTACATTATGTAATGAAGGCTTGTGGTCTTATCATGATCTTTTGTTTTGATTGTTAAGTCATAAACTGTACAGTAGCTAGCTATGCCTGTAATAAGAGACATGAGTGGTTTTAGCAATTACATGAATGCAAAAAGTAGAAGGATGTATGGCCAGTGAGTAGTAGAATGGAATCATATGTTAGCTTGTTAAGTTAGTTGTGATGAGTTCAGTACTGACCCGCTGGACTCTCTCGTGAGTGCAGAGTGCGACGACGGTGTGATGTGTTGCTCGGCCATAGACGACGCTGGGGGACACACGCAGCTGCTTCTGTGGGGCCTGCGCAGGCCGCCCGCGCGCGCTACCTGCCCGGCACCATGCCAGGGCTCGCGCTACACCGCCGCTTCAGCATCCACTGCACACCGCAACTCACAAACACATTACCACTCACCACCAGCTACCACTACCACTTGCCACGAATGTCCGAAATGCACTGCACACTCACTGCGAAACTATCTGCAACAAAAGATGATACATACGATCAACGATCTGAACAATGCTACGTTACATAAACATTTTAATAATTAGCACGATCTGTCACCTCGGGGTACAAAGAAAAAATGTCCACGACGAGCAACTAACACAATTTAATGTACAAACACAAGATTTACAAGTTTCATACATTTCGTGGAAATTTAATGGATGACACATCAAGGACGGAGCTGCGCTGCACTTTTTCGAGTTATTTTTCACTCCATTCGACACAGCTGGTCGACTGTCACTGAGGAAAAGTGATACCAGCTTCGCCTAGCAAATACTACCATCCGTTATTGATTTTATTTCCGGAACAGTCTATTACGTATGCCACATTAGGTAACATTATTAACGTAGAGTGTGTACTCTTAGATAATGTTTATTGACATATTATTTAGTGTAACAACTTTGTTTTACTAATAGCAGTACAAAAACTAAAACGCTTGACAGAGATCAACCAGTCCGGAGTTCCGGAGTGTTCTTCAAACTTTTCGAAGTCCTTAAAATAAGTCAAGTGCTAGATCAGAAAACCGTATTGACCATATCAACAGATATGTCTGTTATTTAATATTTATTTGAATTAAGTCTGACCAGAAAAAAAACCTGGCCTAGGGGCGCCTCAATTACTTTTTTTATTGCAACACTAAGTATAGTCATACCCATGTGAATTGGCAAGCGTTAAAAATTTGTATTCTGTAAATAAGTATAGGTTTATTTTTCAATCGATACCTGACATATTAGTATCATTGATTTATGTATTATGGTATCATTGGAAATTCAAACAAGAACATTTCTGATTCTGCATTGATGTAATCTAACATGCTCCTGTAGATATACATAACAAAGTCAAGGGTCAAAGAAATAAAACTATCAAAGCCAGAATGAGATAAAATGTTTACTAGAAAAAAAATCAACTAGTTTCAGGAAGCTCGAACTATATAGCATTGTGAATGCAAAATTTCAATAATCAAGGTATTTATAAGCAATTACGTCTTTATCGATTGTTAAATACTGGCAATAGTATTTCTTTCGACTGTGAGGGTAGACTTCACAGTGACGTAATACCGCTGGCTTGCAGCGTAAATCAAACTACGAGGAAAAATTCAGCGAGTCTTCTGGGGTCTCGGTAGCTCAGCGGTTAGAGCAGTGGACCGGCAATCCAAAGGTCGTGGGTTCGAATCCCATTCGAGCTTCCTGAGACTGGTTGATTTTTTTTTCTAGTAAACTATTTATCTTATATCTATATAGCATTGTGAATGCAAAATTTCAATAATAAAGATAAAGCCAGTATGATTTTTATTTTAGCATCCTTCACTAAAATCAGAATCTAAATATTCTACTAAGACGACATTTCATGATCATCATTATCAGATTGCACCTGGATTTGAATTTTAGATATATCAATTCATTAGGTATAACTTTCATTGCTTGATGAATCACTTTTATCGCCACCAACATAAATAACTCGGTACTTCTTTACGAACTGCAAAAAATCATGAAATTTATGCTTAATTGCACACTTCAAAATCATCTAGGTTAATTTTCTTTTTGATTTTGGTTTATTTTCCGTTGGCGTAGAAAAATTTTTAACAAAAAAAAACAGACTTCAAAATATTTGACTGAAATAAATACACTAAAACGTAAAAAATAATTGCGTAGGTTAGTTTGTTCAATTTACTTGCAATAATTAACCTTTATTCTACTCAGGGTGGATTCGACAAAACTGGAATAAGGTCTTATACCTAGATTAAGCGCAGAATTTGTATAGACTAATCTCGTAGTAAGTCTTATTCCAAGTTTGGTCGAATCCACCCTAAATCTTATAATCTTAAAAAAATTTTTTGGAGTCGGTGCCAGCCAAGGTAAATTTAACATTAACATTAAACGACATACTATATTATTATTATATGAGCCCATATTGTGCCATTGCTGGGCAAAGGCCCCCCTTTCAGCCTTCGCGGCCTTTTGCGTGTGTTGGCCAAGTAGAATAAAGGTTAATATTGCAAGTAAATTGAAAAAACTAACCTACGCAATTATTTTTTACGTTTTAGTGCATTTATTTCAGTCAAATATTTTGAAGTCGGTATTTTTTTTGTTAAAATTTTTGTTTATTTCTTGCTTTTTAGTGAAACGTTGCAATCTTTTTATCGAAAGTGAATATTGGTAAACCTACAAAACGTGCAGCTCGTATGAGACAGCGCCGTTTAAATGCGACAAGCGAAGAAAACGAGAAACGCCTATCACAAAGTAGGAAATCTACATCCAAAACAGACGGCAAGTTACCCAGATTTACTCGTGAACGCTGTATAGACCCCCCTACGATGATGACTTGCGAGTTATTAGGGTTCACCGTTAGGCAAACTACAGGGACGTTTTTGACTTGCTCCAGTCGTAGATCGTAGCCAAGTCACCATTGATCTGCTCAATCGCTTCTGAGAGGTTCTCAGCCGAGGCCTGAGAGTAAATTTGTAAGTCATCAGCATAAAGATTTAAGAAGAATTTAGATAAGAAGTGACAGAATTAATAGTGTGAATAGTGTACTTTTAAATCCTAATAGAAATTTTTCGGAAGGAGTGATAAAAAGTGGCCTGTCACAATATTTTTTTTTATATTAGAAGGAGGCAAACGAGCAGGCGGGTCTCCTGATGGAGAGCAATCACCGACGCCCATGGACACCCGCAAAACCAGAGGAGTCGCAGATGCGTTGCCGACCTTGTAAGAAAGGAATAGGGTTAAGGAAGGAATAGGAACTGTGAGGGGTGGGGGGGGGACGGGTAGGGGCCTCCGGAACTCTCTCACTGGCCGGACGAAACACAACAGCACCAAGTGCCATTATTTTACGCCGCATATTCGTGAGAGGGTGGTATTACCCCGGGCGAGCCGGCCTAATGCGTGCTGCAACGCAGCGTGGCTCTACCACTCAGTCAGTGTCACTCATTTAGCACCACCAAGGGGTCACGTGTAAGGTCTCAAGGGTAAACCTACGGACGCGAGTAACTTTAACCCCCAAGATTTTATTATATATAGATATTTATCCTTCAGCTATCTATGTGCAAAATCAGCTCGATGCGCAAGTGAGAGACGGACAAACAAACAAACGCGCTTTCGCAATTACAATATTAGTTAGGAAGGATTTATTGCCGGAGTGGATCTCATATGACTTATGGCTGAAAATACCAAAATCACTAAAGGTATGCCTACAATATTTGAGGAGTTCCCTCAATTCCTTAAGGATCCCACCATCAGAACTAAGTTCCGGTACCTGCCTTTTTTGCTTCGTCATAGTCGCTTAACTATCTTAATCGAGATATCTTATCGCCATCCGTGAAATACTTATCATTGAGGAGTTCCAATGGCATTCTGTGGTCTTCTTCATTAGTTGTACATCATTAAATGATAGTTTTTGAATGCAAAAGCTTTACTTATTGCTAAAAATACCAAAATAGCTATAGGTATGCCTACAATACTTGAGGAGTTCCCTCAATTCCTTGAGGATCCTTTCATCAAAACTGGATTTTGATAAAAATGGTACCAATCTGGAAGTATATCCTTTCAAATAAAAGAAGATTTTTTTAAATCGGTGTATAAATGACGGAGTTCTGAGGTAACAAACATTAAAAAACATACAACCGAATTGAGAACCTCCTCCTTTTTTTGAAGTCGGTTATAAATACAGCAGACGACTGTCCTTCTCTTCGTATTTTCATTACGGAATAACGAGAACGAGACACACATCTAAAATAAAAGAAATAACTTAAAACTGAAATATATACATTAGGGCAAATTTTCATTGTATACATACTATATAATTTACCTACCCGTCATGTTGAAATGACGAACTAAGTCGGTAATGTTTTTGAGAGAAATAGAGTCCAACCCTTGCGCCTTGCTCTCCAACAAATATTTATATACATTGTAAACTACCTTTCTCTTACGATTATGAATAGTTTTCGGCATTTTAACGCATAAAAATTTCACGAATTCGAAAAATAGTCCGCGCTGACACTTTGACAGCAATCAATAGATGACAATGATGTCATGTTAATGACGTTTTAACATTTTAAAGTTACTGTTGCCAGTAAAAGAAATTAGTGCCATTAGTTTTCCGTATCATTGCCAGGTTTTCTATTTTTCTGGTCAGGCTTTAACTAGCATTCTATGAATAAAATTATTTACAAGTATCATTATTTAAAGCTTTATCTTGAATTAACTGCAAGCTTTATCTTGAATTAACTGCAATCTTAAATTAACAAAAATAATCAATATCATTCCTCATTAATTACCATAAAATAATTTATTTTAAAACTAAGTTCAGGAGCCAGCAAGGTCAATCTACCACAAAATGATTTTTTTTCAAATTTTATCGTTTGGTTGTAAGCATCACTATCGATTATAGAATTTTGACAGTGTTTGACCTGCTGGCTGGTAGAGTCTGACCAACGAAACATGACTAGAAAGAATGGCGGCAAATTCAAAAATTCTTGGGGTGTCAACACTCATTATACTCTGAAAAAACGACGTTGATACTTGTATGTTTTTATTAAACTCTAGATCAACTAAACACATAATTTGTAGTATCAATAAATGAGAATAAATCCTAAGAATAATTGAATATGCATTTGTGAACATGAAAATGCCATTATTAATATTAACCGAAATACAAAGTAGAATAGAATAATTTTATTTGTTGGAAAATGTGTCTGTCATTGAGGATATTATTTCCAAATATTGCGTTTTACTAGATAAAACTTCCTTTTGTTCAAGTGATGTAATGTAATATTCTTGACAATCTTTTACGTTTGTTTTACTAGTACTTGAAGTTTCTGTAAGATAAACAAAATGGGTTGGAGAGTCAACTTAGGTTATTAATGTTTAATGATAGGAAAAAGTAAGTATTATTATACAGAATTAACCTAGAATTGTTTACGTTTGTAGTAATTTTTCAGAGTAAAATGTAAAATAATAGACGAGAACAATAAAAGAAGGTATGTTAAGTATCAAAATGATAAATTCAGGTACACTAAACTAACTTAGATGCGCTATGTACTTTTGACAATCATTTGACAGCATAAAATTATTGCCCTAATAAAACTTTTGAAAATAGACCGCGTCACGTTTCGTTGGTCAGACTCTATATATTATTATTATTATGTTTGTTGCTCGTATAGTCAAAATTAGAAATTATTTTAAAACTACTACTTTGGTCGAACTTATCAAGTACGGCAACACCGTCACCCAACAAACAACCAGTCCCAATCCCAACCCAAAGAGAATACACTAACGTAGCTACTCACTCACCTACGTAAACAACCAACTAAACGCAATACCTACTGCATGCATTAGATGGCGTTGCATTGTCCTATTTCTCCTACCTACCTACAGCTACCAACTATATGATAAAACTATTCTAGATCAGTAAGGTGCGTTGGGGTAAGTTCAGACGGTTTTTAGTTGTATTCGGAAGATGTTGGCAAAATTTATTTTTCTCGAGAGTTACATTAGTTAGCACAATAAATTAAACTGAAAATTTATTGTTAATAAACAGATTATAAAAATGTGTTTTATACAGTTATAAACGAAACCACTACTATTTTTCTGGTGTTTAAAATACGAATAAAATTTTAAAACCTAGGGAAAGATCGGACGTTCATGGGGAAAGACCGGACGGACACCTTCTAAAATCGCCATTATGGCTTAAAACACAGAGTTTTTAGAAAGAATATATCCGTTCTTATACGTCCTACAAGAATAACTTTGAAAATTTTTATATTGTTAAAAAGTCACGTGGAACAGTAAATTGTTTATTATTTTTGTTTCGGGCATCCGATCTTACCCCACTACACCAAATCTCAAATTGCAGTGGCTCTCATACTTTCGTGTTCGGAACTTTCCGGATTCCAGATTGATGATTGGATAGGTAATACTTAATGTGTTGGATATACGTATAAATAAACCTTACAACTTATTGGTGATCAAACTTTTATAAACTGCTTATTTATATTACTAATCATAATCAGTCTTAGCTATCAGTCTTAGTTATTGAAGTTTGACAACCACATGCATTTTCACTCCAGTTTAAGATCCGATTATTTTAGTCCGAACTTCACCTGATCTGCTTGGGGAAAGACCGGATCTCAGCCTACAACCCTATTTAGCCCATTTTAAACAGATATATCAAAAGATTCCACATATCTTGATTACTCAAAGATATAATATTTGCAAAAAATAGCTAATACTCACCAAGAAAGCCAGCAAAATGTTGCCTGGAGTAAATCCGGGGTTCCGTAAATTATCGTATAATATGGTGACACTTCCAGTAAAACATGCATAGCTCTCAACTGATTCGTCGGAACGAACAACATGGACTGGGACGCGGGGCAAAACAAAATGGCGTTTCACGCTTTCTTGCCAGATTACAAAAATAACTCCTAATTCGGAATATATTTAACAAATACGGTCTTCCTCCACTTCCGAACTTACCCCAACGCCTCTAATTATTATTATTCAGATAAAACATATCTACTGAGGGCGTTTTATTCCTGAGAAGAGTATAACAAATAAGCCAGCATTCAATCAGGGTGTGGTGGCTTCTAACTAAGGCTTTATTTATTTATTTCTAGTTTGTTCCACGTAGTGTCAGTGTGGTCCATTTGTTGAGTCTATAAAAACCACCCCCGCTCTCATTGCGTTGACGGTTGATCTGCTGACGACTGTACTTACTTACTACTTGATTATATCACTCGCCAAGTTAGAACAAGGCTTAACAGCGGGTCTATAGGCTAGAAAAACAGTGATTCTCGGAGCCGTAGTGACAGAACAAACCCTGGAGGTTCTCTAGGGGTCGGCTTCAGGCAAGCGTATCGCCATTCGCCATACCTTACCCTACCTTACCAGATTCGCCAGGGCGTTCGTGTCGGATAATCCGAGGGCACCTCTGAAGGCTAGGGCCTCGGTGTGGATTGACATTGTCGTGGCTCGTAAAAACTATTGTTAAGCCTAGTGCGAACAAGGTATTATTGCTGGCTCTAGTACATTTTTCTTTCCGTGTGGGTTGTAATTTAAGAATACTTTTATGTCACTTCGCATGTTCGGTTTGGATTGAATGCCTTTTTAGGTTTCCGTAGCCAAATGGCATCAAACGGAACCCTTATGGATTCGTCATGTCTGTCTGTCTGTCCGTCCGTATGTCACAGCCACTCTTTTCTGAAACTATAAGAAGTATACTGTTGAAACTTGGTAAGTAGATGTATTCTGTGAACCGCATTAGAACTGAATTTCAAAATTTTTTTTTCATCAAACCCATACGTGTAGGGTATCTATAGAAATAGGTCTTCAAAAATGATATTGCCATTTTTTTCTAAAATGAAAAGTTTGCGCGAGAGACACTTCCAAAGTGGTAAAATGTGTCGTCGTCGTCCCCCCCCCCCCTGTAACTCCTAAAATAAGAGAATGATAAAACTAAAAAAAAATATATGATGTACATTACCATGCAAACTTCCACCGAAAGTTTGAACGAGATCTAGTAAGTAGTTTTTTTTTTAATACGTCATAAAGTAATTAATTTATAAAAAATACACTATTATTAAAACATCGATCAAAGTTACAACGAACTACAAGAACTTTTATATGATGTTACTTATTGCTACGGTTTTTCTTTAATTAAATACTAAATTACTAGGTACCGTGGTCTATTTAATTCACAACTGCGTGAAGCCAAATGAAAATTTGGTGTAAATTATTTTGATATATGCAGCACATAAGCAGATGAATTAATAATTAAGTAAGTACCTAATAAACAACAGTTCTTAAAAAAATCTTTTGTAACGATTATTCTGCTTTAAGTACATTAAAACTGAAACAATTTTAAATCTATAATTTTATAATAGTAAAGTCGCCGATGGACTGTATGCGATCTACCTACTACTTAATTGAACGCAATTGCTATTGCAAGAGGTGGCCATATATTGCGCACGCTACCTAAGTGCAGTCATTGTTTAGTTCAGTACAATAATATGTTATGTTATGCACATTAAAGACCTTGGTTTTTATTGTCAGTCAAACAGCGCACCGCAGTTTATGTACAGGCTAGGCTGCTGTACCTATGCGTTGCATTGCAATGCCACGATTTTGCTGTCAAGTATCAAAAGTGATAGTGGAATAATATTGAGGGAATGGAATAAAAAGAAAAATAAAAAATTTCGGGTAATTAAGTATATCATAGAATATCGCGCTAAATGACCATACAAACTTTGCTAACCTTTTTCACCCCCTCAGAAATTGCATTTTCAAAAATCCTGAAATGTCATTCTTAATGTCCAAAGACATTTAAACTATTGTTAATGTCTAACCAAATATGTAGCTAGCTTTTTTACCGTTTTAGCTTTAAAACTGATGGAGTTTCATACAACTTTACTTACCTTCTTTTTACCCCCTCAAAGAGCGAATTTCCAAAATATCTTACTAACTGCCGTACTCAGAGACGTCAATTAAGTTTTAATGACAATTAAATGTCTTTCCTTCTCTATTTAGCAATAGGTATAAATAAGAAAATGACAGCAAGAGACTTAATTGTCATTAAAACTTAATTGACGTCTCTGAGTACGGCAGGTAGTGTTCCCTAAACTAGAATAGGAGCATGGTGCAAAATACAAGTTTCTACTCCTAGTAGCTTGGGTTACGCGTCGATAGGTCAGTCAGTCAATCATTAAGTCAGTATTTAGAAGATAACAGCAAGTCAAACTACCTCATTACGTCAAAGTTCTATTATGCTAAAGTTCAAAATACATTGGTCAATTTTGTATAGCCTGGGGCCCAAGTCTGCTAATTTACGAATGGCATAATTGAATCGTAATTGTATCGCAATTGTATCGCATTGTAATTGTTTGACACATTTGGTATTCTTAAATGAGTAAGAGAATACCAAATGTGTCAAACAATTACAATGCGATACAATTACGATTCAATTATGCCATTCGTAAATTAGCAGACTTGGGCCCCTGAAGTGCTGTCGTGTGTACGTACGTACGTACGTGCGCAGGCGCAGCGCATATCACGGCGCACACGCACAATCGCGGGCGGTGTATCTGTCTGTCCCGTAGGCGGGGCAAAGGGCCAGCACGGGCAGTGGTGAACGACCGCTACAATGAGGCGTCCGGTCGGGCCCTTAAGCCGAATGACCGTGCGTCGTCGCCTGGCGTTTTTCGCACGAATCTAAGCGGTATTTTGTATAACCGTCAACAGCTCGCGTCACACCACTCACAACACAAAGTTAATGTGAAATAGTATTTTTCACCTTGTTGGTATTAGCGTACAGACTGTGCGAGACCCCGAATGGCAAAATACTATCATTTATCAAGATCCCTGTTCATCTATTTGCGAGAAGTTCGAAATTCCCGTTGATTTTCGATATGAGCGAAAGGACCGTGTAAACCTTTCATGTAAACAAGTGAAAACTAACAGGCTTCTAGGCATCCGTTCTGTTTGCTTTAAAATTATCTTTATAAGTACTTAGTTATATGTTGTCTGTCGCGAGAGTCCTCTTCTATATTTTGACTGGCAATTGCCTGGTCTTATTTAGTTACCTACCTTATAAAGAACAGAAGAGACCTACAGTATCTGTTCTAAAAATATTTAGAAAAAATGTAGCTGGTGGTAATTAAAATAAATAATTAGCGTCACAGATTAAATAAGTAAACAGCGTATAATAAAACCATTCGACTGATTTCCACTACTTATACTTTTGCTATGGTCATAGAAAATTACCATTCTACGTGTTTTTATCTTACTTCGATACTAACAGGACAGCATAATATATCCCCTCCATTCTAGGATACTCGTGTAAAAACTAAGAGATTATAATTTTTATTATGATAGAGAACTTTCAATGACTGTCACAAAATAGTTAGTGTTCATTTAATGTTTAGCAAGAAGGGTTTTTGAATAAAATTAGGTTGTAAAACCTCTTAAAACACCCATAGTGTGCTTCATTCCTGCATAGAATAGTAGTCATTATATTTTTTTACTTTTGCAGATTGGTGAGATTGGTTTGTTGTTCACAAATAAAGGGACTAACCCAGAAGACTTGTATTATTGTGTATTCTGTGCCAAAAGAGACAAAGCATTACGAATGCAGTGTAGCGTCCACAGGAAAGAGAACCGTTAGAACCTTAACCCGGATCTACCGGGAGTGACGACGTCAAGTGCTTTTTATTTATTACCTAGCATTTGAAATGAAAACTTACATACAGGTATACCTACATCTACTCGTAGTTATTTTACATATTATTCTTGCGTGACGATTCGAAGCAAAGGTTACAGAGTATGTGGTCACGGTTAGAGTTTCAATGCGTATTGTTAGCGTAAACTTGAGAATAATAGTATAATATCAACTAGCATTGTAATTAGCTCAACAAATTGCTTATAAAGCCTACTAATATACGAACACCGAACCAAACGGTACAGACTAGTCTAGTCGAGCAGCCTCTACCTGTTTTAAAATAAACCTGTCCAGTTACGATTCAATCGTATCCCCACCTTTAGAAACGAAAGATATACCCGAGACGGCTTGCACGCCAGGTGCAGACCCGCTGCCAGGTAGATAATGAGACGAAGAATTATGCGAGGACACTTTTATACCTTCGAGGATTGCAAGGTGCAATTATGTGTGCAGATTTGGCACCCTTCGTTCGGGTAAGTTCACCATGGCAAGGCTGTTGCCATGCCCGGCATCGGCAGCGCGGCGTGTTTCGGTCACGTGACCCTCTGTTGTTAAACTGCGCGTGAGTGGACCGAGGCAGAGGCAATAAAAAAAAACAACGCAAATCGCAGGCGAGCGCGGCGTCGATTTGTTATTCCAACGTGACCTTCCTTGACTCCGAAACACGAGCGTATCCTCTTGTGTCGTATCGTATTCAAAGTTAATGCATTATCATTTCGATGTTACTAGGTAAGCGAATGACGGAGCGCTGCCACTCAGTGTCAATGTGCATTTTCTTTTCTTCTACATAATACGTAAGTTGGTATTACGTAATGAAATCTCTAATCGTTGAATTTTCTTTTATTAGGCAGTGGTTTGCAACATCGAACGGTGTCAAAACGATCGACGATAAGAGTTATTATCATCAGTAATAGAGAATATTGCGTCGATAGAAATGGAAATGAAGATGTTTGATATCATAGGAAAGAGCTTAATGGCGCTTTAGGTACCTAAGCAATGCAATGCGGATGGGTGACCTAATTGTAACATGTCTAACCCCTTTGAGCTTCGAAAAACAGGTTAAGCCGTTGGTCTCGGTTGTTGTGGTAGGAACTCTGCATTGAGCCAGTGTGGTAGGCTTTTTGGCCAACTCTACCCATGTGCTATCCTTCAAGTAGCAAGGCCTGAGCCCGGCATTTGAACGTTTACAGACAGATTAATGATAGATAATGCATTCGTACCGCGTTCCGTCAAACTTTCTCTATTTTGACATAATTTGTACGGAGCTTGAGTTAGCTAGATCTACCTAGTAGGCAAGAGAACACATAGATTGATTAGGTATCAATTTCTGCCGCTAGCGAGTGAGTAAGTACTTAAGTACCTACATGAAAATGTTTTATAAAATAAAGCCAAAAAAGGTAAGATATAAATCAAAACTAACACCAACCAAATTTTACCTTAACACGGCAACTAAGCTACCTAGCGACGTTCGAAACCGACGAAATTAACTTTGCCAAGTTTTTGTTCAAATTTGAGAGGCTTCAGCTGGTACGCAAGAATAAACTGTAAAGGCGGTACATCAAGGTGCTTATTGGTTTGTTAGCGATTGGCTGAGGCGAGGGGCTGCGCCCCAAGGCCGCGGGTCGACAACCCGGCTGTGCTGCAGCGCAGCAGCCACGTGCGAAACCAGCTCGCCTCGACAACATAGCCGTAAACACACCGCTGTTACCAATCGGGCTTGCATGGCCAAAACTGTCCACCTCCTCAAGGAAACGATGAAACAACAGATTCTAAAGCTATCGTGCACCGACATAGATTGTAATTTTAGACAAACGAGTACAAAATGTGTATTTACAATTTCACAACAAAGCATCACAATAACAAAAGGACACCGAGGTATGCCTGTCATCCCATCAGTCAGGTAGATAGATATATTTGAAGAAATGAGGGGAATGCTGTATTGTTGTTTAAATACTTAAATGATTGTGAATTTGTTTAGGACAAGTACACACCTACATACAAACTTATTGCAAGTGTTGTGACAAACTTGTTTTCATTTATGCGAAATTAGAAACTGTCTTTATTAGTCTGCTTTAGTCATTTTTAACTTCCTGTTCAGCGTACGCTTCCTGAAAAGAAATAGTCGTAAAACTGCTTTGTTACAACTTAAGATTAGTTTTTTTTAGAGCATTTATTGTATTTCGGTAAACTATTTAAATCTTATCGACTAACTTTCACCTCCCTCTCGGTTAAATGCGACTATTGTTCTTAGGTCCCCATTTTCATCGAGAGTTATGGTGAGTATTAAGTATTAGGGTTTATTCCCAGTACGCTTGATTGGGCTACATTTGCGAAATTCGGGAGTAGTCTCCAGAGTCAACGATCCCAGTAATGACAATGTGCTAGCTCTGCTTTTCGTGTAGAAGTGAGAGCTTTACTGACTTAGTTGAGCTTTAGAGTCCTAAGTTCCTCTATTAGATTATCCGGTAAATAGGGAGAGGACTGCATTCCGTCCTCACCTGAAACGCTGTCTTACTTAAGATATCCTTATAAAAACAGTGTGTCCGTTCCGATCTGGCTTTAAAACGTGACGGAGATGGTGTGGATTAGTTTGCTAGAGCAGAGTAGGGTAGTTTGGCCACGTGTAAACCAACGGAAATCGTTATTCTGGTTTCGATTTACGAAGCATTGAAACATAATAAAATGTTGTCTATCTGTAAATACGTTTCCATCTATGCGCTTATGCACAACAGGCAATGTTGACCACCATCTTCATTTTCTATTTAAAAGCTATATCAATCCAGCTCGAATAGTACGAACGCTTTTTAGAATTACCAAAAATTATGATTCGCAATTAAATTGCCTACCCTAGTTTTTTTTATAGTAAAAAACGTTTCGCTTGTCCCAAATACAGTCAATTTTAAATTGAAATCAAAACTAATCCCCTAATCAGTTATCTAGCGAGCATTTCAATCATTCTAGTGTTGTGCAGTGCAGTGATTGCACCCTCAGCAGGGACGCGTCAACGACCGGTCTCGTGCGCGCGCGCCCCCGCCGCCGAATACGCCACTCCGGAGCCCTACCGGTTCAATGACCCTCGGCGACCCTCCGCCGAGCCCCCCTGCAAACTGTATGAGCCAGACAGATCACAACTCAATTAATGCACCCAACTGGATAGATGAGAGATCACTCAACACAAAAGGTGGTAGATATTAAAAACTAGCTAGGTATGTCAAGTTTGCTAAATCCTGTGCGGCTGCCTACGTTTTCATAGAAAAGGAGGTGCAAACTTGAATACCAGTTCTGAAAAAAAAACCACAAAACTATTTCAGGTTTTATAAATCTGTCATACAAAGGTAGCTGGAAACTTAAAACACCAGTACCTACTGTAGACAAAGACAACTTTTTCAGAGAAAGCTAGCTATGTATTGTATAAAAACAAATTCTTAAGGTAATGTTATTTGAAACAATTTACATTTCGATATCAGCACGTAAAACTATATGTATACTTAGTGACTAAGTTCAACTAATACATTATAGTTTCTAAAAGCAACATTTCATGTTCATGTTAGCAACTGCACCAATGTTTACAGGGTACACCATGAAATATCAACAAATCAGTGGACCAGACCAGTTGGAGATAAATATAAGCAGTCACTATTTCTGTACGGCGCGTCAGGGTCTCTCTAGACGAGAATTAAAAAGACGTCGTCGTCTCGACGTGTTTCTGAGCCGCGTATTTCCATAACACAGCCAAGATCCAATTTCAGCCTTCATTACCCTAACAGGCTTAGGATTCTACAAAAGCATTACAATATATATAAACTGTAGCGAATATAACGTAACAGGGGCACTCATTAGAGCGACACGACGACGATCAATGAAGTGTTCCGAGTATTTGTCCAGCGACACCCACATAACCATTGAGGTGCAGTTTATTGTACCTCAATGCACATAACAGAAGACTTTCTTCTGTTCTGTGGCGACACCTATAAAGGTGGGCAGTCACGGTCGCGCCATCGCGTCAAATGGCGTGATATACATCCAAAGTTTAATCATGAGTGTGAAACCCGTTGGACTGATGTAAAACTCTGGATTTCCATTCGCGCCAAAATCCACCGCTCTGGGCCGTGGCGTCGCGCCGGGGTTGCTCGTGAATGCCCGAACCCACATCCATTTTGAACTCATATCAAACGTCTTTCGGCCCTATCAAACACGTAAATGAAAGAAAATTGGAGTCATCGTGAATGGGATATATGTTTGGCGTCCATCCATTTGACTTCAGGAGTCACGCCAAATGGCGCTACCGTGAATGCCCACCTTAACACTTTCGATTGGAACCAGTCCTCGGTCGCAGCATTCATAAACCACTGTGGAAATTGACATGCCAGCATTTGCATGTGACCCAATTAACTGTAATAACATGAAACGCTGCAAAAATAGCTCGTCGTGTGAGAACAAAGAAGCCCACAACAAGCCCACTGAGGACGGAGTAGCATTATACATAATGTTTCTGTATTTTTTTATCGAAGGTTCGTAATTATCATCAGCATATCCTGTGGCTGGAATCTTCATGAAAAAAGTACTTATGAACTTTTTTTCATGGATGGATGGATAAAGGACCTTTTCCCACCAGTACCACACGACAGCCTAACGCGAATTGGTGGGTTTCACGACTTTCTTACGACAACAGTCGGGACTAAATTCTTAATGTGCCTCCTTCACGGAGGAGCCCAAGATATTTTAATCGGTTACCATCTTTCGGACCTAACGTATTGCAAAAGTAGCTTAGTTTGGCAGATCGCAACATCGCGCTAGCCGCTGAACCATCGAGCTCCATGATGTTCGTTATAATAACATCGTTGAATTGAAAGATGCTGAATTTAAAAAAAAGGCCAAAGCATCAGTTTCGATCGATTCGAGCGGTGAAAGCTATGTTGTCGCAACACCGACGACGCCGACGCGGAGCCAAAGGTTTCGTGTCGGGCCGGCAGTAGGTACTTCTTACACAACGTTTAGTTCTAGTTCAGCGCGATCATTAGGCACACTAGTGGATCCACGGCGAATACTAATTGTAGCCTGAATAGATAACACGCTTCCGATGGCAAGGCGACACAAAAACTGACGCGATACTATTGTAATTACCCAATAATTTGCTCAAGCTCACCACTAAATTGAGGCAATCGTAATACTATCAGCGTTTCAACGACATCATTATCTTGTAATTATTATGAATTCATTTGCTAACTGTGCATTGTTGTCGAAATTGATGTAATATGCATTATACGCGTTATGGAAGTATTTGAACGAAATATGTCAGCCGATGAGAGAATGAGTTCAAGTCTACGGCCGTTTACGCAATGCGCGCAACTAGGCCAATATTGTATCTCATTCTGTGGGCCGTAATCTCGTGTCTCGTAGGATACGCGATAAAACAATTATCTAGAGTAGAATCATAGCCAACATATTCGCGTTTCTATAAAAAGCACAGTTCCCTGACATATTCTAATTTATGTTTGCGACTCCAACGCATGACTATTGATATTCTTTTGTTTTTATAGAGAACGTACGGTGAGGTAAATACAAATCTGAATGAGAGCCGAGCCGAGTGTTTACAAGTTGGACTGCGGACGTGTTTCCAAGCTAGCGGGAGACAGGTGGCTTGCCTATTTCTGTGCAAACGCATAGTTGCGTAACGCCAACGGCAACGCTGTGCGGCTGTGCTACAACCGCCACGTGCCACCGACACACAACAAAGTGGAGCATGCTCCTACTTATTTATTATATTTAGAGCATTCACACAACACAACACACATCATCTAAGCTTGATTACAAAACCAATACGGACAACAAACGGACGAGACGTACGAACGTCGTAATCGTAATATTGATTGTGAATAGCACCAATATTGACAAAACTTATCTCCTATCTATCAATGTACCGTGTCGCGTAGCGGTGAAAGAATACTACCACCCCCTCTCTTCTCTTGGGTGTCGTAAAAGGCGACTAACGGAATAAAGACTGCACATACATCCATCCAACAGCGAAGAGCGGCGATGGGCTCACCACCTGTCACGCTATGCACATGTGCAGTCGCTATTTGGTGAAAAGTAATAGAGGACTGCTTTTGCTGTCCTCATTGCCTAGTCTCCAACTAACCCTTCGGGGATGATAGTCGTGATTATATGTATGTATCAATGTACAGGATTCGATATTTTTTATAGTTCTTATTTTTAAGAACAACATATTTCAAATGTTCCAACTTAGGTACTAATCCGCATGCATTGGGCCAACGTTGTGGGTTACGGGTTATGCCTTGATCACACGTACCGAGTAGAGCGGCGAGACAGTCGGCCTAGTAAGTAGAACGGGAGACGAGCTACTGTCTCGCCGTTTTGTTCTGCCGAGGGCACGGCCGATCACTCGACGCGGGGCGCTGTTTATACGTACCGAGTACTGTCTCACCCGTTTGCTCGGTACGTGTGATCAAGGCATTACGACCCAATCTCCTCAGCCTATTGTCTATGTGGGTAAGCCTGTGCCCAGTATAGTGGGACGTTTATAGGCTGGTGACGAAGCCTTAAATAGTACAGATAGTCCTATTGCTGAGCAAAGGCCATCAGTGAAATAAAGACATCGCCGCAGTTTGATGGGTATGGGCTTAATCAGATTTGGAAAAGTTTTTATTTATAAAATTAAGTAATTGAGTACCAATACAAAATTGTAAAATTATTCTCATTGAAGTAGAGTAAACACATAATTTGAGTGTTGAACAAGTTTCTAAAGTGTACGAGAACTGAATATTAATAACGACCTATCGATCGACCTCGGCGGGTTAATAAAGCGGATGGCGCACGAATCCTAAAGAGGGTTCGCCGTCGCCGCCGCCGCCGCTACCTACACGGCAAAATGTTTTGGTTGATACGTGTATTATCAAAACAGATTCGGCTCTATTTTTGTAGCCGGGTAACAATGCTGGTGCAAGAGGTAATGAAAGGTGTCGGCGCTCGCGGGCGGACCGCGACGGATCGATACAGGCGGCCCTGCCACCTTGTACCCCTGCCAATTCAACAGAGATCCGCGCATCGCCAGACCCTCTTTATACACCGCTAACCGGCGAGTTAGCTCCACGATCAGCCACAGACCTCTTTAGAATGGACACATCCTGTATTTACAGACGGCAGTTCAGTAGCTAGGAGTTTGGCGATTGATTTGGGGTTGATGAATATCGACAGTAAAAGTATTACAAATTAGTAATTTTATTTTACAATTTTCGGTACATACGTTCAGCGAATTATTTGCTTGAAGTAATAGCATTTGACAGTACAAAAGCAGAACCTAAACTAATTCATTAATCTAGAGATATTTTTTTAATTAAACAAAATAATTTCTAAGTATTTTCTGAAGTTTTTTATTATTCTAAACAAAGACATTGACTAATCGTAAACAAAGGCAATTAATTTTTAATAGTTAAATAGATTACAAAATATTGTTGAAATCCTATGCTTTATTAGAGTCAAGCATGTAGAGGTAGACTGCCGTGCCAGAGTATAATTATCATGGCCAAAAACTGGGTACTTACGTATTATAGGTAGGTATTTACTTACTAACTTGATAAAAATGTGTCTGGAAGATAATGTTATTTAAAATAAATTGACCTAGGTAAGTTAATGTTGATAGTAATGATGGTTGCCTCATTTACCGACATTAATTATATTCTCATTAAATATAACAGCGCTCTGCAATTAAGGCGATAGCTTATCGCTTTGTATTGTAAATTTTAAATTGTATCAAGATATTACCAGTAGGTTTGGGGAAAATTGTCGACATACAAATAGGTAATAATAATAATAATGTATGGTCGTAAAACTATGAAGGTTTTTGCAATCAATAAACTACACTGGATTCCAGAAAGAATAAACCAAGCCTGCATGTCAGAATCGGTATAAATAGGTAAGCAGTAGGTACCTTCTTAGTTCTTTCTAATCATTTATTTTGTTAATTTTTGTGTCTTCCCCAAATTTGATTTTTAGTGAGGATTCTATAGCAAACTAGCACAGTAGACCGCACATGAACATTTTGACCTTATCAATTATTGAATGTGTGTATTATAAATAATATTACGGTCTAATGGATAGGAGTAGTAAAGTTCATCCTACTAATATAATAAACGCGAAAGTTTGTAAGTATGGATGGATGTTTGTTACTCTTTCACGTAAAAACTACTGAATGGATTCGGATGAAATTTGGCATACAGATAGTTTATAACCTGGATTAACACATAGAATACTTTTAATCCCGATATTCCCACGGGAACCACGCGGGTGGAGCCGCGAGCGGCCGCTAGTAATAATAATAATAATTTTCATTTTTTTACAAAGGTAAATGACAGCGTTTGCAGGGCTTGTTCTTGGCAATTTGACGCAAAATTTACGAAAATAGCACTCGTGTCACTGTCACGGTTGGGATTGGGATGTTATGAAGGCGTGTCGTCACTTTTATGTATTTTTCAGGACTCATCAGGGCCCTGATTCTGTATCGCAATCTATAGATCCCACACCTAAACCTTACCGCGCACAAACGTCAAACGCATACGTTTTTGGGAAGATATCGTAACTTTTTAAGGAATTACGTGGTTTTGAAACAAGTAATCGTTACAGAGTAAGGGCCCTGTACTGAAGCCGCATAATGTCTGTGACCATGTACTATCGAGGATCTTCCCGGTCAATCCAATTTTCGGCAATATTCCCTTGCACATAGGGCATCGAACCCGGGTTTACCCGACCCGAAAAAACCCGGGTATTTCGGGTTTTCTAGGTCGCATGAAAACCAGGGTTTAGAATATCAATGAAAAACCGGGTTTTCGGGTTTTTCGAGCTTTTCTACAATCGTTTTCTTGTCGGTGATTGTTCGTATCGTAAGTGTATTTACGGCTCTTTAAAATAATCTCTTCGTATGAACACCTCAGACCAAATAAAAAGTTATTCTGTCGCTTTACCACTTTGCAGCGATTTTCATATGAAGCGCACCGACCGCCCGCGGGTACGTGCCCGTACCAAATAGACGACGCGGTGTGCAAGGGATTTTTGACCTGACGATCAGTTTTGAGCGACAGTCCAGGCGTAAAACTGTGGCGTCACTCCAAATAGTTTAACGCAGGGTTGGAAAAATCATGATTTAAAACAAAAATAGTTTTTTTGGATTTATTTAAAAAATCATGATTTTTCTGATTTTTATTGTTTTTTTAAATATTTATTTTGTTTTTTTTTTATGTGATAAAACCAAATACACTATTATTAGTACTTACTGACAATTGAATAAGCTGTATGTCACAAATACTTTTAAAATTATTATTTTGTTCATTAATTTAAATTAAGTACTTTAAAAATTAATATAGATAAATCTTGACCAATTATTGTTACTATCCAACTTTACAATACTGATTTCTGATTTGTTTTGCTACAGTTGAAGACAAATTTCAAGTAGGTATGCATGCATGTTTTTTTAAATTTTATTTTTGAGACTGCTAAATCTGTGTTAGCCTTTTCACAGTATTTTATTGTTAGTAACTACTAAGTATACTTATTTATTGTTACTTTCATTAAAGATAATATAACATTTTTATTTAAAAAATCCCCTAATTTAAATCCGCCAACCATGGTTTTACGCCAATAGATTTCCCCACTCACTGGCGTCACTCCGGCTCGTCAGTTCCCGACCGGCCGGTACAATCAATTTTGAACTTTATAGTTTGGTACACCAAGGATCAATATTCATTGGAGAAATTCGAACTGACGCGATTAGAATGTTTTCGATCGGCCGGGCTGTATTTTGAACTTTTTCGTTCGGTTCTCTCTCTCTCTCTCTCTCTCTTCATAGCATTTATTAATCCCACTAACGATCAGTTTTTCCCATCAGTTGAACTGACGTCAGTCTAAAATTTTATCGTGAATGTCGAATCGTCACTCCAGAGTTTTAACTGACGGCGCGACACGGAATTTTCCGGCGCGTCGCTCCAAACTGACCGTCAGTGTGTGATCGTCATTCCAATCGCGTCAGTTCGAATATCTCCAATGAATATTGATCCTTAGAACCAAACGATAAAGTTTAAAATACAGCCCGGCCGGTCGAAAACATTTCAATCGCGTCAGTTCGAATTTCTCCAATGAATATTGATCCTGAGAACCAAACTATAAAGTTCATAATTGATTGTATCGCCCGGTCGAGAACTGACGAGCCGGAGTGACGCCAGTGAGTGGGGATATCTGTTTGGCGTATACTATTCGGAGTGAGGCCCAGTTTTACGCCTGGACTGACGCGCAAAACTGATCGTCAGTGGCCAGCTTATGGTAGCCACGGAAAATTCAGTGTCGCGCCGTCAGTTAAAAATGTGAAGTGACTATTCGACATTCACGATCAAATTTTGGACTGTCGTCAGTTCAACTGATGGGAAAAACTGTTCATCAGTGGCCACCTCTAGACTGGTAAAGCGACGGAGTCCGCCATTGTACGCGTGGTCGGAATAGATCGCAAGCGAATATCACCGAAAAATGGTTGACCAGAAAGTTCCTCGATTGTACAAATATAGTTCTAGAAATTGCGATAGATGCTGAGCACAGGCGCGCGTCTGTATTCTTTGAGACAAAAGACAAAAATGCAGGAAGTGCGGCGCTATCGCCCGTTCCACTGTAGTAACATTTTCTTTACAATTTGATAAGGATCTGACACAGTAGCCTATTCACATTTCAAACATCATAGATATAACTAGCATGTTGTGTATCCTGAGATTTTAGTTATTACCTGTCTATGTTTAGGAATTTTACTAGATTAGAATTAATATTCAGAGCACCTATATACTAACCATATCTATCTAGCTTTGTAGACAACTGAGATTACAAAAATCCGTGCAGATACAGCCCTAGTACTATTATTTATTCTGTGATATAGCCTGCATCAACAGTATGGCCTTACCTTGGAATTCATACCGTGGTCAGTCTCAAACAAAACTTATACTATAAGAGCTCAGCTGTTGAAATACGAGACAAAATAGAAATTAAATTGTTAGCAACACTAAGGAGTCTTTGTGACAGACAAAGGGATAACAAGTTAACCCAACTACTTGCCTAGTTGCTAGTGCCTTAACGGGTTCTAATAGCCACCTTCTAATGGAATCCAGAGTATTGGCCAAGTATTAGGCTGCTACCTTGAATGTTTGCCAGGTAGTTTGAGGAAGCTGCCAGTAACATTGCACTCTGATAAAGCTCCTGGAAAAGTAATTTTTTGTTGCAAAACAGATGCAAGGTCATGATTACATGGTCTATTAATAACATAATAAAATTGTGAGCCCCATAATACATTGTGACACTATAATCTGTCTATATAGAAAGACTATGTCTATATGTGTAGAATTTAAAATTTATTTAGCATTTTTTACTGGAAATACTAAATCTGCCCAATACTTACCTATCATATTGGTGTCTGTCACCAAGTTACTTGGAATACTGTATTCTAGTTTAAAGCATAATATATTATATTCACAAGTAAAATTACTTGGCATTCAGGCTTAATTAAAAAGGCTCGTGTTTGGCAATTGACAAGTTCTACAGAGGTGTTTATGTCCCAAAGCTGAGACCAGTGGTAAAACATTTATTTAACTGTGTTATTGCGATTTAAAACACTAAAGAAAGTTTAAAATCACAATAACTATGTTTAGATCTCTGTAAGTATTTTACTTAAGCATGCAAAGTTTTATTAAAATTGGCTGATTACTTTGTATAATTCTAAACTTGAAAGTTTTTATAGAAAACATAAATATGTAAACCCCTTATAAGGACTTTATTACCTATCCGTGTAATAGAATAGCTAACCAATCCATGTCAAAGATAAACAATGGGGACAAAGGAAATCATAACAAATATACATTTGCTTACAATACACACACATGTACACCTATTTAGTTGAATTAATAATTATAAGTACATTTTATAGAACTTTATAATACTAAATACCTAAGGCTTATAAATAGTTTAGTTGCAATTATTAAAAACAATTGCCATAAACTCACTGAAGCTAAATTATTAAAATTATTTAGTAATTGAGCATTTCTTAAAAGTGTTGTTATCTTGCTGAATGAAGGAGAGCCTATAATAATTAATAAAGTACCTAATGTCTTTGTGGAGGTAGATCAAAACAAAATGAGAACTGTGTAAATAAGGTAGACAAAGAAAAGTGTATTTCTCTACCTTTTCTGAGTATCTTTAAATTACATGTTCATGTATACATATGATCTTATGCATGACCTAATTAACCACTCTAATTGTTATATAATTAAACTTTAAATTTTTACCTAGAGTAAACATTCTGAGATCCTTGTAATCATGATATAAAATTTTAATGACTAAAGCCCCATGGTATTTTTTTTAAATTGAATGTAACAGTAATGAAGGTAATTGCATGTAAAGAGGAAGCGATTGAAAACCACTGTTACATCATGACCTTCCAATAAATAGAGCAATCTGAGCGTACTGCGTACTGAACAATAGTTTCCATTTTAAAAATCAATAGGCACACTTACATTAATGCTCGAGGTATTCAGCAGTAGAATAGATGTGTGATGCTTCGCCTGTTGGCCTAATTTACACACATTGCTTGTGCCTCGAATAAGACGTAATAAATGGCTAAAAACGCAGTCCATTTATCGTGGGTGACGTTTCACAGAATTTCAAATCGATTATTTATTCACTCTGCTTTAATTTCAAGGAAACCACATCCAGTTCACAAAATGTCACAGTTTCAAGATGAAATGACACTATTCAATTTTGATCCATCCTGAATTTCACTGATTTTCAAGCACTGCGAGAAAATAAAACAGCTGGTTTTGCTCAAAACTCCTTTGTATTTTTTTTCTCGTTTTGAAAGGAAGCAAGCAAGGCAAGCCAAATAGTACTGTCCGCAACCGATGTTACCCGAAAAACCTAAAACTACACAAACTATTTCATGGTGGCGCTGTAGTCGTAAACTTTTTAATCACTCAAATAAATAAACGAATAGGAAATTGAATTGATTGATAAAGCTAAATAAACATTAATAAAGCAAGCACTTATATAAGATTGGTCTAAACAGTCCCATAGACCCCTAGACAACTGGCAAACGCTCACCACCTGTCTAGTCATAATTCGTCGTACAATGCGCGGGCGCTGTAGTAATTTTCACTAGCAATAATTGGCACTGTATTCGTCGTACAGCAGTGTATTACGAATTACGAAATGACATGGGGGTCATCGTTTGCCAATTGCCAGTTGTCCACATATGCCCTCAGTTAAATTGTCATCAGCCTATCAATGTACCACCACTACACTGCTGCTAGGCATAGGCATTGACTGGCTTTCCCAGATGGACAACAGCTTAGGGAGTTGTGAGCCTACAAACTGCGAATTTGGTTTGGGGTAAGTATAAAATAAGCTGCTAATGTAGGCAGCCACCTGCCCCTTAACCACTTGAGGATCGTAAAACCAGACACAATTAAAAATCAATTGTTTTGCGACCGCCAGCGGTCTTATGATCCCTGATCTATTACCGGGGGTTAGGCGGTCAGCGAAAATTCCGGGCCCTCGCGGGTGTTGCGCGGTGCGGGGTCATACCAGACCAATCGATCGATCGTCGATCGACGGCATCGATCAACATCGATCGATGTCGATCGTCTGGTCTGGTAGCTTTATACCGTTTGACTAACCAATCGATCGACGACGGTCGGTCGACGTTGATCGATAGGTGTGGTAGCTTTAATCGATCGACGGATACCGTTCGTCTAACCCATCGATCGACGTTGATCGATTAACCCCGGCTATATTCCATCAGTTTCTTCCGAAAAGCATGCAGAAGAGGACTCGTTGTTCTTGGCAAGTACGATGTTGCTCGTACTAATATTACGGAGACGCAAACGCAGAAGAATCTGATTGCAGCCGTTTTTTAAAGCCAAAGATCGCTTATTTTATCCAAATGACATTTTAAGCAGCGGTTTTTTTTTGCGTAGCGATTGTCATGAATTTCGAGGTTATTTTTTTATTAGACGCGTTTTACCTGAAATAAAACGCATATTAAATACTTACCTCATTAGAAGCTTATAATATTGAGATAGGCATATCCGTTTCCCGTCGTATTTTCCTTCTCTTTCTTCCGGTATATCGCTGTCTCTCTCGCTCATCCCACTCAGTGGCGTCACCAGGTGGCGCGGTGGGGGAACCAGGAGATTTCACCCCCGTGCCCATTTGTTCATCATTGCGTCGAAATATGCATTAAGCACCAGGCGGAAATAAAAACTAAGCTTCTAATGAGGTAAGTATTTAATATGCGTTTTATTTCAGGTAAAACGCGTCTATTAAACACTTGACCGTCATTAGAAGCTTATAATATTGAGACCTGTTTGTTATCGCCTGGTGAAAACGCCAATGTGAGAAATAAATTAAACAATAAGTGCGAGAGAGTTAATCATATGATTATGGTTTAAACAAAAGGTTATTTACAATTTAAGTCATGTAAGAAAATAATTGGCCAGTCATTGATGAAAAATCAAATAATTTAGCTTGTAAACCATGTAAACGAACATTATTATTAGGAAATAAATATTGTTTACTATTTAATTTCAATCACTTTACAGGGTAAAAATAAAAAATGAAAAACTTCGTGACGCCTGAATCAATATTTCACAACAATAAACCTTGTGAAAAGTATTAAGTAACTAATCTCCAATTACCAATAGTTAGTATATCCTCAATGGGTAAATCTTATCAATCTAGTTTGTAGATGCTACAGCGGAGCAAAACACAACCAGGTGTGGCTGTAATATCCATCTAGCTACCACAGTGCATGAAACAGGTGACAGGTGAACCACTCGAAGTTTTAAATAAATTAGTTTAGCCATTTTGTACAATATTTATTGATCCTTTTAACCAGTAGCAATTTCTAGCTTGTTTGTCTGTAGTCCCAACAGTCAGTTTTTGACCCAAACTGTCGCCATAATATTACTGCATTGTCCTGAACAAAATAATGTTTGGTGTCCACAGCAAGGTAACAAAGGAGCAATGCGACAATAATATTGCAGTGTTACGAACTAGTTGATTCTAGGTTTGTAATACATTACAAAGGTCTACAGACTAATATTACTAAAACCTGGAAAAAAGGAGGTTTTGTTGTTTTTAAATGTTTAATTGAGATTGATTTTAAAAACATGTTTAACTATTACCTCGTCACTAAGATTTCCATACAATTGTGCGCTGCATAAAGTAGAAACGACAATTTATGGTAGTGTATAGTATTGTAAGAAAGATTTAAAATATTAAGTGTAAATCTGCCAAAAACTGGACTGACTGGACCGATTTGGTACGCGTTCCGCGTGTGGATGGCGCCGCTGCTGCTGCTAACGCCCTTCCTGTACTACTGGACCAAGCACAAGTGCTCATATGGTTTTATAATAACCGGACGCTTGAGTAGGGAAATTTGCTTGTGGTTCCATAACGATATATCATTTAAGCACACCAAATTTCAACGTCATGTCTTGAACCTTGGGGGTTGGCAGGCCTGTGGTTATGTCTACCAGGCGTCTACGTTTCGAATTCCATACTGTGAATGAGGCAGCAAGGGGTACCACAATCAGATAAATTCCTGTTGAGGTGTGCTAGCACCCGGGGGATTAGGGAAGGTGGTGCGAATTTCCAAGGCAGAGGGAAGCGTTCTACTTTAGGCTGAAAGCATTGTGAAACATCGCTTCGTAATCATTGAGATAAATCTGCATAGTTTACCCACTACTCGAGCGTTCTTGGATACAAACAGGTAAATTACTGGCCAGGCCCACTTCGCGAATATCGTTTGTGTGAATTCTGGCAGTAGATGCCACTCTAGAGCTTGGCTATGTCGAGACAGTTCATCTGCATGGCTGTTCAATTTCCCTGGAATGTAATGAATTTTGACCACAATTTGGTTGGTGGTCATTTGTTGGTTGGCAATTTCGAGGATTAAAATAAAATTGTCGCAGGCTTCGTGTTCGATGCTTGTAATTCTAAGACTTAGAACAGCCCGCTTTTCTTTTTGATTGCAGTGCAGCTTTTGTTCGGATGCACTCCACCTTTCCGATAGGGCAGAATTGTTGAGTTGTGACCCCCCAATCCTGAAGCAACGGTTGTCAAAAAGAATGTTGGTGGAGGTATATGTATTGGTGTTTCTGATAATTTTTAGCTACCAATACATTTAACTACATCGTAAGGTAGAGTCTATTTTACCGCCCAATTTCTTTTCTTAGGTATCGTAAAAGGCGACTAACGGGCCATAGATTGCACATACATCCAACAGTATAGAGCGGCGATAGCTCATCACTTGTCACGTACATGTGCAGTTATCATTTAGTGAAACGTAGACTATGGCAGAGGACTGCTTTTGCGGTCCTCATTGCCTGGTCTCTGACTAACCCTTCGGGGATAACAGTCGTGAGTATATGTAGGTATGTATGGACGCTTGTGATTCCTCCATGTATCCTTAGTATGTCCTTGCGGAAGACATTGATTTTGGTAAGCGCCCTGCGAGGGCGGTCAAACAGACTTTTTGAAGTTTATGTGGACACCAAAATAAGTAAGTGTTTCTATTACAATGTTGGCATGTCTGGACAGAACCATCTGGTCTTTATGTCTATAAGATAATAGTCTAAGAAAACATTGCCGTGCTCATCTCAAATGGAAGGCATATAATTTTTAGTAATTCGCCTTTGTAGAACAGACGAAGAAACCATTGTGGGATTTGGCTATAGTCAGATGGTAGTACCTAGGTCTGAGAAAAGTAATTTGTACATCTCGTCTCTTGGCCGTACACAGTTCGGAATTCATATAATAATTTAACGACTTCAGGTTAAAAATTTGGACGGAGTGACCTTTCTTGAGTGCTCTTTGGTACTAAGAACTGGGTTAAAATGAAGTTTGGAAAAAAAAAAACTTACTGTTTCTAGAAACATGTTCCTTCATCTGTGTCAGCATTGCAGACATTTTGTCCGATACAAGCGTGTAACAACTGTCGATTGTAACGTTTGGAACCTTGAGCGATGGCTTCAGATAAAACGGTATTCGATACCTTTGTGTTATGATAGAAAACTTGGAGCACCTATTTAGTCCCAACGGTGTCGATAAAGTGCAAATTGTCCGGCTCGAAATTTCGGAGCGTCATTGTCTACGTCTTTTGTTACCTCTGTTAGCAGAGAAGATGGACGTTTTTGTCCTGATTGATAGAGCTGCCAAGCCTATGATCCTGGGGATCGAAAGTAAGAACAGCCTCCGTTGTTTATATTATAGCTACGATGTGGTTCGTGGCTGGCATAAGTATGTCCTTGCGGAGGACATTGTTTTTGTTAAGCGCCCTGCGAGAGCGGTTCATAGCCATGATGTGGTTCGTGGCTGGCATAAGCATGTCCTTAGTAAGGATCGTCCGTAAGGACTCCTTACGGAGGACATTGATTTTGGTAAGCGCCCTGCGAGGGTGGTTCATAGCCACGATGTGGTTTGTGGCTGGCATAAGCATGTCCTTGCGGAATACATTGTTTTTGGTAAGCGCCCTGCGAGGGCGGTCCATAGCCACAATGTGGTTCGTGGCTAGCATAAGCATGTCCTTACGGAGGACATTGTTTTTGGTAAGCGCCCTGCGAGAGCGGTTCATAGCCACAATGTGGTTTGTGGCTGGCATAAGCCTGTCCTTGCGGAGGACATTTATTATTTAATTTAATTAAAAACGGTTACATAACCATTTACAACAATTAAACGTATTATTCAAATTCAAATAAAATAAGGGACATTTAGCATAACATTAACATACATGCATCTTCTCGCAAAAACCGCAAACACTCAAGTAATATTACCATTGATTTTGGTAAGCGCCCTGCGAGGGCGGTTTATAGCTACGATATGGTTCGTGCTGGCATAAGCATGCCCTTGCGGAGGACATTTATTTATTAAATTTTATTAAAACGGTTAAATACCAATTACAATAATTAAACATATCATTCAATATTAAATTAAATTAAATAAGGTACATTTAGCATTATATTAACATATTTGCATCTTCTCGCAAAACCGCGAACACTCATGTAATAACCATTGTTTTTGGTAAGCGCCCTGCGAGGGCGGGCAGATTATTGCCACGATATGGTTCGTGGCTGCCATAAGTATGTCCTTGCGAAGGACATTGATTTTGGTAAGCGCCCTGCGAGGGCGGGCAGATTATAGCCACGATATGGTTCGTGGCTGCCATAAGTATGTTCTTGCGGAGGACATTAATTTTGGTAAGCGCCCTGCGAGGGCGGTTCACAGCATGCTGTGCGTGTGTCTGTCCCATGAACCAGAAGAACAACGCGATAGTACACTATAAGAAGTTTGCCCTTGCGAAAGGTAACCGTTTGTTGTTAGTACAGGTTTTACTTGCAAGGCATTCCCAGTACTAGTATTTAATAACTGGCCAAAAAGTTTTCTTACAGGACAATTTTTTTTTTTTTTTTCTAAGATAAGATAAGATAAATTTTTATTGCCATAAAATAATAATGCAACTGTAATCTGTTCAGAATTAAACAAATGTGTGTTTGAAGGTAGAATCTTATTCAAAGTAGCAAGCATTAGAGGGTCTTTTACATTTTTATGAGTACCTATCCTCTTTTCGTATATTTATAGTTTCAGGCTACAACCTAATCACCACTGAAAATAAGACCTTTATGAGAGGCATCAGATGTTTGCGACTAACTAGTAAACTGCGCAGACAATTATTAGAAATATCTTTTTAGTTTTAAAATACCAAAAGTTATTGGTTGTGCACCAATTTATCAGAATATTGGTGCTTAAGGCCTAGCTGGCTCTTTTAGTTTACTTTTAAAATCAAAAATCAAATCTAGATCACTACACGGAATATTTAAATTGTTAACTGTTTTAGTCAGTATTGGTAACACCTGCGAGGTGCAACAATCGTTGTAAGATTTCCTCTAACGTCCGATAAAGCAGACACATTGTCGTTATCGTCATGAAAGGCGGGTAGGTACGATGACCATGCTTCTTTGAACGATGACGACTAACTCGAACTCAACCTTCGCCGATGCGATCGGGATTGTTAGAAGGACTAGCTGTAGCCGCTTAGCTACAATTCGTTTTTCTCATTATCTAATGTAAGCACTAATTATCGGTTTCTTATCTAAAATAAAAAGAAAAAGTGCCTGGAGGGTAGATACCACGTATTAAACACAAAAAACACTTTTAAAAATACTATCTTTACTCGAATGCTTTCTTATCTTAAAAGAAAAGGTGTATCTACATCTCTGGCGGGTAAAATAAAAAGTTTGATATACCAGATAAGTTTAAATTATAAATTCAGCGAACGGTAACACCGTTAAGTTAAGAAACTATTCTAAGTACTCACGTGTATTGTAGAAACTCACGAGAACTGTGTTGCAGTTTAAATAAAAATAATTCTATTTCTTTGTCACTTGATCACTATGTAGTGCACAAGTTACGCCGACGGGAAATTTCACGCCAATGATGAACAAATGGGCACGGGGGTGAAATCTCCTGGTTCCCCCACCGCGCCACCTGGTGACGCCACTGAGTGGGATGAGCGAGAGAGACAGCGATATACCGGAAGAAAGAGAAGGAAAATACGACGGGAAACGGATATGCCTATCTCAATATTATAAGCTTCTAATGACGGTCAAGTGTTTAATAGACAACAGAAAACAAGCTCCATTCAAAAATATCTTGGGGGAGGAAGGGACGGGGATGGAGGGGGTACGGTAATGGTAACTTTTTTTTCCTAAAAATAACCTAACATAACCTCAAAATAAAAATATCTTAAAACTATGCATTTCCGCACTTTGGATCCCCCCTCCCTTAACTCTCCCCCTCCCCTCCCTCTCACTCTCCCCCTCCCTTCCCCCACACTCTCCCCCCTCCCCTCCCCTCCCCCACACTCTGGTAACACCCTAAGCGCCATTCACATTTTTATCAAAAAGTTAATAAAATTGGTTGCCTGTAAAGTCGGTATACGGGCGAAAGTTTTACGTGACAACGACTTTGAGTGGTAAAATAATTTTAATGTGAATATTCATTCGTATAGTAGGAAGAAGGATGAAATAATAGTAACAATTTAAAACATTTATTTAAACAAAGAATTATATTTAAAACATAGTTGAGTGGGAGAGAGACGCAAGGCATTCGGCGGGCCTCTCTCTCGTTCGGTGACTCATCGTAACGTTACCGAGCGTTACACTTTTTCATAAGTGACTCCCAGCCGCAACCTAATTTAAGACGTTGTCACGTCAAAAATGTTTAGTTTTTGGAAATCTAAAACAGTCACGAAATCGAAAAGGTAAATACTTACCTATGTGTTTATGATTTTATAGGAATTATTATTGTAAAACCATTGTGTAAAACACGGTCGTAATGTGCTTTTATATGAAAATTTAGAGATAACTTCAGGATGTTTTCTATCGAGCAAAATGTTTCAATCGTGTTTTGGAAACAGTCCTCCCATCACACATAATATGTATATACCTACGTTCTGTAATACATTTTGAAAACAGTGCGAAATATCTTAAATATTTTGAATGACAGCTAATAGAAAACAGACAATTTTTCCGTTTTCACCGCTTAACCCTCGTTAACCTTGAGCACCGTAAAACCAGACACAATTGAAAATCAATTGTTTCGCGACCGCCGGCGGTCTTATGATCCTTGACCTATTACGATTTTATTTAGAATGTTGAGAATTGGTTTAATAGTGGAGAATGAATATACGCATTTAATGCTAAAATGTTTCATAGTTTTTAATTAAAACTACACAGCAACATACCTATTAATTATAAAACTCCAAGAGATGAAACTGGTCTAAAAATGTTTTTTTCTATCAAGTTATTGTCGTACATTATTAAAACTTTACATGAATACTTCAAAATCTTTATACAAATCAAAATTATTGTCGTGTTCCGGTTCTTGAAGTATATCAATAAAATCTTCTTCCTTAGACAAACATAAATTCTTTAGAATCTCAGAAGGTGAAGGAATGTTTTTATCAATTACAGGAATCGCATCAATCATTGTATCGAGATTGGAGTCATTTGTTTCGGAATTTGTATTATGACCATTTGTGATAAGTGTTGAACAAGTAGCTACTTCTTGCTCTTTAATATTTGTATCGGCAATTAATGTGAAATTTTCTGATTCCATGTCTTCTAATGATAGTTTTGCACCGGTAAGAGCTAATTCAGCGTTAGCTTCTGATACTTCAAGAAAATTTGTAGTAGAAGGAATAGACTGCTCTACGATTTCCAAAGACTCTTTTTCCGAAATTGCATGTTTTTTTTTGAGTTTTTCAATAAGGTCTCCGGTTTTGCGTATGACTGTACCTGGTGGCTTTGAGGGACATTTGTGAGTCCTTTGAGATACCTGAAACAAATTTTAGATCATTTAAAAAATTAATAACATAAATACACATTTAGACGGGGATTAACGCTAACTACATATTATAGGCATACTACGCATACCTTTTAATCCCCGTCTAAATGTGTATTTATAATGGAACGCGAAAGTTTAAAAGTTTAATAACATAAGTTAACTAATTTAAATTTTGGGGGTTAAAGTTACTCGCGTCCGTAGGTTTACCCTTGAGACCCTACACGTGACCCCTGGGTGGTGCTAAATGAGTGACCCTGACTGAGTACTGCGTTGCAGCACGCTTGGGCCGGCTTGCCCGGGGTAATACCACCCTCTCACGAATATCCGGCGTGAAATAATGGCACTTGGTGCTGTTGTGTTTCGTCTGGCCAGTGAGAGTTCCGGAAGCCCTTCCCTCCTCCCCCCTCTCACAATTCCTATCCCTTCCTTAACCCTATTCCTTTCTTAAAGGTCGGCAACGCATCTGCGACTCCTCTGGTTTTGCGGGTGTCCATGGGCGGCGGTGATTGCTCTCTATCAGGTGACCCGCCTGCTAGTTTGCCTCCTTCTTATATATAAAGAAAAATACTAGATAAAGGTGCTCAGACAGGAAGAAGAGATGAATCTTCAGGTGATTTAGTAAGTGTAACATGAACTGCTCGCTACTGTCGGTAGTCGGTAGTCAAGTGGTGGCAAGTGCTCGGCTTGATAACCGAAGGTCCAGGGTACAATTCCCAGTCTAAGTGTGTTTCGGATTTATCAATACATAGAACGGGTTTGTGTTCGGTCACCAACCAGCATTATAGGCAAGCCTGGTGATTTGGACAATGCCCATCAGTTGTAGCGAACACTATATTTTGTCCATGATGGAGGTCTTTTTCCAGCAGTGGCACAAGCTTCTACTATTGTAACATTTACAAAATAATAATAATAAGCAAAGTTTTCTTTAAAACGCTCCCATCCGCATTGGGCGGTGACGAGTTTCTCATGCCCGATCTGCTTATTGCATCATCACAGTAATATTATAAAGGTGAAAGTTTGTGTGTATGTATGTTGGTTACTCTTTCACTTTAAAACAGTGAATGGATTTGGATGAAATTCGGCATACAGATAGTTTATAATCTGGATTAACACATAGGATACTTTTTATCCCGTTATTCCCACGGGAACGGGAACCACGCGGGTGAAACCGCGAGCGGCCGCTAGTTTAAGATAAGCCTGAACCCAGCAGTATGACATTTATTGTAGCTTACAGATTCTATATATTAAAACTTATTCTTTTTAAGTCGCAAACAAATAAAAATAAAGTCGAAATAGAAAACCAAACCATGCACATTCCGACGAACTTTAAACCTATAGTTTATCTGTGTTGTGTTCGTAGATTAACTAGAAATTACTATTACAATATAATGTGTAAAATGTTGTTGTTATTTTTAAGGTAAGTACAACGATATTAAGCACGTCATTAAATAACATTTTAAAAGTAATTGTGAAACACGTCTTTGCCACAACGTAACGTAACGTAAGTCGTAATGTTATTTTATAAATAAAAAAAAATATCCTAAATTCAGAACGGCTGCATCTCTACCTCACGGGTCAGTAAGGGTGATCAGTTCACGCGGACGAAGTTGCGTACGGGCCGCTATTTATAGAATTCTGATATAGGTCATGTCTTTTGTTTCCTGTAAAACTTACTTTGTATCGAAAACTTTTCTCACAAGCTGTACACTTGTATGGCATGACTCCTGTATGTATCCTTCTGTGAACTAAATATGAAACCCTTTGGCGAAAACATTTTCCTGAAAAAATATGCACAATTATTACGTATAATTCAACAATGACGAACAATTTAAGAAGTGGTCATTAAAATTTTCTTTTCAATTAATCCATCCTACTTTTAGCAATTAGTGATATTGCACAATAAAATATAAAGTAGATAGGTACCTGCCTATAATATGACATCGCATTAGAGATAGGTAGGTACATAGTTGGTGGTTAAGATATATGTAGTTTAGGTCTTGCTTCATTACTGCCTCTTATGCATGTGCTGCTTGTTACTTTTAACAGGATATACAATTTCCGAATAGAGCCAAGAATCGGGGCTCATGGTCATGGACAAGATGGGCTTATAATATTGATTAATGTTTTGTGTTGTTATGCCAAATGTTTTTGACAATGTTTTAAATTGTTATGCCCAATGTTTATATTATTTTTTTACAGTTTCTATGTATTATAGACAGGGTAATGGCAAAACCATGACACAACAGTTCAAGGGCTACAAAGCGGAAATTTTTACTAAATAATTGGCTTTTGGTAGCCTAAGGTTACCGGATTTATTGAAATAAAATTGTTATCAATACCTAGCTTAGAAAGAACATACTTACCACAAGTTTCGCATGAAAATGGCTTTTCCCCTGTATGAATTCGTTGATGATTATGCAGAGTTGATAGCTCTTTGAAAGCTCGTTCACAGTAACTACAACTATGAGGCTTTTCGTCATTATGATACAAAAGGTGTTTATGATAAGATTGCTGAAACGTAAACGTTTTGTTGCACTGTAAACAGGAATATGGAGTTTCACCTGAAATATAAATATAAAATAAATGAGAAACAAAACTTTAATCAGGTGACATTTGGTACTTTAAATTAATAAGCTGTTAAGCTGTAATTAGTAATATTTTTAGTCAAAAATGTTATTGCTGCAATAGCAGTATTCACTTTAACTAACGTATTATTTTCTGTTAGTATAAATTACCTTAACACCAATATTATTTAACCTGTATGAAGACGTTTGTGTTTCTTCAGAAAATATTTGGTAGTAAAACATTTTCGGCACACATCACATTGCCATTGTTTATTTTCATTTCTTTCTAACATAATAATTTTGTTCTCGGCATTTGGCTCTACACATTTTTCATCCTGGCCCCCTTTATTATATTTTGTATCGGCAATACAGTTTCCAGAGAGAAATCCGTAGTGCGCTACCCTCAAATGTACCATTAGAGAGCCTCGCATTTTAAAATTCTTTGGACATAAATGACACTCATAACGCGTTACGTTTTGATTGGAATCATCTATATTATGTATAAGGCATTTGTGCATTTTCATAATATCAGCGTTTACAAATTGTAAACCACAAACATCACAGGTAGTGTTTGTTTGAATAAATGTTGCTTCTGTCTTCACAGTTTGTAAAGGCGCGGGTTGTAAGCGTTCATCAATGGATCCACGAGACATGTCTATTACTGGGATTGTATTTAATGATATTAGAGGCAGTTTTGGATATATCTTCACATACTTCATTGGTGCAACGGCTGTCGAGGACGGCGTCTTATTTTTAGGTGTAGGTCTAGGTTTCTTCTGTTGAACTGAGACACCTTGATTTTCCGATGATACTTGGCTTTTACCTTCCATTGCTGGCGCACCTTCACATTTTTTCAAATTTAATATTTTAACATGACTGAAAAGATGAATAGTCAACTTATCCAAACCGGAAACTTCTTCTTGACAAACTGGACACAATATTTTGTTAGTGGAAACATAAATTAATCTATCCTTTAAAGACTGCACTGAATTAAATACACCAGTATGTGCGCATACGGGGCAAGGTAAAGATGCTGCAAAAGCACTCATTTTTACTTGACTTTTTAAATATTTTTTACACGGAAACGCAGCTACGTCCGCCGTATGCTTACACGATAGCGCGAAACTAAATCAGATGATCTATTTTTGGCCGATGTGCGCACATACTCTTTTGGCGGCATTTCAAGATATTTTACAACATAAACTCATTCAAACTGTACCAACGCATTGGTTTGAAATGTTATTAAGTTCAAAAAAATACTAAATAGGATTTTTTATACCTAATAAATAGGAGATGCCACATGGCATACCGTATGAACCACACCACAACCGCACCAGATTTTAACTTTCTTGCTATGGTACATTAATACTTACTATATACATTAATCATTAATCCTGCCCGAATCCTAAAATGTAATAAGTACTTACGATTAAATTTTGTTTTATTTAAGTATGATAAATAGGTATAGGATAAAATGTTTACTAGAAAAAAAATCAACCAGTCTCAGGAAGCTCGAATGGGAATCCTGAGACTGGTTGATTTTTTTCTAGGAGACATTTTATCTTATATCTATATAATATTGTGAATGCAAAAAATTCAATAATAAAAATAAATAGGTAGTTGTTTTCTGAGGTTTAAGCGAGCACTACACATTGAAATGAAACACTTTTTACGGATTAACTCGCGTTTAATTTACTATTTACATAGTTTTTATATTATCCTGACGTTTCTCCCTGTGACCACGGACCCTGTAAAGGGTTCGAAACGTCAGGATAATATAAAAACTATGTAAATAGTAAATTAAACGCGAGTTAATCCGTAAAAAGTGTTTCATTTCAAATAGGTAGTTATTTAAAATGTAAGATTTAAATTGCCTTGAAATGGGTAGTTATTTAAAGTGTAAGATTTAATAATAATAAGTCTTTATTGCACAAATAAACAGCATTTACACGCACGTTACACAAGACATATACAAGGGTGAGCTTATCTCTAAAAGAGATCTTAATTTGGTAGTTATTTGTGATGTGGTAAAATCATATTTAGCGGCGTCTCTGCTCTACTGTCCAAGCTCGCATACTGTCTTTCTTTGACCATGTGGCTCGGCGCAGTGGTGCCTAAATCGAACGGCTTGTAGTACAGGGTCGAGGGCACCCGACCGCGCGGTAGATCGTCGATGAGATGGACGAACCAGGCTTAGAGCAGCCGTGGATAGGAGATTGTATCTGTCTGTTCACTAGGAAGGCGGCTGCCAGAAATGAATGGTGACACGTTGTAAGGCGGGTTATTACCGCTGACGCTGAAGTGACGACCACGACCACTCTACCAAGAGTGTAGCGAATAAAAAGGAGGGAGTTATTTAAATAAAAAAAAATTGTGACTCTTCTATCATTACTAGCTGCTACAAGTTCTTTTCAAAACAAATATGCGATAATAGCGTTTGGTGTGGTGTATTAGGGTGTTACCAGACCAATCGATCGATCGTCGATCGACGGCATCGATCGATGGTAGAATGGATTACGTCGATCGATAGTGTCTACTAAACCTATCGATCGATCGTCGATCGACAATCGACCGGTAGAATGGATTGGGTGTCAGATCGAGCTGTTTGATTAGACGCGCCGGCCGCTTCACTTTTTTTATAAATTTAAGATTAAGCAACACCGAATAAGGGGGGAAGGGGAAAGGAGGGGGAGGGGGGAGGGGTAGAGTGTGGTGGAGTGGGGGAGGGGAGAGTGAGGGGAGGGCGGGAGGGGTCCAAAGTGCGGAAATGCATAGTTTTACGATATTTTTATTTTGGGGTTATGTTAGGTTATTTTTAGGAAAAAAACAAATATTCTACTAAGTTACCATTACCGTACTTCCTCTATGCCTGTCCCTTCCTCCCCCAAGATATTTTTGAATGGAGCTAGTTTTCTGTTGTCTAATAAAAAAATAACCTCGAAATTCATGACAATCGCTACGCAAAAAAAAACCGCTGCTTAAAATGTCATTAGGATAAAATAAGCGATCTTTGGCTTTAAAAAACGGCCGCAATCAGATTCTTCTGCGTTTGCGTCTCCGTAATAATAGTACGAGCAACATCGTACTGGCCAAGAACAACGAGTCCTCTTCTGCATGCGTTTCGGAAGAAACTGATGGAATATAGCCGGGGTTAATCTATCAACGTCGATCGATGGGTTAGACGAACGGTATCCGTCGATCGATTAAAGCTACCACACTTATCGATCAACGTCGACCGACCGTCGTCGATCGATTGGTTAGTCAAACGGTATCCGTCGATCGATTAAAGCTACCAGACCAGTCGATCGACATCGATCGATGTTGATCGATGCCGTCGATCGACGATCGATCGATTGGTCTGGTAAGACCCTTAAGTATCTAGAAGACTCATCTCATTTCAATAGGTAATTAGAAAATTGTCTTCGTGGTCTCAACAAGATAACTTTTAAAACAAATACTTTTATTTTTATTTTCAGGCACGCATTGATCTAGTCTAGCTTAATCAAGTGATGAGATTGATGGATTACCAACGAACAGCATTTTTTATTTATAATTCAAAGTGTCTTATTATTTATTATTCTTCTTATTCTCATAGTTCCAGTGGTTATTTAATAAAAATTAATGTACTGCCGTAGGTCACCTGATAGGTTAGATTTTTTTTATTTTTGACGTGACAACGTCTGAAATTAGGTTGCGGCTGGGAGTCACTTATGAAAAAGTGTAACGCTCGGTAACGTTACGATGAGTCACCGAACGAGAGAGAGGCCATGAGAGCGAGTGAGAGGCACGCGTCCCTTCCACTCGGGCATGGTTAGCCCGCCTAAGATTTTGTTAATATGAAATTCAGTGCGAGATTCTTTGTATAAATTAATGTTTTAAATATAATTCTTTGTATAAATAAATGTTTTAAATTGTTACTATTATTTCATCCTTCTTCCTACTATACGAATGAATATTCACATTAAAATTATTTTACCACTCAAAGTCGTTGTCACGTAAAACTTTCGCCCGTATACCGACTTTACAGGCAACCAATTTTTTTATTAGACTACAAGCTACCCTATTCCTGTAGGTCAATTATTATTGTTATTGTTGTTTAATAGCAGCGTTTTTCCTGAAATAAAACGCATATTAAAATACTTACCTAATTCGAAGCTTATAATTTGAGATAGGCACTTCCGTTTCCCGTAGTCTTAGTCCTTTTCAGTACTTTTTATGCCTCTTGATGACGTACTTCCGTTGACTCAACAGGCTTTGGCGCCATCTTAGTTTTCTTGTAGACGAATGGCACCAACCTTACTCATTGGCTCTATATTCACCAGGCAGAGTTAGAAAGTAAGCTTCGAATTAGGTAAGTATTTTAATATGCGTTTTATTTCAGGAAAAACGCTGCTATTAAAAGTACTTGACCGTAATTCGAAGCTTATAATTTGAGAGGTGTTTGTTATCGCCTGGTGAGGAAAAGGAAGGACATAAAAACAAATAACGCCAATGTGATATAATTAACAAATTTTTTATTAAAGAAAGTAAAGTATTATAATTTATTAACAATTTATTAAGCAATATAATTATTTCAACGATCCAAATGGTATTATGAATAAATTTACTTTTCATCAATTTGGTCTAATGCTATATTTAGCAATATTTAGGTATATCATTGAACAATACAAATAATTTCACATCAACTAATAGGGGTAAATAAATGTGTCACACTATTGGAACTGTTTACTGATTGAACCTCGCGTCTGTAAAATCTCTCGAATGTGTTAGCGGAACGCCAATTTCCTCGCGCTAGAATTTCATCGAGGGGATAAGATAACCAATTTTTTGAGGCTACAGCTGACCTCACACTGCCCGGACTAAACTGAATGTTTGCATCTTTAAGCAAGTGCTTTATCCAACCTGCTATAACAGTCCTCGAAGCAGGTTTAGGCAGACCTCTGACAGTCATAAATAAATTACAAGACTTTGCCATATCCCGTCTATTTTTTAATAAAGATATAGTTGTATTGACCCAGAATACCGGGTTCAATCGCATGTTGTCATTATTTGTTATCAATTTCCAGCCGGACTGCATATGTCCACTAGAGTCAGTTTTTGAACCAAACTCCGGCCAAAAAATTAAAGAGTCACCCGAGTCTAAGCAATGATCTGAATCTACTCTCAGTAACGTCAAATCATGGATCTGGCGTCCTGAGCATAGCAATAAAAGGATAGCTGTATGCCGGGATGTTTGATATAAATTACTTGTATCTATTGAATAAGTACACAAATATTTAGAAAGATCGTCAATAGCCCAAATTGGTGGTTTTGCATTTTTGGGATTCTTAAGCGATATAGATTTTAAAATATGTTTGACCATTACATGAGAACTAAGTTGGCTAGACATATCTGCATTACACAGAGAGGAAACCACAGCTTTGTGTAAAATAATAGTATTATAGGATAATCCATAAATTAAATGCAAATCAGCTAAGAATCGAGCTAACTCAGATCCCGAAGGCGTCCGTACATTAACATGGTTCTTTTTTGCCCATGATAACCAACGTTTCCACGCTACCGAGTATGTTTTTAACGTCGAGTGCCGCCACGAACTCTTTATACTTGATTACTATTCCAGTCTTTTATTTCCTCGGTCCACCCCCACATCTCCAAACCTCGAGAGTCAGATCGTTTACATTCGGTGGTGGAAGACCCGATGATTTGTCTATTAGGCTCTTGTCTAGGTTCCTCAACACAAACGGAGCTTCGAGGGCTCTCGCTCGGAGGTCTGCTCGCCAAAAGACTTTCTGCCACCGGGGTGCGATTATCAGAAACACCCCTGTCGATTAGTTGAGGTGAGATAGAACCCTGGGTATCAAGAACGGTGGGGGAAATACCCACGCTAGAGGGTAATTCCACGGTATACTGAATGCGTCGTAAAAGAGCGCTTTTGGATCTTTCTGATCCAACGACACATAATTCCAAACGACGTGGGCTCTCTCCGAAGCGAAGAGGTCGATCATCGGAGTTCCCCATTTCTTGAAAATTATTTTTATTTTTTCGGGTAATAGGTGCCATTCCGGTGGAAGCCGGTGGCGTGAAAGGTGATCGGCATGGTTGTTGTATCTGCCCGGAATGTAGTGGATAGAAAATATTATACGATGTTGGTGTAACAGTGTCAACAATTGATGGGTTATCTCCATTAATGCTAGAGATTTTGTCCCGCCCTCCTTTCGGAGATGAGCAACTACCGTTTTGTTGTCGCACTGTATTAAGATAGAACTGTGACTTAACGTGCGAGCATGTCTTTGAACAGCATGTAGAATGGCTAGCATCTCCTTTTGGTTGCAATGGAGATTTTGTTCCAGTGGCGACCATAATCCGCTCAGAGAAAAGTTGTCTAGCTGAGCACCCCATGCGAGATCTGATGCATCGGTTGTTAGAAAGTGCATGGGAGGAGGAGGGTGCAACATTGTTGATGAATGACAATTTTTGAGCCACCATTTGAGTTCTGCTTGAACCAATTGTGGAAGCACAAATGATTTCGTTGGATGAACTAACTGGGAGTTCATAAATCTCAGGAGGTGACGATGATGTAGTCTCCCTCGAGGGACCACAAAACTGGCGAAATTTAAGAGACCTACAAGACTCTGTATTTCTTTGAGCTTCACTTGTTTTTGATTTAAAATTTGACAAACCTTTTTTGTGATATTTGTAACTTTCTCTATTGGCAGTGACTTTAGGTTGTCCCATGTTCTCCATAGGATCCCCAAGTACATTAGGCTCTTTTGTGGGAACGTTACCGACTTTTCTAGATTTACGCACCATCCTAGAGTGTGGAAAATATTTATCGTCATTTGGACGTGTTTTTGAAGAGTGACAGGGTCTTGATGAACTATCAAGTAGTCGTCCAAGTACACAAGAATGCGTACATTGCGTTGCCGCAGGATTTGTGCAACCCAATTGCTGAGAATCGAGAAGGTTTTGGGAGCCGTGCTTAAACCTAACGGGAGGCAGGTCATTTCGAGCAGTTCTTTGTCGTAAATTAAGCGTAAAAAGCGACGGTGTGATTGCGCAACTTTGACATGAAAATAAGCCTGACTCAAATCTATTTTGCACATCCAATCTCTCTGCTGCAGGAAATCGGGAACACGATGTATATTTACTAGGTGAAATTCTTCGGCTTTTACAAATTCGTTCAACGCTTTTAGGTTGAATATTGGGCGAAGAGAGCCGTCGCTTTTTGGTACGAGGAAGAGAGGTGAAATGAAACTGGGAGAAACCTGAACCGGTTGTAAGATTCCTTGATGTTTCATTTTTTGGATTATTGCAGTCATTTCTTCCGACACGCGAGTGCAGAAGTGGTTGTTTGCTTTTGGCATGTACAAGGGAGGTTTCTTGACAAATGGTATGCGATAGCCTTTTATTAATTCTAATATTATTTCTGGTGCTCCCAATTCCCTCCACTTCTCTATGTGACGTGTTAACTGCCCGGCTTGGAACGACCTCGAGTCATTGTTCAAAATGTTTGGATTGACCCCTAGTGACATAAGAGGAAGATCCTCGACCTCTTCCCCCTCTCTGTGACCCACGAGGCCTCGAGCCTCGGTATTGAAATGAATCTGAATTGTGCCCCGTAATATTATGATTGTAATGTGGATTCATATGGTGGCCACCACCCCTCGAGGGTGGTGCACGATAGTGCATAGGTCTAGAAGAGCCTGATGCATTGAATGGATACCGAGCACCACTTATTTCTGTAATATGTTTCTTGTGGCCGGCACTTCTTGTAGGTTGATAGGTTCTGTAAGCTCCCTTCTGAATGTTTTCAGATTTAAGAGGCCAAAAGGTTTTACGAACGCCACCTGCTTTTTCCAAAGTGCTTGAAAAGGCATTTGTCTCAAAAAGGTGTGTGACTGAGAGTGGTATTTTACTAAGTAAAACTTTAACAGTGGGGTCTTTTATGTGTTTAATTATAGCATCTCTTCTTACTTCTATAGCTTCGGATCTATGACCGCATACTAGTTGTAGAAGGTCGTTCGAAATTTTATGAAATTTACCATTTACAAATAATTCCTCAATTTTATTGCCCAATTTATTCATACTACTAGAACTTGAATTAGCCCAAGTAAGCAAGTCACGTATACTTTCTTGTAAGGCTTCTTTTTGTTGAAGGATACAAAATGATATAGCTGCATAAGCTTTATCAGCTTTTGCCGATTGTGTTGTGACATCGTAGGATTTTATTTCAGGGTTAGATTCAAGATCTACAAAGCCTGGAGCATAATTGTACAGCTTTTGAGTATCGGCATACCTAATTTCGGACCAGGATGGATTACCGAAACGTTGAATTTCGTTTAACATCTTGATAAAGTTTTCAGGTGTCTTAGGCACTGAAGGTTCCTTTAACTTTGTCTCAATGTCAAATGTAAATTGAGAATAAACAGGGGTATCCTGAACGTCTGGCAAGTATTCGTTACCAGCAATATCATTATAAAGCTCGCCACTTATTGCTGAATAAACAGATAAGCGATCTGTATCCATATTATTGTTATAATGAGGTGGCTGAGTAAAAAGGTTACGTAACTCACTAATTTCCTTGGACACCTGGTCTCGCCATTCCTGTATCCTAGTATGCCGACTTCTCTTACTTTTCTTATTTCGGCGGCGACGAGACTTCTTGGTGCTTAGAGCCTGCAGTGGAACTCGAACTGGAGCTGCTAGAAGAGCTGCTACTGCTGGTGCCATTATTGCGGGCCCGCTTGCGGCGCTCCGTACTTGGACCAGCTTCAGGCATTTCTTCCGCAGGGGGCACATTGATAGCACTCATTCTGTAAATAACCGTACATTAAAATATGTCCGCTTATTATGTTACACTTGTTACATACGATTTAAAAGTAAAAAAGGAAAATCACATACGTAATACTAGTAACGAACGGAAAATCCGTTAAATAAATTACATTTCATAATCTATGTCAAGCATTAACATGGCTTATACCACGTTAAAGATTTTTCTTTTGAAGGTAGAATTTTTTCCGTTTTAAGTACGTAAATCGTTTACACTTATCAAAAAAAAACTACCGTGTAATAATCAACTGCTCTTATAAAGAACACTTACAAATAACGGGTAATAAAAACATGTACTCACGTTGTTCAAATGTAATTGTTCTGTTCACTTGATTCTTATGAAAAACGTTTTTAACCACTTTTACACTTTCACATTTATTTGAAAAGAATTATTTGCGGCAGCGTCTCTGCACGCGTTTATGCTACGGGGAATAAAACGCCAATGAGTAAGGTTGGTGCCATTCGTCTACAAGAAAACTAAGATGGCGCCAAAGCCTGTTGAGTCAACGGAAGTACGTCATCAAGAGGCATAAAAAGTACTGAAAAGGACTAAGACTACGGGAAACGGAAGTGCCTATCTCAAATTATAAGCTTCGAATTACGGTCAAGTACTTTTAATAAAAAAATAACCTCGAAATTACAAAATACATATTCCAATGACTTATGAGTTGTGGCAGAATAGCTTTTTATGTTAGTCTGCCGTTGAACTATTTCACTACGCTACCATAATGCATTGAGATAAATGAAATAAAGAAGACGTCCCATACAATAAATGTGCAGTTGTGCACAGCTACAATGATACTTGTACCGTGGTGCGGGGCTTACCTAGTTGTCATAGAAATGTCTAAGCGCGCAGCTGCGACATACTATTCATACAGTTTTATTACCGAGTTGTAAAGTTGTAAGATAATGTTTTTATTGTTGTTAATTGTAATATTCAAATGAAATTAAGTAAATTAATGCCAAACATAAAAGTAAGTAAATAATTGATTAAAATGTCTCATAACAATGATAAAAAATCTTTTTCAATTATTTAAAAAAATAATATTTATTTAAGGTAGGTAGTACGTGTAAAAATATTACTGAGTATCAAATATTCAGATGCTCAAATTTTTCAAGCATTATTGAGATGAGATTAAAAATCTTATTTGAGTCCAATATAGGTATGAGAAATAAATAAATAAAGTATTTCAATGGTAACAAAATATTTTAATTTCCTTGGAATAATACAAGTTTAGTAAGTTTCTGCCGTTTCGTTTAATTTTTATTTCAGAACAAATTTTTTGGGAGTACCTACTTATCAAAAATTGTAAAATATTCTAAGTATAATAATTCTAACGAAATCCCCAATCAAACTGCCATTATAATTCCAACCCTAGTAATTATTTCACATAAAGCGTTAAAAGTGTCACATCTGCACAAAACAGAAATATTGTTACTCTATGCAATGCTATTACCGAAACATGGCCTTCATGGCTGGCGATTTGATAAAATAATTAGCCAAATGCATATTAAAACGTTAATTTAATGCGTACTTACAGGTAAAAAGTGATTCCATTGTTTTTATTTGTGTTTCCTGAGTTTTTTAAATAGTACCTTAGCACACATGAAGGCATATTTTTATTAAACAGAACACAGAATTACACACGTATTTGCATCTAGCGCCTACCACAGACTAATAGAAGTGGAGCGAGCTGGCTCTAACGCGTGTTGCAAACAATCTAGTTGAGATGTCTTCTCCAGTACGTAGTACATATTAACTCAATGCCATAATGTATATTTAAAATTAAACTTTATACTGTTGTGTTAAGGAACAAATTGGAATACCTAATAACTTACGGCAGAATAACATTATTTCCTTTGATTATATAATGTCATTATTTCTTAACTTACCACTAGGGGCAGTATATTAATTTTTATTAAATAACCACTGATGGCAGGCTAGACCTCAGAACAATAACTAAAGGGCTAGACACTTCCTTTATAATTTAAAGTATACAACAACTTATGTAAACGCAGGATCGCGTCAGTCTACGCTACGCGCTATGCAAGATGGACATCGGTGACACGCGCTCTCGCTCGCCGCTGTCGCCGGTCGAACTCAACTCGCCAAATTCACCTTCTCTTCCTCAAGTTGAAGAAGATTTTATTATAATATTGGAAACATTACCAGTATTGTGGAATGCCCAGCATCAGCACTACAAAAATAAATACAAACGAGATGTTGGATATAAAAAATTGCTAGACATATTTAAAAAATATATTTATTTATGGAGTTATCATTTGTAGTAACTCGTTAAAAGATTTTTCATCTATCCTGAAGTAGTTTTTGTATCTTTATTATTGAAATTTTGCATTCACAATGCTGTATAAATATAGGATAAAATGTTTAAGTACTAGAAAAAAAATCAACCAGTCTCACCAAGCTCGAATGGGCTTCGAACCCACGACCTTTGAATTGCCGGTCCACTGCTCTAACCGCTGAGCTACCGAGACCCCAGAAGACTCGGTGAATTTTTCCTAGTAGTTTGATTTACGCTGCAAGCCAGCGGTATTACGTCACTGTGAAGTCTACCCTGACAGTCGAAAACAATACTATTGCAATATTTAACAATCGAAAAGACGTAATTGCTTATAAATATCTTTATTATTGAAATTTTGCATTCAAAATGCTATATGAATATAGAATAAAATGTTTACTAGAAAAAAATCAACATGGGAATGGGATGGGATTCGAACCCACGACCTTTGGATTGCCGGTCCACTACTCTAACCACTGAGCTACCGAGACCCCAGAAGACTAGTTAGTTAGTAGTAGTTTTTGTAATCATCATCTTCAGCAGTTAGTTGTATTTCTTTAAGAAGATTTAAATGAGTATACATTTCTCTTTTCTGTCACCACTGTTTAACCCAGCGCTTTTTCGAATCATTTTCTTTAAAGTTAGGGCTAATACAAGGAATAATATAGTTTTAACATAATGTAGATCCATGACAACACGTGTGATCACGCGGCGAGGGATCCGCGGACTGACGAAATCCAGATTGAATGTGTAATGTTGTAGCGCAATCCATCAATCTGTGATCGCGATGTAGCCTAATTCACGTACCTAACAAAACTTCAACGACATGCAAGCGATTTGATCGCTGAAGTCACTTTTCGTATTCACGTATCAATCGCACGATTTTGTTTAAGTCGGTTTTGTTTAAGCGTATTCACGTGCATTAATCGAAGTTCGATCGTTGCCTCCGCGGTATTCACCTATTATTTTGACGTTTAGTTTTATCGGATTTCAGCGATTACACGTCAAATTAGACAATTTCCAAGTCGTTGGAAAAAAATAATAAACATTTTTGCATGTTTTGTTAACAAAAAGTATTTTTTTGGTAGAACTGTAATGGCAACATTAAGTTTAAATAGTTGACAAATCGCTGAGTTGCGTTCCTATCTCAGAAAAAGGAATCCGTTCCTATCGAGTACCTAATCGTTCTAGCGAAGTGACAGGTGAATACGGATTTGTGACTGTTTTTCAATAGGACGACTTCTAAACGTAAACGACATTTCGACTATTACGAAATACGTGAATCAGGCCACAGGCTGGCTAGATCGCGATCTGGATTGACCGTGTAATGGCTGCCATAGATTGAACGTGTAAACGCAGGATCGCGTCAGTCTACGCTACGCCTAAATCGCATCATATCGCAATTAAACGTTATTTTGTCAAAGTAGGTAACTCGAACTGCTGTAGCTGGCTTACATTCTATTCCATAACCAGTTAAAAATAAAACAAATCACATAATGTAGATGTAATGTAACAATACTACAATACCTAGGTATAAAACTTCCGTGACGGCGGCGGATGGGATGGAAAACAAGCCAACAAGCCACCGCGGTTCGAGTTACCTACTTTGACAAAATAGCATTTCATTGCGATGTGATGCGATTTAGTAGGCAAGTAATTAATTAAAAAGTGTTTTTTTCGTGTTACTAGGTTGTGCTGCCATCTAATAAATACTTAAATTAACCAGCCTGGGAACTATTATTTGAATGCAGTGTAATGCGTAGGTATATATGTCGCAGTCATATGATAACAACAGAGATTTGATCAATTCTCTAAGTGATTTGATCAAATCACGAGGATGTTAAAATAACAACACGATTTTATCATTTCCCTAAACAAATCTAGGCATTTGAACACCACTAGAACATAAATTGCCCTACTCCTGTAGGTCACGTGATAGGTTAGTAATTTAAGACAATCGCGAAGCGCAGCGTAGCAATTGTCCTAAAGTAATCTCCTCAGTCCTACCGTTATGTAGAAAATGAAGAAAACTAGAATAAGGGAGATATAAGGGGGGTAGGAGGGGAAGCAATCATTTCTCAGCGTGTGTCTATATCGACATTGAAGCACTCATATGTAAGCTACATTCCTGCCAAGTTTTATCCTTTCTTCCGGATGGGACCGTATTTCGAGTTAGGGAACCGGACTACTTAGGGAATTTACCAAATCTCTGTTTTTATCAGGGACTGAATAACCCAAAAATTAAGGTACCTTTATATAGCGGTATGGCGTCATACCGAAAAATAGCGGTTACCGGAATATTCCGATATCCAAATTTATATCGGTACCGTAATTTTGAGTTTTTAAATAATAAAGGTTTATTTCGGTATGAAAGAGACGGCTAACAACCGTTTCAAGCATAAGCAACTACTAGCTTTCTTATAAAGCTTTAGTTTGGATTGTTCTCGTTGTCAAAACACGTGCGCCGCGCATAGGTTTGAATTTTTTACTAAAAGACAGGATATACCCACAAAATATTCTTTTCGGCCAAAAACACAAACAAGATTAATTTTGTCAACTTCTAAACTTCCGTTAAACACTCTTCTAAACACTATAAAAGTCCGTTAGTTATGTGTGTGAAAATATACATATAATAAATTACCTACTTCTTTAAAAAATATACCCACATAAAAATAATTCTTTAAAAAACTGAAAGACCTACTTATTGCAAAATGCTACTACACGCTGGAAGATTACCTAAAAGATCGCCTATAAAAATATAATAATGTATAATAATAAAATAATTATTGATAAATAAATAAAATAATATGTAGATAATATTTTGTATATGTATATATATGTATGTAAATATATGTGCATATGTGTGTACTATATATATATTTATACTATATATATATTATATATATTATTACTATATATATATTTATATATATATATATATAGAACAATACCTGTACCAGATTGGATGCAATTTTATTCCTATGTACAATAAGTCCTACTCTCGCCTTACGTAATTATATTTATTTAAGTAGAATCACAGAATAATATTGTAGAACAATGCAACTGCCGTGCACACGGACTTTTAAAAGTACGCTTGCCGGTAGGTATTAACGCCAACTCAAGCTAGTGTCTGCTAATAAGCGGACGGACTTTTACTTAACCCTTAACCGATTCATTGCGTATCCCTCTTTTAATGACTTTTGTGCATGGCGGCTAACAAATATTCTGTGACGCCTCCGTGCGTCAGCCGCCACCCATTAAAGTGACGCGCTTGCGCGTCTTCAGCCATGAGTGAACATATTTTGCTTTTTGTTATGATTTTGGCTTGTTTACACGTGATTGCATTCAATCGGAATCGGATGTCAAACGTAAAGGGTTTGCTAATTCGTTTAGTGTATTGTAAAGTGACTTATCTACGCGATTTTGCTGGAATGGCTGCTAAGTGATTTATTTGGATCAGTGGTTGTAAACCTTTTGTGTATTTTTAGTAGAAGTTTACAAAAGGGTGTGAAAGGAGTACCTTTATTTAGGTTATATACCGTAGTGTTGCGATGCAGCCACTATAACGAGTCAAAATATAAAAAATAAAAAAATAAAAAATACGCATGAGTAGGTGTCGGAACTCTTGTTCTCATTGTTAATGAGCAATGTAGTCCAATGAAATGGAAAATGGGTCGGGTGGTTCAACTTCATATTGAATAATCGCTTGAATTTGCGAATAATCGAACTTACTTATAAAATCAGTTTTCAATCTAGCCGTTTTTAATAGTAGATTGATACACAAGTTGCTAAAATGACATATTAAAACGAGGTATTTTAACTCCCGAGCCTAATTCGATTGCAAGAAAATAAAATAATCCAATACAATATTTAAAATAAATAATGTACAGCCACTCAGGGCTTGTTTATTCGGTTAATTTTCAAACCTAGTCAGCAGCCAGTTCATAGGAACCGTTTTATTAAGGTTTTTTTCTTTTAAACAAGGAGAAATCCTATTTTCGGATACACAGCGGGCCTGAGGAAGCCCGCTGGTTATGTGGCGACTCTCCCCCCAACGCCCGGTTCCCTGTCCAGGTCCGAAGGCCTCGACAGGGACTCGGGTGAAGAGGGGCCTTACCCACTAAAACTCCTTACACCATCCCATCACTTTTTTTTTTTTATGGGTTGGTTTGTAACTTAATGCTTCATTAGAAGGCAAATATTTCCTTTTGTGTGTTAATTTGGGAGTATGGGTATTTCCCCGCATGGGATAAGCGTAGGCTATTAAAGGATGTTGGGTAATTTTGGGATAAAGGGTTTTGAGGATCAATTTGGATTAGGGTTCGTTTAAGGATATTGGGAATTATTTAGGGAAGTAAGGGAAAGCAGAAATTTAGAATCTATTATTTAATGCCAAAATTTTTGAGGTGGACTTTAGAGTCCTATATTTAAATTTAAGTGGACTTAAGGTCCACTTCTAGTCGATTGCGGGTCACAAATAGTTAGGAAAGAAAGATTTTAGAGGTAGAAGGGAAAGAAGAAGTAAGGATAAGAATAAGGAAGGACTTTTTATGGTTTTATGGGATTATTTTTGTTTATAAGCTTTATTTGCGTTAGTTTTTAGTCTTTAATTTAGGCTTAAATTCATTTATTAAGTCTTAATTCCGTATTATTATTTTAATTTAGTTTTATTTTAATATTATTTATTGAAGAATGAATTTAATTTTTTTACGTTTTTTACAGAGTTTTGAGAGATTTATAATTTATTCTTCTTAATAGTTTTTATATAAAAAGGCTAGGCATTATACTTGTTAATTTTCTGCCAATTTATTTTAGGTTTGTTTATGTGTATTATTTGGTCAAAGTTTTTTATTTTAGACTAGGTAAAAATTTTATTAAAAGTTTTAGGTTTGTTTTAGAAATTTTTAGTGTTTTACTTTGGGCCTTTAAGTGTAGATTTTATTGTGTGTTATTATTTAGGAACAATCTGTGATAAATTTATTTAAAGGTGTTAAAGTTAATTTTATTTTTTTTAAAGATTTTATTATGAATATTAGGGTTTTAATTTTTAGTGTAGATTATTTTAATGTTATTTTAGTTATTCAATTTAGGTAATTTTAGTTTATAATAAGTTTTGATTTCAAAATATGTTCAATTTCCATAGTCTGTTTGGTTCTGCAAGCGCAGAACCATGGATTTGATTCGGGGGCACTCTTTTCCATTCGTGGCATTATTGGCGTGGCGTGTGTGCGGTACAGTTATAACATTTGGGTCTGTCCAGTTTGTTTGGGCACTCGGTGATCTGATGTCCTGGACTAGCACAGTGGGCACATGGTTTTTTCTCCGCCTTGCACTTGGACTTTGTGTGCCCGTATTGCAGGCACTGGTGGCACTGCACAAAGCGGCTGAAGTCCTCAACGTGGACCCTGCTATGGTCCACGTTGAGCCTCCCGAGAGCGAGGATGGTCTTACGCATCTCGGGAGTGACCTCCACAACCGCATTGTACAGTGCCGGGTTTCTGTTTGAAGTCAGAAAGCAGATGCGAGAGATGGCCACGTCATTTTGGGTCACAGCGACCTCCACCAATTCCTCGCGGGGGATGTCTTTCGAGACTCCCTTCAGGATTAGAAGTGGTGGTCGCTGCTTCGCCGGTTCGGCGACGAAGTTAGGGCTCTCGTGGTGACGGGCAATTGTCTCATCGCACTGCTCTCTGCGTTCAAACTCGACCCTTAGTTTTGAGTGCGTGATCGGCAGAATTTTGATGGGGGCATATTTGTGCCTCCGGAATGATATCTCTTTCTTCCACATGGACATCACTTCCGGAGGCTTGAGGGAGGCGTCAAATGGGCTGACAATAATTGCGGGGTAGGTTTCGGGAGTTGGGGGCAACCAATTGCTCCAAAAACCACCACCACTTATGCAAGCGTTACTGCTGGCATCCCATCACTTGTCGTCAGCGTGGTTCGGGACCACGGACAGCAGACTCCGAATTCCACCCTACGACGGCCCGCCAGTGGGGAGGACGCCCGGGATAGTTTGGGCGCCCTGCAGATTCCCATGAGTTTCATGCAATGCGGCTATGGGGTCTCCCACCCCACAGTCACGCAAGCCTCACTGCGGTGGAAGGAGGTGGGCAAAATGCCGCCTTCTCCTACCGACTCGTCTGCGTCGGATCGGGTCCGCATGGAGTTGCTCCTCGCGGACCCTCTCCGCGGCCTCCTTCTGTGAAACAACCGCTTCACTGATCAAGGCCATGGCCCTCCATGATCTGTCGCTGTCTAGCATGGCTTTTACCACGCTAGGCAGCGAGAGTGTCTCCCCCAACGACCGACATCAGACTGTGGCGCTGCGCAGCCCACGACCCGCACTCCTCAAGGGTGTGCGTTTCTGTGTCCTGCGCAGCTCCACAGCTGTGGCATTCTCAAGTCGACTCTCCTCGGTGCAGGTAGTATCCAAAGCATCCATGCCCAGACAGCATCTGCTCCAAGTGGAAAGATAGAGTCCCATGTCGCCGCTGTAGCCATCTCCCCAATTCTGGTTGGATGGCTCGGCACAACCGGGAGCCGTAAGTCGATGACCGCAAATCATCGGCCCATTTGGCCAGCAGCTCTTGGTCAGCCAAATCTCGAGCCTGTTTAAGCTCTTCTTAAGTATGGTTTCTACCCTGTTCTTTAGCCTCTGCCCGCTGTCGGTACAGTTCCGCCAGCTTCACTGCCTCCAACCCCCATGGCGGGATGCCAGCCAGCGCACAAGCTGCAGCATGAGACACTGTCCTGTACCCTCTGATGGCCCTCAACGCTATTAACCGCTGTGCGGCACGAAGATGTTGTTTGTTGGTAGCGTTGAGGGCAGTCGCCCATATAGGGGCCCCATAAAGGGCCATCGAGCCCACTACTCTAGCATAAAGCCGGCGAGTCAAAGCGTTCGGCCCACCAACATTCGGCATGTTGCGTCCCAAAGCGGATGCCGCACTGACGAGAAGAGGAGAGAGTTTGCGAAAGTGCTCCTCGAAGCGCCAACACCCGTCCAGAATGAGACCCAGATACTTCATCCGGACCCCAACCCGGATCCTATGCTCGTCTATATCTAGGTGGGTTCCAGGCGGCGGTCCTCGTCGAGGCCCATGGAAAAGAAGAGCCTCAGTTTTACCGATCGCTACCTCGAGCCCCAACATATGGATTCTGTCCACCACCAGAGATGTTATGACGGTGACCAGTCTCCCTGCCTCTGCGCAATTTCCGCCCCGGGCCGTGATCAGAATATCATCTGCATAACAGATTACATCGGCCCGTGGGCCTACCCAAACATTAAAAAAAACCTGTTTCTAAAAAAACAATAAAATGGGTTTTGAATCAATTAAACGGTTTATAGAGGTTTTTTCTTCTTTTTTAAGTACCTAAACACACCGGGACAACGCGAGCGCGCGAGTGGCAAAGCGAATAGCGACCTTCCATACGTAGACATGAATTCTATTTGCCTGAAATACCGCTCTCCCAAAGAGAGCGCGCGAGTTTTAAATCGACTTGCGAGCTAATGTCTACACACGAAAGGTCGCCATTAGCCTAGTCGCCTCGCCAGCAGTAGGTACATTTCGCAGCTTTGGATTAAACTGGTTTATTTAGGTTTTTGAAGCCCTCTCATTTACATTGGAAGCGGTTTTTGTAAAAACCTTATTCAATAACCGGAATTTTTTAAACCGGTTCGAAGCCCTATCGTCACTAATTCAATTTATAATTAGAAAATATTAATAAAGGAAAGATGGCGAGCCAGTTTAAACCTTTACATCGTTGTTCCATAATAAGTCTTAACGCGTCAAAAACGTATGCCGCATAATCGCGTTTATCGTCCGGCATAGAAAATCGCGTAGCGAATTATTTATTACATCAAGCAAATCCTCAATATAATGAAAGTTCTGCTAATTAGCACTCCCTAAAAAGTAATTCTACAAAGTTTCAGTGGAATTTTCTTTATGACGCTATGTGGCGTCATACGCCATACACAAAAGAAGTAAAATTAGGGAACAAAAAGTTTGCTACCACTGAAGTTTTTTAACTGGCGCTATCTCCTAAAACGTTCAATACAGGCATAATCTACGTGTCAAATAATGTAAGTTCTGTTAATTAGAACTCTCTAAATAGTCATTCTATAGAATTTCAGAGGAATTATTTATGACGCCATTTGGCGTCAAACACCATACGTAAAAGATATCAATGAAGCTCCATGGCGTCATACGCAATAAATCGGTATGCATGGCAAATGGCATAAATGGCAACACGTAATGATGGACTTATTATACTAGTGCAGTAAGTTGGTTTTCACAGACGAGTAGACTAATGTAAGGCTTACTATTGACATGAGTTTGTAAATACCAATTTCCGCACTAGTGTAAAAAGATGTTTACACGCGCACATTTTTTACACATTTTTGCGCGCGACACGCAACAAAAACAGGTTTTTACTTGTCGCCTCGCAAGCAAAAGCAAGTCTCACCCCTCACCCTGCGCCCCGCAACTGTCAATGCAACGTTTTTCGGTACCGATATCGCATAAAGGTTAAATAACGGTAAAGCCTTACCTTTATTTTATTAAGGTACACTTATTTTTTACCGGTAACGTAACCTTATACCGTAACCGCTTTCAGTCCCTGGTTTTTATCATATCCCTGCGACTTATACACGTAAATATTGGGTTTTTTAATGATTGTTATTTTTTCACATGGCGATCTTTACCACCAAATATCTCGGGAACGTGACACTTTACGGTACCAACTATATTACTTGACATTTTATTTGTTAAAGTATCCTCTATCCTTAAATAACACTTTCACCGTGCGCGGCAACTTCAGGAAAAAATCAAAATGGCGGCCTGTGGATATGCCAGTTTCCATACAAAAATGTTCGAACCCGTATTCTTAACCCCTTAAGCACTGTAAAACCAGACACAAATGAATTGTTTCGCGACCGCCGGCGGTCTTATGATTAGGTCATCGAACCCGGGTTTACCCGACCCGAAAAAATCCGGGTATTTCGGGTTTTCTGGGTCGCAAGAAAACCCGGGTTTGGAAAATCAAAAACCGGGTTTTCGGGTTTTTCGCGCTATTTTACAATCGTTTTCTTGTCGGTATTTTTTTGTATCATAAATATATTTACGCCTTTTCGAAATGATCTCTTTGATTGAACACGGTCAAAAAGAACCTAACTCCATTGTATCTCACTACATACAAACCTTTGTATGTAATCAAAGATACAAACAAGTTAGTGAAGTTTACTTCTCTCTTAACATTTTTTGCACTAGGCACTAATAATTTCTCATAACTAGTTGTTAACAAGCTAGGTGGGCTCAGAGACCCCATTTATTGGTCCTGAGCCGTTTGTTGCACTGGCACCGAGCACCATCAACAAGGCCTTTAAAGACCAAATCCAAAACAGGCATAAAACCGAATGGGAAAAGCTACCCGGCATGAAACACTCAAAATCATTCATAGGTGGAGACGCCCTAGGACGGAGTAAACTCATATGCGGAGGTAGCAAAAGGCAGGCACGAACAATCATCGGAGCCCTGACCGGGCACTACGCCTCAAAACAAATGCTCCATAGAATGCAACCAGCAACAGACAGCTTGTGCAGGGCATGTGGGGAGAAAACGGAGTCCATGCAACACTTACTGTGTGACTGTGACTCCCTTGCTAGGAAAAAAATGAGTCTCTTGTTATTCGCCTACCCGAAACCAGAAGATTTTAGGCTCTTCGCCCTCAAAGACATTGCAAAACTTATGGCAGTCGTTTTCACTGAGGAAACAGAGTGATAGGACGGGGTTGCACAAAATATCCCAATGGGTCGACGTATTAATTCCTTAAATAGTTACGATATCTTTCCAAAAACGTATGCGTTTGACGTTTGTGCGCGGTAAGGTTTAGGTGTGGAATCTATAGATTGCGATACAGAATCAGGGCCCAGGAGCGTTGAGCTGCGAGTGACTCCCCCGCCATTTTGTTTCGTCAGTCCTCCTCCCTCTCTTCAGAAATCTCCTTTGCCCATTTCAGTGAACCTCAGCATTCTTGGCATGGACATCGGCCAGGAACTGAATCCAAAATGCTACATCGAGTGTTATTTTAACTGCCTCCCGTAAGTTGGGTATTCTCAATAGGGTGAGGCGGTTTTTCACTCCCGAGCAGCGCTGTTTGCTGTACAAGACTCAGGTGCGATGGAGTATGGAGTATTGTTCCCATCTATGGGACGGCCCTGCTAAATGCACTTGATAAACTGCAAAGGCGAGCGGTACGCATTATTGGAGATGCTGAGGTAACAGCCTCTTTTGAGGACCTCCAGCTGCGTGTGCGTAGAGACATTGCTTCTCTCAGTGTCTTCTACCGAAATTACTACGGAGAGTGTTCTGAAAAACTTTTTAATACCTATTAAAAATATTTTTGTGATTTTGAAAGTAGGTTTAATTGGTATGAATACTTCCCTTGTTTTATATATATAGATACCTACTCGTTTTGACTTAATAAATCCATACGTATTTTAGTATGGATTTATTAAGTCAAAACGAGTAGGTAGTAGTAGGTAGTTTCCTCATATTTAAAAAAATATCAAAAAACCCGAAAAAGCTCGTAAAAACCCGGGTACCCGGGTTTTGACTACAAGAAAACCCGAAACCCGGGTTTTTAAAAATTGGACCGGGTTTCGATGCTCTAAATATGATCTTTGACCTATTAACATGACAGCCAAACAGAGAAACTTACTTTTTCTTACAGACGTCTGTGCTTTTTACAAGCATTTATTTAAAGCGATCCTGCACGAAATTGTGAAAATTTACGTATTTTTAAGTAACTTGTACTATGCGCTGAATTAGTTAAATACGAGGTTAAATACATTAAAAGAACTTACGTAAGTTAGCCTGATCATTGCACAAGGTCGTGGCCTTGTTGAAATATGAAACAAATTCTTTAAATAATAACAAACAATACTTACATAGTCAATAGTCAATTTATTCAATAAACTCAATCAATAAGTACTTTGAAACGTCCAAATATTTTTTAACCTACCATTCAGGACCAATAGGACATCATTTTTTAACTGTGGCAAAGAACGGGCACAAGAAACCACAGCGCAGAAGCAACGACATTTACAAAAAAATATATAAGTACTTATTATATGTCGTTACCTGGTCAAAAAATACAAAATATGAATTTGAATATAATAGTTTAATTAAATATGGTGCTCTATATAAATTAATTAGAGACAATTAGAAATAGCTGTTGGAGTACTTGGAGCATTTCAGACCCAAGCTGTTTTGTGTTCTGTATAATCTGACACTTTACAATAAGCTTTTTTATAAAGCTTTTCTTTCATTTTCATTTTAAATTTATCAAGTTCTAATTTCTGAATATCATTTGGTTTTTGTTGAATAATCGTACACACAGACCCTTAAAAGAATTATTTATTTTATGGAGCCTAGTATAAGGTACTGCTAATTTGTTTTTACCTTCTAGTGTTTAATTTGTGAATATCACTGTTTTTAGAAAACATTTCAATATTTTTATGAACATACATCAGATTTTCATAAATGTAAAGCTACGTTAAAAAAAAGTTTATCTTATCCTTTATCATTGAAATCAAGTCTTCGCTACAATTGATAGGTGGCCTGGGTGAGTATTAGCCTAGTTACCACGCTTGCTATATGCGGGTCGATTATCACAAACCCAAATTATGCATTGAAACAATGTGTTCTAAGAAAGTTTCAAGTTAGTTGAAAATTAAGCTTTTGCATGTTAATGAGAAAATTAACAAAAACATATTAAAACAAGTTAATAAACCGGTTTTTAAAAACAAAACTTAATACCGATTTATTTACATCCCCATTAATGTCAATCAGCTGTGTGTCATGCGATCTTTTGTTATTCTAGACATCTTGGCGCGAAATTGAAAATTTTGTACAGTATTTGTCCTAAAATATAAGTTTGCGCGATTATTAATGTGTAATTATATTTTTTTTTCTAGTATGTATTTTGGTATACAGTTGATCTGAGCGTATGCAAATACAACGGAAGGGAAGAACTAATTTTTAAACATCTGTAATGTAGACTGAAAGACTTGATCCCTGTGCTTTACAAAAAAAAAGGAATAGTTAAAAACAAAGAATATTTTGAAAAATGGCGCTCCGCTGTTCCGTCTTTGTTTACTATATTTTATGATGTTATTGATCTAACACTTGACGAATATCTACAATTTGCTTTGCTTTTAGAACAACGTGGTTGTGCTTATTATGAGTGAACAAGCACCAGTTCCTAGATATATGGCCCAACTCCTTGAGGAGTTGGGCTGGAATCAAGGGACCAGGATTCCTTTGGCAAATCCAGATAACCAGGGTCAAGAAACTTTACTAATCGCCAGGTAAGTCGACAAATTTTCTATTTGTTTTTATTCTGATTATGGCAATGTATTAAAAATCAATTCCATTATTATTCACCAGGCAAAATGAAATACAACGTCTGAAGGAATCTCTTAGCCTCCAAAATCAAAAGCGTGATGATCTTAATAAATATAAGCACCATGTCCATACTGAGTATCAAGAAAACACGGTGAGTAGCTTTAAACTTTCTATTTAATTTGTCCGTCTCTTTGCTACATTTGGAAGTACAGTATCATATTGTATTCGGCACCTTTAAATACTACTGTTTTTTTACATACCACTTATGAAAATAGCAATAGTGGAAGATGTATATATCTTCTTAGTCTTCTTGCCCTGGGGGTCTATTGGCTAAAAAATATGAATATGAACATGGGTTTCATTTGTCATTTGAAGCCCATAATATGCCTATATAAGGACAAAATATGGGCTTCAAATGTCAAATGAAGCCCATATCCATATTCATATTTTTTAGCCGATAGGGTAGCTGGTCCTATTTTACTTGGGGTAGGTGCAAGATGTTTTGCCTTCCATTCTTTTCTATAAGCCGTCAATTTTTATGAATATTATAATTTTATATTTCAGCGACTACTGTTCGCCCACAAACAACAGTTGGAGCAAGAGGTGAAGCTGCGCCAGCTGTCATGCAACGAGGCGGACCGTCTTGACCGTGACTTACTCGACTATGCCAAGCAGTGCAAGGACATCAACAGCCGTGTTGATAGACTGCAGAGTAATATTTATTTATCATTTTATCACAGAAGATCATGTGGTACTTATATAAAAAAAAAATATTATTTCCTTTTATATGAGTTGATTACCTAATGCCGGTGTTATAACTGATTTAATTTGGTATAATTAATCATTGTAGGTACTATATGTTATCCTTTCGTATCGGAAGGACATTTATGTAAAACGTCCTATGAGCAGAATATCCTAAAAGCAAAAAGACTTGTGAGCAGCTCGTCCTATTAACAACATGACCTAATAGCAAATGGCCCCAATGTCATAAGGATGTGATAGCTAATACGTACTAGTCACCCGACCTCTTAAACTTATAAGGACTTAGAATAATATCAGAGCTGTGTGATAGAACACTAACAATTGGCTACTTGACAGTTTTCGAAAAAGTATTTAAAAAGTTACAAACGCTTATTTTATACTCCGTACAATATTTTCTTTCTCGAAAAACCTTTATTTAACAGAAAAAAACCTATTTTTCTTTGTTGATTTCAAACTTCGTGCGAAAACGGTTGGTCACGTGACATTTGGCTCGGTGACGTCACATTTCAATAAATATAGAAACTTAACTTGAAACCTGACAGATAGTTTCTGTATACTTTGTGAAATGTAACGTCACAATCCGTCACATGAAGCTCAATCATGGCCGCCCGTGTTTCGAGTTTTGTAATCCACAGATAAAAAACCGCAATTTTATTTTGTAAAAATAAAATATTTACAATTTATCTTAATAAAAAAAACTATTGGATAATTATCGTTTAATCATAACCTACCATTTCCGACATATTTTATATTTTATTGTTACAACTGTCAAATAGCCAATTACTTTATTTTTACTCAGACCTCAGTATACGACAAATGACTTTGTGCCCATGATACCTCTGCTAAGCAGTTAGAGTTTGTCTGTAATACATTGTACCTACATTGATGGTGATATACTAAAACATAGCTAATTATTTCAGGCAGCATTGCACGCCTGCTGAAGAAAGCTGACACCCTGAAATCTGAAGTGTGCGGCGAGCGTGGCGCCCTCCAGGAATGGCGCGCGGCACTGGAGAGGAATGCTGGCGACATAACCGCTATAGAGCAATTCACCAAGCAGGACCTCTCTAAAGCTAAGGTAAATTTTTACTATGTTACTTTTATGTGACTACATGTTTCGACAGAAATTGGATAGAGCTGGCTAAGAAAAGAGAGAACTCGTAGGGAATGGGGGGGACCTTTGCTCAGCAGTTTGACACTATAGGTTAATCTAAACAAAAAAAATACTTTACATATTATCAAATTTACCTGGCAAAGATAGCTATTTATTTATTTATTTAACACTAGCGGCCCGTCCGAGCCTTCGTCCACGATAACTTTAGAAAAACCCTTATACTTCAGCCATTTAAAAAAATATATCTACAAAATATAAACAACAACCATCCTTAGTTATTGCTCTATCTTTTAGTAAAAACCGCATAAAAGTACATTGCGTGGTTTAGAAGAATAGTGTTGTGTCACAGACACAGGAAAACGGCGTCTTTACTTTATAATATGTAATTTTATATGATAAGACCACATTTCGTATGCCTATGTCGTGGTTGGGCCGCTAGTAAAATATATTTATCATTTCTCGTTGCTGATCTACAAATTCCGAATGAAGAGTTACTGCTCTTCGATTTGGTTTAGTTAAAAGCTTAAAAGTATTTTTGGTATGGGCTCAATAATATATAATATGTTACCAGGTGAAATAAAGGATTTAAATACTCATTTACTTATTTAAAAAGAGATTGAAAAGTTTTTTGGTGGAAAAATGTTACTATCACCTTAATGAATTTCTGACCAACAAGTGATTTGTTAATTTACTGGCAATATGTATATATTTATTTTTATTGTAATCAATGTTTTAATTTTTGGATTATTTTGTATTTTATTAATTTTTAATGGATATAATTTTTTGACAATTTCTTTATATTATTTTAATTTGAATTTCTAATGCTTGGGTTTTTTTTTGTAATTTATTTCATATTGAATTAATTTTAATTTAAGTATTGATTTATTTTAATGTATTTTAATTCTTAATTTTTTTGTATGCCTTGAAGGCGAGAACATGTTAGGACATTAATAATTATGAACAACTGCACCACGTGTATACTCATGTTTTAGACAAATAAAAATATCTTTATCTTTATCTTATCTAGATAAGATCTAAATAATTAAAATTGACACTAAATTGATTGATGCAACAATTATGTGTTCTAAAATATCTTGTCATATAAGAAAAAATAGTCCTTAGTGTTGTGTGTTTAATATACTAACGATAATTAATATTTTATTGTTTTTTTTTATTAGTCATTAGAAACGAAGAGGCAAAAGTTGAAGCAAGAACATGACCACATGCAAGATCGCCTCAACCAACTGGTGTCCAATCTCAGTGCTGAGGAACGAGCTTGTGAGAGAATCTCTGTTCAGGTTGATTTCTAATTTAAATGTTTATAAATTTTAAATAATTAATTGTTTGTCTGCAATTCTGCATGTTAGTGCATTCTAGAATTTTCATTTGCCATATAAATATGGTGCATTATAATACATACTTATTACTTATCATTATGGTACATTAGGTGATGGAAGGCATGGAACAAAGGAAACAGATGATGGCAATGTGGGCTAATGCTGTTGAGAATCTGAGGCAGCGAGATACCGACATAAGGCACATTCGAGAGGTAAATTACCATGATATTCATTGAAAGAGCTCTTAATATCATCCTATCTTATCTTATCTTAGTGGGGCCTTCAGAGGTCTCCCTCTCGCAGTAACACGTTGACCCATTGGGATCTTTTGTGTGGGATGACATCCTATAAAGCTGTTAAATGATTGTTATTATTTGCTTGTTTCAAAAATCGATTTTACTATTTATCTGAAAGTCTCCCAGGTTAGTGATAGTAGCAGTCAAACACTTATTCAAAAGGTCAGTTTTGCGATGAAAAAAAAGAGAGCTCTATGAAAGTACCCTTTTTTTGCAGTAAATGCCTCTTTCTTAGCTCTTGGGCATCTGCTAAAGAAGTGTTTTAACCAGGCAGTGATCTTATAGCGACCACCATATTTTGAACTTTATTCCCTGAACTTAAGGTCGAAAACCAATGAAAATCTTTAACTTTTAAGGGGTTAAGCTACTATTCTCATCCTCTTCAGGATTACGCGGTGCTCGACGCTGAGGCGAACCACGTGGCAGAGCAGTGCCGCGAGCAGCAGGCCTTCTGCGACCAGCAGCGCGGCAACAACGCGGACGCGCAGCGCGACATCATGGCCGCCGCGCAGCGCCTCAGCCAGCTGCGCGCCGAGCACCAGGGGGTCGTAGAGCAGAACGCGCTGCTCGACAGCGATGTGAGTATACTTCATATTACCTTCCTTTCCTCCTTATTGGGGTTGTACCCAACTATGAATGTTATTTAAGTATGTAGGGACTCGTATGATTCCCGTAATGCAATGTACACACGATACAGGTATATGTATATAGGTATATGTTTCGGTAACCAGCTCGAAGGACCAATATTGGGGTTGAACCGAACTATGAATGTTAGATGTAAGTATGTAGGGACTCGTATGCTTCCCGGTATGCAATGTACACATGATATAGGTATATGTTTCGGAATCCGGCTCGGAGGACCAATATTGGGGATATACCGAACTATGAAAGTTAGATATACCTAAGTATAATAAAAATAATAATAAAATAAAAACTTGTTTTTCCCATCACAAAATAGGCATATTAGAGCTAAGGCTTATTAACTAATAGTATATGATAACAAACAAAAATAGTAGGTAACTATATATACGTGTTGAATTACGTTTTTAATAGATTATACTTAATCAAAAAGAAAACAAAAACAAAAAGATAAACAGATCGTAACAAATAAGAAACAGACATTGGAAGTATTATAGAGGTAGGTATATGTAAAAATGTAGTACCGTTTGATATGAATGTCTTTATTGAACGAAAATATAATGTAATTTACAATGTAGGCACGCGACAGTGAGGCGCGCGGTCAGCAACTTACTTATGTAGGTTAAATTAAAGTAATTACGTAATGTAGGTAAAGCTCGTACGTACACTCCTCCTTCTAGAATATTATTCTCAAAGGATTAGACAGGGACTAGGCAATAAAGATCGCAAAAGTAGTGCATAACTACATGCAGATTTCTTTTTAAGACCTTGTGGACCAGAACGTACTCGACAGCGAAGTGAGTAATGCCATCAAGGAGTTTATATAAACTGCATGTCTTCTACGTTATGACAACATGACCGCCGGCAACGCCTCAGCCAGCTGCGCTCCATGCACCAGGGCATTAGTGGAGCACAATTTCTTCTACGTTATGACAACATGACCGCCGGCAACGCCTCAGCCAGCTGCATGCCGTGCACCAGGGGGATCATGGAGCAAAACGCAATGCTCTGTCGAGATGTGAATAATGCCATAGACCTAGAACACTAGACCAAAAGGGCTGCGTTCCGTGGCTTCACTCGAGTGCACTCGAGCGCACTCCGGCGCGCGCTCTACCCGTTCCGTGGCTTGGTGAAATTTTACTCTGACGGCTGTCAGAGCGTAGTTTCATCCGTTCTGTGGCTCAGAGCGCAGCAACAAAACAACCATCAAATCGGATGGTTGTTTTTCACTCTGACAGCTATTTGACGTTTATATCATTGTTAAAGTGTCAAATTTTGCAATTTAAGTCAAAAAATCTCGAAAAATTCGGCCTGTTTGTTTCGTATTGTTTTACTTTTTAATAATTAGGTTTAAATATTGTATAAAAGTGGAAAAAATGTAGACAAAAGAAGGGTTTTCTCTCGTATTGGACATGAATACTTCAGAAGAGGTTATAAAAACAACTCGATCGTTCCGTGGCTCAGTTGCAACTCAAACGAGTTAAACTTTAACCAAACAACTACACCCAGAACGACGGAACGCACTCCTGGGGTTGAGATTGAGGAGATTCATTTTTGTTTTGTTTTTATTTTTATAAATGTTTATATAATTTAGATATAAGTTTACATTGTGCGATTTGGTAACGACATATTATTTTGTAAATGTCGTTAATACTATTAGGCAGTTTTCCCACCAACGGCGAGTAAACGACTAACTATCGGTTATTTTCTTGCTCAAGAAACGTACAATAGATATACATTCCGTGTAAACAAAAGAGATACATGTATAAATAATTGATCGCTGACTGTTCATACTACCGGCGAGGACTCGCTCCACTAGTTCGTCGCTGAGCGACAAGAGCTATTAAAGATAATTCTCCCTTAGGGATACTCGCTCATCGATCAGAACTCACGCCGAGAGACCAACCAGAGCGGCAGCGGTCATTTCCCGCCAAGAGGACTGTACGCTCGGCTCGGCCGCCGCGAGCGAGTGGCGCGAGTAATCGCCCGTCTCACTCGTACACTCGCTTATAGCCCAGCGACAAAACTATCGGAACTACACACTCGCTTTCCGCTGCTCGCCAACTGTCCCTATCTACCTAACCCTATAGATAGGGTTTCGCAGCTGGAACTACGGGTCCGGCTGTATGACGCTCAGGGGTACTACGGGGTTCCGGTTCCATGCCCCCCGCTGGTTGTGCCTTAACCGGCGCCTCCGGCGGGATTCCGGACGTGGCTTGTGGTTAGCTGTAGAGCTTGGTAATGTTCGTTTGCCCTGGTATTGTGTGCCAGGGCTTCCAAACTCGTGCACAGCGAGCGGGACTTAGTAGCGGCGGTCTCTGTATGGCCAGAAGCCGAAAAGTCCTGCGAGGAACGAGAGTTTCTCTTTAAGTTGGCAGCATTGTGCGGCGGTTCTTATTGGACTTTGGTGTCGACTTCTCCGGTACTACTCTGAAGAACTAGTAGAGGCGGCCCCCTAGATGCCGTAGCCTCCGCTCCAGCCAGCCGCGTAGGGCGTGGGAACTGGCTATTCTCCCGGATGGGTTCCGAGAAGAGAGTGTGCTTACTACTCCGCGACCAAGGTGGACACTTGGGAGTTGACTTTAGAGTCGACGACCCGAGCAGAAGAAGGGCACAACTGCGAGTGCCTTTCGTGCAACGAGAAGTGAGCGAGCTTGACAGCTCCGGTTACCTATCTGGACAATAGGCAGTGAACTACACGTGTTCACGGGGAAACTCTCCTGTCCCGCGACGCTAGTCTTATGAGTACCGAATGAAGAGCGTGCTCCAGCGGGCACTGATTCGGCGTCAAGACCTAACGCAGATGGTCTCCTGCGCGAGTTGGTTTACTGGCGCAGGGACGTCTGGCACTTCTTGCATAACCTAACGGTTGGTCTCGAGGTGCCAGTACAAATAAAATTAGCGATGTACGGAGAGGGGATGCTCGCCAACTCGTTTCTAATTCTAGCTCGACTCGCTTCTCGTTCATCGTCAGCGGTGGGACAACTGCCTTTATCTATGAGATTTCTTGCGCCCATTCTATTTCACAGTGAAAACACGTCCTGAAGTAGGCAAAAACAATTTTGGACGATTCAAAAGTACTTTAAAAAAAGTTTACTTACAAAAATGATTTTTGAGTGTTCGCAATGCCACTTACTCTTTACATATTATCAACAGATGAATTGTCTACAACGCGAGCTGAGCAACATGCGTAACACCTTAGAGAAGATGCACATGGAGAACCGCCACATCATGGACGACCAGCACCGCCGCGACGAGGCGCTGCGCAAGATCAACGGCAAGGTATGCAATTCATACCAATTATTAGTCAAATTTATACAATAAATTTTTTACTTTGTGATTTAGCTGTAAGATACAATATCGATTGGAGAAATTTTACATTTTTGTATAGGTTTTTCTGCTGGCGTGTGTACAATGGGCTTTACACATTAGTACCATGTCATAATTACATCATTGTAAGTCGACGGGCAACTATTTGATTATATAGTAGTGATGAAACGATTATCACTTAGCGATTACAATCACGATTACGATTATTTGTTTTTAGTAATAAATAAAACAAATTATCGATAAATCAACATAAGGTTTATTTACCATGAGAAAAATCAAAATAAAATTTATAAAAATAGTAATAAAATAATTTTAACCGCCTCTGTGGTCTAGTGGCTAAGCCACCGGTTTCAGACCCAAAGGTCCCGGGTTCGATTCCCAGCAGGGGGTACATATTTGTGTGCTCGGTTTGGTTGGTGGTAGGGCTGTTAAGTCCGCCTGGCTAGCTACCACCATCTTATCTAAGTCTGTCGCCATAACAACAATGTTTGGCATTGTTGTGTTCCGACAGTTTGAGATAAGATAGCCAGTTCCTCAGTGGTTGAGGATTCCGGGTGAAGCGCGCTTCCATCTTCGGCCTTATCATCACTTATCATCAGGTGAGATAAAGGCCAAGCGCTTATCTGTTGCAGATAAAAAAAAATCAATAATTAATATACTTTAAATTATTGTTAAAAAACCACATTTTTAGCTTTTCGGGCATCAATCTGTTCCGTTTTTCGGTTTGAATTTATCCAGCAGTAGAAAATAACCTCTCCGACGCCACAGATGATGGTTTAATTGAGAGATATTTTTTAGTAACTGTTTTAGAAAGCAAAATTGTGTAGTTTTTTTTGAGGAAAATAAATGTCAGAAGTAATCGCTAAATAATCGATAGATTGGATGATTTCGATTAATCGTGAAAAATCAATAATCGTCGATTACGATTCGAAATCGTGATCGTTTCATCACTATTAAATAGTTTGAAAAAGTAGTATAGTCAGCGCTTTATTAAGAGGTGAAAGCATCTGCAAGGCAAGTCCAGTACTTTTTCTTATTATTTCCATTTAAGAGTGTAAATAATAATAATGAACTTTTCCAGATTCGCGAACTCAAAGAAAAGTTGACAGACTCCTTGGATAAGTCAAAATCATCTGAAAAACGGGCTAAAGAACTCGAGGAAATGTTGAACGTAAGTCAGTCATGTTACTTTGTGCTTTGATGGAGATTATATTTTTTTATTCACATGTGAGAATGCCGTTATTCACCTTTCACCGCATAGGAACATTCGAAGCCGTGGATTTTTCTTTCTTGTACACTATTAAGAAAGGTTTTTTATAAAATAAGGAGGCAAATGAGCAAGCGGGTCACCTGATGGAGAGCAATCACCGCCGCCCATGGACACCCCCAAAACCAGAGGAATCGCAGACGCGTTGCCGGCCTTTAAGGAAGGAATAGGCTCGTTTCTGAAGATCCCTTAGTCGTAACGGTCCGGAAATACCGCCGCCGAGAGCTGATTCCACAACACTGTAGTTCGAGGAAAATTAATCCAAAACGATTACAAGGATATTATTATTATTAACTAGCTCTTCCCCGAGGCTTCGCTCGCGTTAATGTAGATTTGGTCAATCAACTCTGTTTGTCTTTACAACCCCTTTTAGTAGGGGGGTAATTTAAAGAAATAAATAATGCTGGCTTTGATTATTTCTTATAAATAATATTACAGGCAAATCGGACTATGCAATAAAGAGTTACATACGTAGAGCTCAATAAAGAGCTTCAATTTCATACAAAGTTTACCATTCTATGCCTCCTCCAAGTTTTATTTTCGCAGGTAAAAGTAGCCTATAAACGTCTCCAGGGGCCCATCTGTACTTATTTATACCAAAAGCGTACCTAACAAAACAAACAAAATCACTTTAGTTTTTATAAGTATAATATAAGTTAGCCCTTTAGGGCTTTAGGTATATTTTGCAACATTGCTTTAGCAACATTAGAAGCTCTATTTACATACATACACAATATAATCACAATTATGACCCCCGAAGGGTTAGTCAGAGACTAGGCAATCATCACCAGCCTATTAACGTCCCACTACTGGGCACAGGCCTCCCACGTGGACAATAGCACGTGGGGATATTGGGCCATAACCCACCACGCTGGCCCAATGCGGGTTGGTGGGTTCTAACGACTGTCATCTTACGACAACAACCGGGACCAACGGCTTAACGTGCCTTCCGAAGCACGGAGGAGCTCGAGATGTTTTTAATTTGGTCACCCATCCAGCGACCCGGCATTGCGAAAGTGGCTTAGCGAGCAAGATCGTAAACCGAACGCGCTAGCCGTTGCGCCATCGAGCTCCTCTAGGCAATAAGAACAGCAAAAGCAGTCCTCTACCATTGTCTACTTTTCATCAAATAGCGACTGCACTGTTCACAGTGTGACAGGTAGTGAGCCCATCGCCGCTCTATGCTCTTGGATGTATGTGCAGTCTTTAGTCCGTTAGTCGCCTTTTACGACACCCAAGGGAAGAGAGGGGTTGGTAGTATTCTTTCACCGCTACGCGACACGGTTAGAAGCTCTATCTACTGTTTTTTTTTTTTTTTTTTTTTATTGGCAACGGGTAAGCGCTTGGCCTTCATCTCACCTGATGGTAAGTGACGATAAGGCCGAAGGTGGAAGCGCGCTACACCCGGAATCCTCAACCACTGAGGAACTGGCTATCTTATCTCAAACTGCCGGAACACAACAATGCTATAAACATCGTTGTTATGGCGACAGACTTAGATAAGATGGTGGTAGCTAGCCAGGCGGACTTAACAGCCCTACCACCAACCAAACCGAGCACACAAAGATGTACTCCCCGCTGGGAATCGAACCCGGGACCTCTGGGTCTGAAACAGGTAGCTTAGCCACTAGACCACAGAGGCGGTTAATATTGCTGCGGTTTTATTATTGCTATTGCGTGTTAGGAGGAAGAGCGCTACGCAAGCCAGCTCACGGTGAACCAGCAGCGGGCGATGCACTGCTCCTTCTCGGAGCAGCAGAAACTGCTCGCCCTCAAGAACGAGGAGAAGCTATTCTACATGCAACTGAAGGGTACTGCGAAATGCAACGCTATGTCAATGTAGTAAAGTCGTTGATACAATGTCAATGTGTGATTTTATTCCCTGTATTGTATCACGTGTTGGTTGTGCACACGCTTTTTATTTCACAGATTGTCTTTTTGATTTTATATATCACTGTAACTGGTATTTGTGTATAGTTTTGACATATTATAATAATTGAAGACATGGTCGTTATTAATAATAATGTAAATAGAAAAATGATTCATGAAAAGAAAGTTACAGATAAGTAAAAGTTTCAAGTGGAAACTCTCCAAATTAAATATTGGTACCTACCTCACATAAAAAATAAGGCTTGTATGTATAAATGTCTACATCCAATATATATGAATTTCTACGTCTATTTTTAAAATTATATATATTTAGTATAATGTAAGTATGTAATCTTGATCTATGTCAGATATAAAAGTTGCTAGAACAAGTATTTAGTTTAAAATTTATCATGAGCTAGCATAATACAACTTAATGTTTTTAATTTCAGCTTCAAAAGCAATCATGAGCAAACTCGACACAAAGCAGCGTGGCGTCGAAAAGAACCTGCAGAGTCAGAAGGAGACTCTCTATGGCGTAGTAAGTAATAGCTCATTAATTATTATCTGCATCACACAGAAACTTAAGTTACATATTATGTTTGTGTAACATATCAAAAGTTAAAATTTGATAGCATTTTTTAGTAAGTTGTAAACAATTAAACTTAAAATTATGTTAGAGAATATTGTCGAGTTTATATTTTTTCGTGTTATATACCACGCTCAAAGGGCCTTAGAAAAACAAATGTTTCAGCAATTATACTTGTATTAGTAAAGTTATGGTACAGACCCGCAACCTACAACGAAATGTCAAATTTCTTCAATAAATTTTGAACTTTGTCACTGGGGCATAAGGATTAATATCGATTGCAGAAATTAGACAGTTTTGGGAAGATTGATCTTTAGGCGTGTACATCTATTTCGTGTTTAGTGCTACCAAGTGGAGACCATCGGAGCTCGCGTCGCTCACATGGAAGGGGCACAGGCGGAGCGCGAGTGTTCCGCCGAGCTCGTGGAAAGAGAGAATAGGTATGTTACTTTTACGAGGGTCTACTTAAAATTAACCAATTTGTTTACCGTAACGCAAGTATTTTAATATGTATTGGTCACTTGTCTTTTGTCCGCGAATACGCTTACGTATAGTTTGTTTGACTTCAAAATTTCTATTGCATTATTTTATATCTTGTTTCCCTTAAGAAAACCTTTCAGCTTTAATTTTTACAATTAGTTACTTAAAAATAAGTAACATTCCACAACTGGTTAACCCTTTAACAGTCAGTGGAATGTATATTTCAACCAAAATTAGAAATTTCTTTCGACGAAAACCAATGAAAATGTTTTACACACTATGGTCGTTAAAAGGTTAAATCATCAACATATTCCAACTAGATAATTTTCTATCCGAAATTGTGAGATGTTGGTGTTCCTGAAATGTAAAGCTGTGCATTTTCTTTTGCCCATTCTTCTCCACAGCTAAAAGACGTCCTGAATTCGTAATGGTAGGTTAAAATCTTTTTTGGACGACTCGAAAATACTTATTTAGTAAGTTTAATTGAATAAAGAGATTATGACTATGACTATGAAATAAATAAGCACGCCACTGTTACCCCACTTCGTATATAGCAATAGGCTACTTGACAGTTTTCGAAAAAGTATTTAAAAAATTACAAACGCTTATTTTATACCCCGTACAACATTTTCTTTCTCGAAAAAGCTTTATTTAACAGAAAAAAAAACATGTTTTTCTTTAATGATTTCAAATTTCGTGCGAAAACGGTTGGTCACGTGACATTTTGCTCTGTGACGTCACATTTCAATAAATATAGAAACATAACTTGAAACCTGACAGATAGTTTTTGTATACTTTGTGAAATGTGACGTCACATGAAGCTCAATCATGGCCGCCCGTGTTTCGGGTCTTGTAATCCACATACAAAAATCGCAAATTTATTTTGTAACAATAAAATATTTACAAATTATCATAATAAGAAAAAACTATTGGATATTTATCGTTAAATCATAACCTACCATTTCCGACATATTTCATATTTAATTGTTACAACTGTCAAATAGCCAATTGTGTGGTTGTAGACTTAAAGACGTGTGCGCCCGTCACGCGGCGCGCGTCGCCTTGCTGGAGCGGCATTCGGCTAAGCTGCACGATGACATGCGTCGTTTGGCGCGTGACTTGGAAGCCAAGAGCGGAGACCATATCAAGCTGGTAAGCCTTCTTTTACATACAGTAGAAAAATTATTGACAAAATAAAAGTTTTTCGAACTATATAAAACTATGTTTTTGTCTATGGGATTTTTATATGAACTCAAAACTTTTTATAGCCAGGGAACATTTGTGGGGACTTTAACACCCCAAGCATCTTTCGGCAAAGCCGTCTAAAAACGTCCATGCTGAACGTAGAGGGTGGGGATAAAGAGCTAGCCGCCGTTCGTGATGCTTGGCGCCGCCTGCGCGTTGACGAGGCCTTTCCACTAAACATGACTTGTAAAACTTAACGAAGACCTTCACAGTTGGAGATTACAACTTCTGTCGGATCAGCTAGTCATAAATACATGTATCTTTCAGCAAAGCCGTCTAAAAACGTCCATGCTAAACGTAGAGGGCGGGGATAAAGAGTTAGCCGCCGCTCGCGATGCTTGGCGCCGCCTGCGCGTGGACGAGGCCTTCCGCTAAACATGACTTGTAAAACTTAAAGAAGCTGACACCTGGCGAATCAGCTATTTATCTAAACATTTATCTTACAGCAAAGCCGTCTAAAAACGTCAATGCTGAACGTAAAGGGCGGGGATAAAGAGATAGCGGCCGCTCGCGAATCTTGGCGCCGCCTGCGCGTGGACGAGGCCTTTCCACTAAACATGACTTGTAAATCTTAAAGAAGATGACATCTGGCGGATCAACTAGTAATAAATAAATGTATCTTTCAGCAAAGCCGTCTAAAAACGTCGATGCTGAATGTAGAGGGCGGTGACAAGGAACTAGCGGCCGCTCGCGATGCTTGGCGCCGCCTGCGCGTGGACGAGGCGCTGCTGCGGCTGCGCGTGGCGCACTCGGCGCGCGCGGTGCAGGGGCTCGGCGACGCCGCCTACACCATCGACGCGCAGCGGCTGCAGCTCGACGCGGTGAGCACGCATTCGTACATACTATCATATACAATGTGATAGGGGTGGTACTTCACCAGTTAAGGCTATGTACTACATCTAAATTAATCGCCAAAAAAATAATATAAACTTATAAAAAAGTGATTTAAAATCACAAAATAATAAAGTAATGATTTTTTTTCTCACCAAAATAATCTCAAACATACGAAACAAAGCAATTTATTAGTTAGCCAGTATCATTAGATTCATTAGCTACCGTTTGCCATTTTTTCATGTTTCTCCGACGTATGAAACCTTTCATATCATATAAAGTAAAAATGGTCATAAATTATAGGGAGAGGGGGTTGGACAATAATATGGGGGATATTATTTTTTTTGTACATGAATTTAGATGTAGTACTTAGCCTTAACGGGTTAGAAGTACCACCCCTATCACATAGTATATATCATTACATACACAGATTCACGACTGTATAGTACACAGCCGGTCGTGTGTAGGACAGAAAGCACGTTGTCCTAACCTCAGCCAACACGCCGGGGCGAACTTATGTCTGCGATTCACGGCGTCTAGGATGGCATGATAGATATGCCTAGCCTAATCTTAAATCTAGAACTTACTGCAAGTGTCCCATCAGCAGCCTCAAGACAGCAGAGGAGGGAGAAGCTCTATCTAGATCGACCACGCCGCGCCACAACCACTAGCTGTTGCTTTTCACGTTTAGAAACACTTGCACACGATACTAACTGACCAGGGGGCCCTACTTAGACCACCAAAACCAGGGACTGAAAGCGGTTACGGTATAAGGTTACGTTACCGGTAAAAAATAAGTGTACCTTAATAAAATAAAGGTAAGGCTTTACCGTTATTTAACCTTTATGCGATATCGGTACCGAAAAACGTTGCATTGACAGTTGCGGGGCGCAGGGTGAGGGGTGAGACTTGCTTTTGCTTGCGAGGCGACGAGTAAAAACCTGTTTTTGTTGCGTGTCGCGCGCAAAAATGTGTAAAAAATGTGCGCGTGTAAACATCATTTTACACTAGTGCGGAAATTGGTATTTACAAACTCATGTCAATAGTAAGCCTTACATTAGTCAACTCGTCTGTGAAAACCAACTTACTGCACTAGTATAATAAGTCTATCATTACGTGTTGCCATTTGCCATGCATACCGATTCATTGCGTATGACGCCATGGAGCTTCATTGATATCTTTTACGTATGGCGTTTGACGCCAAATGGCGTCATAAATAATTCCTCTGAAATTCTATAGAATGACTATTTAGAGAGTTCTAATTAACAGAACTTATATTATTTGACACGTAGATTATGCCTGTATTGATCGTTTTAGGAGATAGCGCCAGTTAAAAAACTTCAGTGGTTGCAAACTTTTTGTTCCCTAATTTTACTTCTTTTGTGTATGGCGTATGACGCCACATAGCGTCATAAAGAAAATTCCACTGAAACTTTGTAGAATTACTTTTTAGGGAGTGCTAATTAGCAGAACTTTCATTATATTGAGGATTTGCTTGATGTAATAAATAATTCGCTACGCGATTTTCTATGCCGGACGATAAACGCGATTATGCGGCATACGTTTTTGACGCGTTAAGACTTATTATGGAACAACGATGTAAACTGGCTCGCCATCTTTCCTTTATTAATATTTTCTAATTATAAATTGAATTAGTGACGATAGGGCTTCGAACCGGTTTAAAAAATCCCGGTTATTGAATAAGGTTTTTACAAAAACTGCTTCCAATGTAAATGAGAGGGCTTCAAAAACCTAAATAAACCAGTTTAATCCAAAGCTGCGAAATGTACCTACTGCTAGCGAGGCGATTAGGCTAATGGTGACCTTCCGTGTGTAGACATTAGCTCGCAAGTCGATTTAAAACTCGCGCGCTCACTTTGGGAGAGCGGTATTTCAGGCAAATAGAATTCATGTCTACGTATGGAAGGTCGCTATTCGCTTTGCCACTCGCGCGCTCGCGTTGTCCCGGTGTGTTTAGGTACTTATAAAAAGAAGAAAAAACCTCTATAAACCGTTTAATTGATTCAATACCCATTTTATTGTTTTTTTAGAAACAGGTTTTTTAATGTTTGGGTAGGCTGATGTAATCTGTTATGCAGATGATACTCTGATCACGGCCCGGGGCGGAAATTGCGCAGAGGCAGGGAGACTGGTCACCGTCATAACATCTCTGGTGGTGGACAGAATCCATATGTTGGGGCTCGAGGTAGCGATCGGTAAAACTGAGGCTCTTCTTTTCCATGGGCCTCGACGAGGACCGCCGCCTGGAACCCACCTACATATAGACGAGCATAGGATCCGGGTTGGGGTCCGGATGAAGTATCTGGGTCTCATTCTGGACGGGCGTTGGCGCTTCGAGGAGCACTTTCGCAAACTCTCCCCTCTTCTCGTCAGTGCGGCATCCGCTTTGGGACGCAACATGCCGAATGTTGGTGGGCCGAACGCTTTGACTCGCCGGCTTTATGCTAGAGTATTGGGCTCGATGGCCCTTTATGGAGCCCCTATATGGGCGACTGCCCTCAACGCTACCAACAAACAACATCTTCGTGCCGCACAGCGGATAATAGCGTTGAGGGCCATCAGAGGGTACAGGACAGTGTCTCATGCTGCAGCTTGTGCGCTGGCTGGCATCCCGCCATGGGGGTTGGAGGCAGTGAAGCTGGCGGAACTGTACCGACAGCGGGCAGAGGCTAAAGAACAGGGTAGAAACCATACTTAAGAAAAGCTTAAACAGGCTCGAGATTTGGCTGACCAAGAGCTGCTGGCCAAATGGGCCGATGATTTGCGGTCATCGACTTACGGCTCCCGGTTGTGTCGAGTCATCCAACCAGAATTGGAGAGATGGCTACAGCGGCGACATGGGACTCTATCTTTCCACTTGGAGCAGATGCTGTCTGGGCATGGATGCTTTGGACACTACCTGCACCGAGGGGAGTCGACGTCAGAATGCCACAGCTGTGGAGCTGCGCAGGACGCAGAAACGCACACCCTTGAGGAGTGCGGGTCGTGGGCTGCGCAGCGCCACAGTCTGATGTCGGTCGTTGGGGGAGACACTCTCGCTGCCTAGCGTGGTAAAAGCCATGCTAGACAGCGACAGATCATGGAGGGCCATGGCCTTGATCAGTGAAGCGGTTGTTTCACAGAAGGAGGCCGCGGAGAGGGTCCGCGAGGAGCAACTCCATGCGGACCCGATCCGACGCAGGCGAGTCGGTAGGAGAAGGCGGCATTTTGCCCACCTCCTTCCACCGCAATGAGGCTTGCGTGACTGTGAGGTGGGAGACCCCATAGCCGCATTGCATGAAACTCATGGGAATCTGCAGGGCGCCCAAACTATCCCGGGCGTCCTCCCCACTGGCGGGCCTTCGTAGGGTGGAATTCGGAGTCTGCTGTTCTGCTTCTCCTTGTTCAAAAGAAAAAACCCTTAATAAAACGGTTCCTATGTACTGGCTGCTGACTAGGTTTGAAAATTAACCAAATAAACAAGCCCTGAGTGGCTGTACATTATTTATTTTAAATATTGTATTGGATTATTTTATTTTCTTGCAATCGAATTAAGCTCGGGAGTTAAAATACCTCGTTTTAATATGTCATTTTAGCAACTTGTGTATCAATCTACTATTAAAAACGGCTAGATTGAAAACTGATTTTATTTCAAATTCAAATTCAAGCGATTATTCAATATGAAGTTGAACCACCCGACCCATTTTCCATTTCATTGGACTACATTGCTCATTAACAATGAGAACAAGAGTTCCGACACCTACTCATGCGTATTTTTTAATTTTTTTTTTATTTTTATATTTTGACTCGTTATAGTGGCTGCATCGCAACACTACGGTATAGAACCTAAATAAAGATACTCCTTTCACACCCTTTTGTAAACTTCTACTAAAAATACACAAAAGGTTTACAACCACTGATCCAAATAAATCACTTAGCAGCCATTCCAGCAAAATCGCGTAGATAAGTCACTTTACAATACACTAAACGAATTAGCAAACCCTTTACGTTTGACATCCGATTCCGACTGAATGCAATCACGTGTAAACAAGCCAAAATCATAACAAAAAGCAAAATATGTTCACTCATGGCTGAAGACGCGCAAGCGCGTCACTTTAATGGGTGGCGGCTGACGCACGGAGGCGTCACAGAATATTTGTTAGCCGCCATGCACAAAAGTCATTAAAAGAGGGATACGCAATGAATCGGTTAAGGGTTAAGTAAAAGTCCGTCCGCTTATTAGCTTGACACTAGCTTGAGTTGGCGTTAATATAACTACCGGCAAGCGTACTTTTAAAATTCCGTGTGCACGGCAGTTGCATTGTTCTACAATATTATTCTGTGATTCTACTTAAATAAATATAATTACGTAAGGCGAGAGTAGGACTTATTGTACATAGGAATAAAATTGCATCCAATCTGGTACAGGTATTGTTCTATATATATATATATATATATATTTACATCCAGCTACGCATTTGGCGTCATGCATGCTGTGCATCATTACGACGTCCTCCAGTTCAGCTTACAATTTAGATCATCTCTCTGCGAATGTTTCTTAGTTTTTTGATGCCTTTCTTTATAGGATATTTTATTTTGCGATTATTTTAATTGTGGCAATATTCTTCTTGCAGTCATGCCCAAACATTTATGAACTCCATTTCATGGTGATAAATTTTTGGCTTCCTGGATATACTGATTATCATTTAATTAATGCGCTGACATTTTCACGTCCTCCTGATTTTGTAAAAGCGACGTTGCCAGCAATGCGTTACCTATCTCTTTCTTTCACCGAATATTTTAATATTGGGTCCAATTTGACAGATTGTCTTTAAAATTGTTAACCAAAGTTTTTTTTTATTTAAGAGGGTTTACACATTTCGGTTTCCCATACAATCTTCCAAGTCGAAATTTTTAAAGACCATTAAGCCATATTTTATGAAACTTTGCATGCTAAAGTAAAACATAGGGATCCAATCGTTTATTTGGCTGAGTTATTGAGATTTAAAATCGCAATAACTCAGTTAAATAAAGGTTTTTTAAAAATGTTTTCAACAAACTATCTAGATCTCTATATTTTACCTCAGCATGCCAAGTTTCTTAATTAAAATTTTTGCGGAAGGTGCGTAGTTCGATTCCCGCCTGAGGTTGTCGTCTTTTTTCAATGTTTAAAATTTTACTTAAGTATATTTAAGTGTTAATAAAACGCTAAAACATAAAAACATCAATCTATAAACGCAGCTTCATCTTAACCGAATGTTCAAATATTTGTAAAAATATTTCTTTCGAATCTCAGAGGTGAAAACTTCTAAGATTTGATGAAGCAATGTTGACTAAAAACATAAGCATCAAGCACTGACAAATTTCGACGTTTGAAAGCCAGACCTCGGTAGCCAAGTGGTTAAGGCAGTCGCCCGGAATGCGGAAGGTGCGTGGTTCGATTCCCGCCTGAGGTTGTCGTCTTTTTTCAGTGTTTAAAATTTTACTTAAGTATATTTAAGCGTTAATAAAACGCTAAAATATAAAAACATTAATGCAGAGTTTCATCAAAAATGGCCTTATGGTTTTTAAAAATTTTAACTTGGAAATTTGTATGGGAAACTGAAATGCGATAACGCTCTTAACTTTATTAAAGAAACTGACATCAGTTTTGGGTTCATCAATGTGATGCCTTAAGGTTTATCTCGATCTAATTAAAAGTGCAGCGGCCATCATGAATAGCCGCTGCACTGAAGTACACAATTTATTATTTAGCTATAAGGGTCAATATCGATTCGAGATAATTGACAGTTTTGGGTAAGTGGTTCTGCTTGCATTCCTTGGGTTCTGATTTCCTAAATAAGTACTTATATTCTCTTTTTCCTTTAAAGATGATGTTCTACTAACTATCCAAGCCCTAAGCTGAGGAGCTACCGTACGCCCGTATATTGATATCTGGCGTCCGTTGTTGGCATCTGGCATCCGTATATTCATGTCTGGCGTCCGTATATTGGATATCTGGCGTCCGTATATTGACATGTGGCGTCCGTATATTGATGTCTGGCGTCCGTATATTGCTATTTGACATTTTGACGCCAGCTCTAACAAACATCCTGAGCATAATTATGTAACAAGAGAAAAAAAGACAAAAACCGTACCGAAATGCTGGAAGCTTGGCAATGTGCAGCCAGTACCCTAAAAAGGAAGTCTCATGCTGACCCATGCAACTACCGACCGATCGCTATCAATTCCATACTCTGTAAGGTCATGGAAAGAGTTCTAAACAGTAAGTTGGTATGAGGAGCTGAGGAGGTCATTAACTTATAGGTATGTACCTATAAGTTAATGACCTCCTCAGTGACTGTCAATATGGCTTCCGCCGAGGAAGCCGGGGATTTCGACTGGGGATCTTCTAGTTTATGTGACGCACTACTGGGGTGGGGCCCTCGAGATGCACGGCGAAGCACTTGCCGTATCACTGGACATCTCGAAGGCTTTTGAAAGGGTCTGGCATGCAAGTCTGCTGCGCAAGCTTCCTGCGTATGGTGTCCCCGCTGTAGATATTATTATATGTACTTTTGTAGTTGGATAGCTGATTTTCTGACGGAACGATCGATCAGAGTAGTCATCGATGGCTGGTCCTCTGACTCAGTGGCTATTGATGCCGGAGTTCCTCAGGGGTCTCTCTGCGACGCTTTTCCTGTTGCACATCAATGACCTGTTGATACCAGGAATTGTTGGGTATGCAGATGACAGTACTGTCGTAGAGAGATACCTTTCGGATGCAAACTGCAGTCAAAAAGCTGGGCGTCCTAAATAAGGTCAAGTGATATTTCACGCCGGGATAGCTTTAAACTCTCTTTAAAGCTGAAGTCCGATCTTGTATGGAATATTGCAGTCACCTATGGGACGGCTCAGCGAAATACTACTTGTACTTTGCATCTGTGTATATTGATAGTGACAGTAAAGCGTCTCAAAATTATGAAATTAGTGATTTTTTGAAAAACAAAGATTACTACAGTGAACATCTATCGCTGATCGAATCGATCTATCGTGAATATTTGTATTTCTTGTTACTTTTTTAGATTATTATTGTTTAAAAATTATTATCCTAAACTTGAAAGAGTCCTAACATATTGTATTTACCTGTAAGTGTTTGTTACACTTAAATAATATTACAAACTTAATTAAGTAATTTAATGTATCAGTGTAAACAAACGTTGGTGAATTATATAAAAAAAAATACCAACTAACTGCACTGGACACGATTCAACGCAGAGTTGAGAGGCTAATTGGCGACAAAGAACTGGTGAAGAGCAAGTTTCACACCCTAGCTCACCGCCGCAAAGTTGCCTTTCTGTCGGTCTTTTACAGACCTGGAACTCCATGAGCTCATACCGCCATCCCCTTTCTTCCATCGGACATCCAGACGCACTGCGGGCTACCACCCTTTCTTGGAGGATATTTCTAAATGTCGCACAAAGCGCTACTCAACATCGTTTATACTGTGCACAGAAAAAGAGTTGAACTCCCTCCCTGCGTCTGTGTTTCCGAGTACTTATCTTAAGTATCTTCAAAGCAAGAGTGAATAGACATCTTCTGGGTTAGCTCGCTCCATCGTGAATCGGCTTGATTGGGATCAAGAGCAAACCCATTTACAGAAAAAAAAACTAGTCGGACAGTCCGATTTACGTATTCATATTGCGTAAATGCCTTGGGTTCTGGCTTCCTAACTTAATTGTCCTTATAGTTTGAAAGGCCTAGGCCCTTTTTTACCGTGCGTCTGTCTATTGTTATCTGGCGTCCGTATATTGATAACTGGCATCCGTATATTGACATCTGGCGTCCGTATATTGACATCTGGCGTCCGTATATTGATGACTGGCGTCCGTATATCGGATATTGCTATTTGACATTTCACGCCAGCTCTAACAACATCCTGAGCATAATATGTGACAAGTCGGACAATCTGATATACGAATTTATATTGCGCCTCGGATAGTGGCTTCCTAACTTAATTGTCTTTATAGTTGAAAGACGTAGGCCCTTTGTTGAGGAGTTATTATATTGTTATCTGGCGCCCGTATATTGCTATTTCACAGTTTGCGCCAGCTCTAAGAGCATTCTGAACACAATATGCGACAGGTGTGATGATGAAAGAACATGTACACACGCCAGCACATCAACCTACCTACCACAAAATGTCCAATTTTCTTCAATAGACTTTGAACTTTATGCCTTAAATATATGGTTAAAAATGTATTAAAGAAATTTTACAGTTTTGGATAGGTTGCAGGTGTCTGTACATTTAAATTTTTTATTAATTATTTATTAGTTTTATGGCTGATTATTCAATCATTGGATAAAACTTATCCTTCTGATAAAGCATTACGCAATCAAGCTAAAATGTCACCTGTTTAAAAAAAAAGTCATTTATGACAATACATTTTTTAATAAGTAAGTATAATAGATTACGATTTATGATAATAACTAGCGACCGCTCGCGGTTTTACCCGCGTGGTTCGCGTTCCCGTGGGAATATCTGGATAAAAAGTATCCTATGTGTTAATCCAGGTTATAAACTATCTGTATGCCGAATTTCATTCAAATCCATTCAGTAGTTTTTACGTGAAGAAGTAACAAACATACACACTCACAAACTTTCGCCTTTATAATATTAGTGTGATATTGTATTTTAGTAGGCACCAAACATTGAGTAAGCTGGCAACGTCGCATTAGCGGACGCCAAATTTATATGAATACGTCAGAAAAGAAGCGCGATTAATACGGCTGTGGATATACGCACGACAGTAGCGCCGCACCTCTGCTGAGATTTTTTTGGGAACTATCTAGTATTTTTTTGCAGCCATTACAATAAATTTTTGGCTTCCATCGATTTTTGTTCTACGGCTAGCTTGATCTTAGAGGCGCCAAGTGTCATCGATTAAAAAAGTGGCGTCCGGTATGCGGACGTCCAATAGCGGTGGACGCCATTTTAAATGTAATTTCGGCTTCAGTGGACGGATGTTTGCTTGTGGGATATATATATATATATATACACACATATGCACATATATTTACATACATATATATACATATACAAAATATTATCTACATATTATTTTATTTATTTATCAATAATTATTTTATTATTATACATTATTATATTTTTATAGGCGATCTTTTAGGTAATCTTCCAGCGTGTAGTAGCATTTTGCAATAAGTAGGTCTTTCAGTTTTTTAAAGAATTATTTTTATGTGGGTATATTTTTTAAAGAAGTAGGTAATTTATTATATCTTTTCACACACATAACTAACGGACTTTTAGAGTGTAAGTGAAGTTTAGAGGTTGACAAAATTAATCTTGTTTGTGTTTTTGGCCGAAAAGAATATTTTGTGGGTATATCCTGTCTTTTAGTAAAAAATTCAAACCTATGCGCGGCGCACGTGTTTTGACAACGAGAACAATCCAAACTAAAGCTTTATAAGAAAGCCAGTAGTTGCTTATGTTGAAACGGTTGTTAGCCGTCTCTTTCATACCGAAATAAACCTTTATTATTTAAAAACTCAAAATTACGGTACCGATATAAATTTGGATATCGGAATATTCCGGTAACCGCTATTTTTCGGTATGACGCCATACCGCTATATAAAGGTACCTTAATTTTTGGGTTATTCAGTCCCTGACCAAAACCACCTGGATTATACACCTTAAAAAGACTATTTATATCAAACGGGAGTGCGACCTTTTTGCGCACTGTCATACGACCCTTTTCCTTGATTGCATGCGACAGACTGGGAAGGCGCCACTGTGCGCCTTTGGTTTATAACAACGACTATTTTCTCCGAAGGGTTAGTCAGGACTAAAGCATCGACGCGCAGCGGCTGCAGCTCGATGCGGTGAGAACGCACATACGTACATACGATCGAGGAACTTCTCGGTCGACCACTTTTTCGCGATATTCGCTTGCACGCGATCTACGCACGGTTAGTGCTTGCCAACGTTGACTCGCGGGCGCGGTCACGATATATCAAACAAATAACGTGACATCGAAGTGTTCCGCCCGCTACTTACATCGCACGTGCGTTTCGTACGTGAACACTTGGATATCACGTCATAAGTTTGATATTTCGCAAGCACTTATGGAGCGCAAACGATTATCGCCTTAAAGTGGTCGACCGGAAACTTCCTCAACTGTACATACACCCTCTCCTGCCTACAGAGGTGCTTGACCACAGGGTCTAGCGACTAAGCCACCGTTCTAAGACCCAGGTTCGATTCCCAGCGAGGTATACATCATTGTGTACTTCATTTGGTTGGTGGTAGGGATTGTTAAGTCCGCCTGGCTATCTACCATCATCTTATTTAAAGATTGATCATCTCGGAAATTCATAATCTAAATTAATAGCATTGTTGTGTTCCGTCAGTTAAGATAGCCAGTTGCTTAATGGTTGAGGATTTCGGGTGAAGCGCGCTTCCACTTCGGTATTATCGTCACTTACTGTCAGGTGAGATAAAGGCCAAGCGCCTACCCGAAGTGGATAAAAAAAAATAAAGAAAATGGTTTAACCTCTCAGCCCCCAAGTGTCCATATATGGACGCACCTAAAAAACTCGCTATTCCGTCAAACCCCAAGCGTCAATACGTGGACGCGCTCTCCATTTGACTTTGTACCGTGTTTTGATACACTTAGAGACTACTTTAGTATGAACAAGTTTGCTTATTTCGGTTCTGTGATATATTTTATGCATCGTTAACGCAAAATTTAACATGAACTGCGTTCTGCTTTTTTTTCCATTTCCGCAAATTTAAATTCATGTCGATTCCATGACTGAGACGTAAGTATCGTTGACCGCCAGGCTATGAACGAGCGCCTGGTAGAGATATCCGCGCGCCGCGACATGTTCAGCGTGCAGAAGCGCGCGCTGTTCGAGGACTGCGGCAAGCTGCGCTGCGAGATACGCGAGCGCGAGCAGCGCATCGACCAGCTCAAGAAGCGGTGAGATTACCCATACTATATTTTTTGATTAGATGGACTAAAGTGACATTAGAAATGATACCACTTAACGGAAAATAAAAAATAGTGTTGTTCCCATACTCAAACGAAGTTCAATTATTGTTGGTTCGCTTATTTCGCTTATTGGTAAATGACAAACACTCGAACTGTGTTATCTTGATACAGAAGCTACTTAATTAAGAAACAAATAAAACCCAGTTTTCACTTTACTAATAATTCCAGAAAAATAATTTTCGGAATCTTTATTGGTTCAAATTAATTTCAGGTATTCATTATAAGTGTGGACCCGTACTACCCGTGCTTCGGAAGGCACGTTAAGCCGTTGGTCCCGGTTGTTGTCGTAAGATGTCGGACAGTCGTTAAAAGCCACCAACCCGCATTGGGCCAGCGTAGTGGGTTATGGCCCAATATGCCCACGTGCTATTGTCCACGTGGGAGGCCTGTGCCCAGTAGTGGGACGTTCATAGGCTGGTGATGATGATGATGAGTATAAGTATAGGTATTCTGTGGTTTTGTACGCGGATTCATTAAAAACGTATAAATATCACGTAAACTTGCGAATCACGCGTAATTTTTAATAATATTTTGTTAAATACTTATTTACAGCCATGTCGATGACTCAATAATTCAATTTAATCGGTAAAATCACTCGCGACACAACACTTCGCTCTTCAGTTGGCAACAACAATAATAAAGTGCGCCGGCAGCTGTCACTTCCACAACCCCTCAAACCCCAAGCGGTCGCATGAGACCGCACCTACAAAAACACACTTGACTTTGTACCGTGTTTTCATAGACTTACAGACTACTTTAGTATGAACAAGTTTGGTTATTTCGGTTCTGTGGTTCATCTTATGTATTGTTATCGCAAAATATTGCATAGTCTATGCTCGATTCTGTCAAATTTGACGTTGACAGTTGCGCCAAAAAAAGTGTCAAAAAAAATCCAAGACTGAGATACAGTCGAGCAAGTTCCACTTACGTACTCGCGGTCGGAATGGAACGCTAGCGAATATCATCCAAAAGTAGTTTACCGGGAATTTCCTCGATTGTATACACACGGCGTCAGATCAACCTACCCTGAACTGTCAAATTTCTCCAATGAATATTGATCCTTTGAACCTTCGATCAACAATACCAACTAGATAACGCCTCACGTACAAAATCAAAGCTAAATTCTGTCGTCGTGAATATTAATACTTTTTCTTTACTAACAAACTGAGACAAAAGTTATAAAACAGTTTTAAGTTCAACCTAATTACAACTATGGCACCCAGTTATAAAGTCACAAATCTTCTAAGTATTATCTTATACTTACGATCATTCGTCACAAACAACGAGAAAAGCAATGATTACTCCTGTCACTTAAAAATGACAAGACGTCAATAACATTTAGTGGTGAAATCAACCATAGGGGGCAACAAATAAAGTACTTTTTCCTGTTATTGCCTTGCGAGAAAATAAGAGCTCACTTCTCAAATGTGCTGTTATTTACCGAGAATTTTTTTTAGCTCCGACCTGGTAGGCTACTCTTGAAACAGAATTGCATTAATCAATTTCCAATCACAAATCAAAAAAATGTCAAATAGCACTTTTGTAAGCGACAATAGCGCCACATTGGAATTTAAATTGCGTGGAAATTGATTAAACAAATTATAATCGAGATGGCGTTCCGGAATTATCTTTACTTATCCCAATATCGATACATATTAATCGCATTGGAATTGTATAAAGATTGAGTTTGCGTTCGAGAGTAACCCCCCTGACGTCTAGTTGTATTGTTGATCGAAGCTTAGAACCAAACGATAAAGTCTAAAATTGATTGTAGAAATTTGACAGTTTTGGGTAGGTTGACCTGACGCCGTGTGTACATCCTACATACATAATATTCACGACTATTATCCCCGAAGGGTTAGTCATAGACCAGGCAATGAGGACCGCAGAAGCAGTCCACAGTCCATGGCACACCAAATGATAACTGCACATGTGCTCAGCGTGACGGGTGGTGAGCTCATCGCCGCTCTATGCTGTTGGATGTAAGTGCAGCCTTTAGTCCGTTAGTCGCCTTTTACGACACCCAAGGGAAGAGTTGGGGCGGTAGTATAATATTAATGAGCCGCTACCAGCACAGCTCAGCACGTTCAAATTACTGCGCGAAGTCAAAGTCAACATGTGTTAATCCTGGTTATAAACTATCTGTATGCCGAATTTCATCCAAATCCATTCAGTAGTTTTTACGTGGAAGAGTTTTTTATTTTATAGTGACTCGTCATAGTGACTGCATCCTGCCTGATGGTAAGCAACCGATGCAGTCCAAAATAATGAGAGCGCTCCCCACCGTGGAATAAGCACGATAACGAGCGCTCCCATTCATGACGTAACAAACATCCATCCATACTTACAAACTTGACGAGTAACAAACATCCATCTTCAATCATGAAACTAGATGAGTAACAAACATCCATCCATACTTACAAACTTTCGCATTTATAATATTAGTAGGATATGACGTCATCGGACGTCGTCATAAACTACAGCTATGGATTTAGAGAACTTAGTCATGAGTTCTTTTAAAAAGACTCAGTCTTTGAATTCCTTTTGGCAGGACTCAAGTCTTTTTACAAAAGACTCCTAGACTCGAGTTTCTTACAACACTATTATATACCCAAGCCCAATGGCTCAGTGGCGGTGTGTTCAATACAGCCCAGATTGTAGATAACGAAGGTTCGGTTTCCACCTGGGGTAATCATTTATTTTCAACGTTTTTTTTTTTTACGTTTTAATATCTTAGAGTATGTATGGGCGGTATTAACGCAAAAAGCATCAATATCAATATTACGAAACCCAAGCTGTTTCCTAGAATTCAAATACAGCTTTCCACTTTATGCAGTAAGCCATGTTTTTATATAAAACTAAATTGTTTTTAAAAAAATGTTATTCTGACAATTACGTTGTTTTTTTCAGTTACGAAATCTTCATTGGTTCATTAGGGAAAGATGAATCTGGACAACAACTGTCAGTAACATTCTTCAAGATCAAGGTTTGTATACTTATTGTAAATCAAAAAACACTTTATAAATGTGCTGCGAATACTATTTTATTTTTTTATGTGAAAAAGAGGCAAAAGTATGCGAGTCACCTAATGGAAAGTCATCACCGCCGTCCATGGACATCCAAAACCATAGAAGCTGCAGATGCGTTGCCGACCTTGAGGAAGGAGTAGGAATTGGCTATTTGACAGTTGTAACAATACAATATGAAATATGTCGTATATGGTAGTTTATAATTTAACAATGTGTTTTTTATTAAGATTTTATTTTTACAAAATAAATTTGCGATTTTTTAACTGTGGATTACAAGACCCGAAACACGGGCGGCCATGAATGAGCTTCGTGTGACGTCACATTTCACAAAATAAACAAATACTATCTGTCAGAATTCAAGATAAAATTTGTTTGTTTCTTGAAGTGTGACGTCACAGGGCAAAATGTCACGTGACCAACCGTTTTCGCGCGAAATTTGAAATTAATAAAGAAAAATATGTTTTTTTTTATTAATATATTGCATGAAGTATATAAAATAAGCGTTTGTAATTTTTAAAATACTTTTCCGAGTACTGTCAAGTAGCCAATTGTGACTGTGAGGGGAGAGGGGCGAGATGGGCCTTCGATACTTTTACATACTGGACGAAACACAACAGCAACGAGTGCCGTTGTTTAACGCTGATATTCCGTGTGAGGGTGGTATTGCGCCAGGCGAGCCGGCCCAATGCGTGTGGCTTTACCACTCAGATAGTGACACTCATTTAGCACCATTTAGGGGTCATATTACCTGTATGGTCTTAAGGGTAAACCCGCCCGCTCATTTGCCTCCTTTTCACTTAAAGTATATACACCCTTAACTTAAAAAAAAAAATCCACCTCATACAAACTGTCCGATCAGCTGACGACAATAGTATGGGAGGTCGAAATTTTTTTGTCATTTTTGCACATAGGTTTCTTGGGGAAAGTCTTCGATCAACAATACCAACTAAATAACGCGTCACGTACAAAATCAAAACTAAATTCTGTCCACGTGAATAAATACTTTTTCAAATCAATATTTACTCCTGTCACTTAAAAAAGAAAAGACGTCAATAACATTTAGTGGTGAAATCAACCTTAAGTGGCAACAAATAAAGTACTTTTTCCTGTTATGCCTAGCGAGAAAATAAGAGCTCACTTCTCAAGTGCGCTCTTATTTACCGAGACACATTTTTAGCGCCGACCTGACATCTAGTTGTATCGTTGATCGAAGGGGAAAGTTGTTCAGTTTCATGGGTGGAACTCACCCTTAATTTCGTTAAAACGAATAAAAATTAAGGGTGTATATCACCACCACCTACATAACTAAAAAAAATTAAATACTTCAGTTCGCCGCCGAGCGTGCGGAGCTGCGTACCCGCGGCGCCGCACTTGACGCGGACATCGGACGCCGTGAGAAGGACGTGTCCGCGCTAGAGGCCACGCTGAGAGTAGTACACGCGGCGCATCAGCACTTTATGCATCACATATCACCCCTCGCGCAGGACAGTATGTATCGTCTAAAAAAAATCTTCACAACTTTTTGAACTTGTCTCTAGGGTTTAAGGATCAATATTGATTAGGGCAATTTGACAGTTTTGCATATGTTGATATATACACACACGACATACGCTACGGGTGGGGCACGCGGCGCATCAGCTCTTTATGCATCACATATCACCCCTCGCGCAGGATAGTATGTCTCATCTGTTCAACTACTTTTACTACCACTTTACTACTTTTACTAACTACTCCCACAATGACTGCTACAGCTCATATTATAAAGAATGTCACTGGTTACCTCCCTTGGAGAAGGTACTTACCAAACATCTCACACATATTAGGCCAGCCACCCGTACCATTGGCTAATCAGCACTACCACACACCACTACACCAGCCCCGATCAACCGCTTATTGGGGTAAGACGTTCTTGGTCAGGTGTTGGACGGGATTAGGGTCTCGTTGGGCCCGGGCAAGCCCATAGCGCAGCCTCTGCAACAGGCTAACTCAGCTTACGTCGGCAGCTCACAACCAGACTCAAGTGAATCAGCCCATGAAATACGTAAGAGTCTGGAAAAGTTCTGGGTGTTTGAAGAACCCCTACCTCAACCTCACACTCATACGCAGACGTACATGCGCACAAACTTGGACCATAGTCCACTTTTCACCAAATAGCGACTGCACATGTGCTCAGCGTTACAGGTGGTGAGCCCATCGCCGCTCTATGCTGTTGGATGTATGTGCAGTCTTTATTCCGTTAGTCGCCTTTATGACACCCAAGGGAAGAGAGGGGGTATTCTTTCACCGCTATGCAACACGGTTGAAAAGGAAAAAGCAAATTCATAAAATAATCGAGTAACTAACGTAATCTCCCACACCAGCTCCCGAGATCGAGGAGGTGAACGCCCTCCACAAGCAGTACTACGACATGCGTGATGAGCTCAAACTCCAGCAAAGCCGCATCGCCGAGTTGGAACAACGCGTCGCCGACATGGCGGCCAGGCTCACCACGCTCGCGGACAAGAACAAGCAGCTGTTAGCACGACAGTGAGTCCTGAACACTTTCATTATCCATCCATTGTTAGAGATGGTCTAATTTAAAACTAAACGCCCCTCCTATATCTTTACGATCACATGCAAGCAAGAGCGTCGCCAGCCGATGGCCTAGGGGCGGGCAAGCCGATATAAATGTAGGGGGCGATTGTAAAAAGAACGATACAAAGTCTCAATGTGTAAACTCCACGACCTCTTCACTGTACATAGAGGCGTGCCTTTTTTTTTAAATTACGGAAAACTCATAACCGAGTAACACCGCGTCCGGGGAGACGCGGTGGTTATGTGTGGCTCTCCCCTAGTTTCCGCAGGGGGCATACCCACTAAAAACCATAGTACATTTTTCACTTGCTGCTGGGGTAATCTGGGACCGCCTTTTAGGCAATCACCAGAGTTCACCCCAACAGCAGCCCGCCAGAGGAAACTCGCCCGAGAATGTTTGGGCGTGTTTCAGACGTCCTGAGGCTAGCGACGGTAGGGGACTCCCCATCCCCCACCGTCACCTCATTGCGGGGGAAAGAGGCGAGCGTACTGCCGTATCCTTCTCCCGCCTCGTCTACGACGGATCAGGTCTGCGTGGATAGCTTCCTCGCGTACCCTCTACACGGCCTCCTTGTGCAAAATCACCGTTTCGCAGAAAGAGGCTATGGCCGTCCATGATCTCTCACTATCTAGCATGGCCTTCACCACTGGACAGGGAGAGATCAGTCCCCATTTTTAACTGCCTCTGTGTTCTAGTGGCTAAGCCACCGGTTTTCAGACCCAGAGGTCCGGGGTTCGATTCCCAGCGGGGGGTACATCTTTGTGTGCTCGGTTTGGTTGGTGGTAGGGCTATTAAGTCCGCCTGGCTAGCTACCACCATCTTATCTAAGTCTGTCGCCATAACAACGATGTTTATAGCATTGTTGTGTTCCGGCAGTTTGAGATAAGATAGCCAGTTCCTCAGTGGTTGAGGATTCCGAGTGAAGCGCGCTTCCATCTTCAGCCTTATCGTCACCTACCATCAGGTGAGATGAAGGCCAAGCTCTTACCCGTTGCCGATATAAAAAAAAATCCGATCAGGGTATGACGCTGGACAGCGCACGCTCCACACACCGCTAGGGTGTGTTCAGCAGTGTCCTGCCCAGCTTTACACTCGTGGCACTCAGGGGTAGACTTCCTCCTCGCAATTTTAAAGAGGTACTGCTCGAAGCACCCATGTCCGGAGAGTACCTGTGCACAGTATTAGGAACTTACAGTGGTCCAGCGCCTTAAGGCGCCTTAATTTAAAGTTGCGCGATATGCCGCCATCGTCTAGACATTCGTCATTGTCGCAGGGTTGTCACATTAAATTTTTAGTCTATTTTATATTTTGCTTATTGGTAGGTACAGTCACCAGCATTAAGATGTGACTATCGACGGCATGCAAAAATATCTGATCATTGGTGGAAGGCATATCTTCCACCAATGATCAGAAGTGCGATTGCGTAAAGCCATCGTATTCATTTGACAGTTCATAACGTAAGGTTTCATGTGTCAAACGGTAAATTCTAATTGTCTATAAACTTCATCTATGGTTTACGATTACGATCGTCAATTTTATCGATGAGTGAATGATTTACTGATTTTGACAGCTAATTCGAATTGCGTAAGGTTTTTGAGCTCATTGCTAATGTCAAACGATTGCGGTGACTCGCGACCCATGACAATCGTTATCAGAGTGTCCAAATTATACAGTAACACCTAATTAATTAATTTTTTATTGTAGTGTGTCGGTATACTTTTAATTTGTGATCAATTATAGGTTGTCTTTACCTATATTTCAACAACTTGTTGATGAGCTCAAGCCACATATGCCGCAAAGACAGAGGTCCACAGGGATCTCTGATGCAATGAGATAAAAGTAAGTCTTTTTTTGCAATTAAATGAGTGTTTACTAGGTACTATTAATATTTTTTATGATAAGTAGGTACCTACTTTAATTTTAATGTTATCTTTTTATATTACAGATCATGGCTGCCTTAGATTTTTATGCAGGGGCAGCTATCAAAGACGGGTCGGCAAAGACTTTAATTTGGGCATCAGTCAGACTTCTGTTCACAAGTGTGTGGCTGAGGTCACTGATGCCCTCAATCAGCCAGAAGTCCTGCTGCGGCACATCAAATTTCCCAGTAATAGAGAAGACAGGATGACTCTTATGAGAGGGTATGAATAATAGAAAAATTATGAGTGTTTGAATATTCTGTTTTGTTTTCAAAGCCAATAATTTTTCCTTTGGATATTTTTTTACAGATTCATGGATGTCTTTGGTGTCCCCGGTGTTTTGATTGGGTGTATTGACGGCACTCACATTGCTATCATACAACCCCACATGTATCAGAAAGCTTTCTTTAATAGGAAGCATTATCATTCTTTGAATGCAATGATCGTAAGTTTTTATTAAATTGCATTTTTATAATAGGTACTGTGATTGTTATATTACAACTAATGTTGTCAAAAACTATGATAAACTAACTTTATTACCATTTAAAATTTGCTAAAGTTTCTTAAATGCAATGGTTATATAATTTTTGTTTGTTTTAGATTTGTGAAGTGGATTTCAACATCCTCCATGTCGAGGCTTCATATGAAGGTGCCAGCCATGACTCACATAGGAGCCCTTTGGAAGCACACATGCGGAGTCTCCATGAAAATGGAGAAGTTTGCTGGCTGTTAGGTAAGACATTGAACAAAGAATATCATTCCATAATTCAACTTATTCTAGAGTTGCTATTCCACCAAAGATGTGCCAAGCTTTATAATAAAAAATGTGTCCACATCATGTAGTCACTGTTGGACCCTCATCTTGTTATTTTTTAATAGGCTAATTTTCAGTAGGCTGCCCTTATGTTTGATAGATAATTGAGTTTGTCTCACAAAAAAATTACAAAGTTAAGCCTTAAAAGTTACCTTGTGAAGTCATCTGACATTAGTCCAGTAAAAAAACATGGAAGTTCTGCAAACATGATTATGTAATATCTATCCAGTTTATATTAATATTGTATTAGGGCCCATAACTTTGACACAATTATAATTATATTTTTCATAAATTCAAAAAGTCCTAACAGTCACAAGGAATAACTTTGTATGACCTACTCCACTGTGCCCATTAAAATAAATGTGCAATCGTACTTATAGGACATAAGCTCATTATGAACCAAGTCTTTATTGTGCAGCATACCTAAGTACTTTTTTTCCCTTAAAGGGGATTCCGGATACGCCCAGCGGGAGTGCATGATGACTGATTCTGCAGGCAGTTCCAGATTCCCCAGAATCCCACTATACAGATCTCCACTGCAGCACTCGCAACACAGTAAAACACAGCATTGAGGTCTTAAAAGCAAGGTGGCGCAGCTTTGCCAGAGATGGTGCCACTTCGCGACAAGTGTTAGTGGAAATACTGTGGAGGGAATGTTGTCACCACAAATAATAAAAACTATTAAAATAGAAATATCGTTTTTATTTCAATATTGTCAGTCTAGCTCAAGTTAAAACACTTTTATATAGATAATTTTTTGTAAAAAAACAGCCTACCTATTTGTAGGTACTAGTAATAATACTTGCAACAAACGACTTAAGCAGCTTTCAGCCCAAATTTAACTTAAAAACTAAATCAGTATTCATTTGAAAATATTACTCACATCACAGCCTTATATTACCTAGTGATTACATTGATACTGATTGTGCTAATAAAGCCTTGCAACAAATGTCTAAGCAGAGCCTACTCCAAAATGAAAATTTCAAATACTAATTTCGTCATTTAACGATCAATATGGACTTTTCAATCAACATTACCTAAATCATTGTGTTTGTGACATAGCAAAATTAATTTTTAGGGTTTGTAATATTGAAGACAGCAAAAAGCTGCTCAAAATTTCATTTTAAGTAGGTCCCCAGCCTTCGGCTATAATTAGCTTACAAACTAAATAATAACTTATTTAAAAATTAAACAAGACTTCTTTTGACTAAAACAAGTTTTAAAACTAATTATATAACACAAAATAAATTACTTTTATGAACATTGCCAAACCATTATTTATTAGAAATGAAATAAAAAAAATTGGCGGCGCTAGTAAGCTGTTCACAGCCTCTTAAACATCATGGCGTTTTTTGATGGGTAACAGACATTCAGAGCAACAGGTCGATGTTTTAAAACTAATTATTACACAAAGTAAGAAATTATTTACAAGAACATTGCCAAACCTTTTTTTTTAAATGAAATAAAATAGATTGGCGGCGCTAGTTAGCTGTTCACAGCCTCATAAACATCATGGCGTTTTTTTATGGGCAACAGATATTCAGAACAACAGGTCGATGTTTAGGAGCTTCTCAAAGTTTAGAAGCGTTTAGTTTAGTATTCACCCGAGTACTAAACTAAACGCTTACTAATAAAAACTAAAAAATAACTTAACTCATAATAAAAATTTACAAATAAATAAATTTTTATTATTTTGGTATAACGTTTGTATGAGAGGCTGACGTGTCGCCGGCGTCTTAATACCCAGCACGTAGCCATTATTGCTCCAATAAAAGCCTCTTCTTAAGAGGCCTATTACATCTCGAATGTGATTTTTGCGTTAAATGCCCATTTTCGCATTTTGTAGTAATTAGCACAGTTGTATTTATCGTTTTTATCGAAATAGGATAATAAATTCATTATAAAATCTTTATTCCTCGTGAAGTAACAATTACTCTGTTATTAATTTTGCTGAATAATATTATCGTAGATAGGAGATATTCACAGTTAACTTATAGCGATTTTCGAAGTTTTTTGGTTTAGAATAAGATTTTTTTCCTATATAAAATCAATGATATCTAAAAATTCCGAGGTTGCTACGCACTATTCGACTATATAAGAGATAACATTATATTTTTTTTATTTCACTTGTTTAGAACAGTAGTTCAATCGATGAGCTCAAAAAAGTGCCTTCGCTTTATGAAAATCTTTCTCTGCAATTTTGGGTGTAATTAAAAAGTTAAGCAAAATTTACATAAAGGGGGGCCGCTACGCACTATTCCAATAGGTATTCTACACTATTCAATAAGTCATAATTGTTAATGTATTTTTGTTTCTGAGATCCATAACGCCGAAATTGGCCATTTTACGCAAAAATCACAATCGAGATGTGTGTGTGGCCTCTAAAACCATACAACAGTATTTATAACATAGTAGTTAGTACTCACAAGGTCGAGGGTTGCGCCCTTGAGCCGTTCGACCCCGCCTCGGTCCAGAACCAGCATTTTTGGGCTATCAGAAAAAAATAAATTATTCCATGGTGATAACTATAAAATAAAATAATATTGAGTAGGCATTCGTATGCTTTATATAAGCTTAGTAAAAAAGTAAGCATAAAGGCTTTGCTAACTACCTATCATGGATATACATTGAGATACGGTGGCATGTTTTGGGGTAACGCAACCGACAAAGAAATTGTATTTAGGTCTCAAAAATGCTATATTAGAGCTATGTTCAACCTACAACAAACAGACACAGCCCTACTTTAAAAATTACAAGATTCTTACACTTCCGTGTCTGTACATTCTTGAAGGGTCTCTATCGGATCGCCTAATTTTTTGTACGCCTAATTTGCAATGGCACCCAAACGAAAAGCTTAAAATTTTTTCGCCTAATTTCACTCTTCAGAATCGTGTTTGCCCTAATTTCACTTCGCCTAACTTTTTATCGCCACATTGTCATTTACCAAATGCGTCATTTGGCAGAACAATTCGTAATCCCTAAAGTTTACAATTCCTAAATATTCATTCGCACAAAATTAAAAATGCAAAACATGCAGCATAACATGCAGCATGCATGCAGACATGCAGCATGCAAGCAGAAACACAGCATGCGTGCAGCATGCATGCAGATATGCAGCATGCGTGCAGGCATGCAGCATGTAAGCATGCAAGCACGCATGCAGCATGCGTGCAGGCATGCAGCATGTAAGCGTGCAAGCAGGCATGCAGCATGCAAGCAGGCATGCAGCATGCATGCAGGCATGCAGCATGCATGCAGGCATGCAGCATGCATGTAGACATGCAGCATGCATAGTTTCCGTCACGGCTTCGGCGCTGCGGGGCTCCGGCGGTCCCACGTGAGCTTTTCGTCGCAGATGGTTTTCGCTCACCACCGAGGCTTCGGCTTGCTGGCCGGCTTCGCCGGCCAGCCTCAGCCCCAGCGGCGAGCTCAACCCACCTGCTCCTTAGCTCGCGGACCGCCTCGCCCCTCCGCGCCTACGCGGGCTTATATTGCACTCTAGGGTAGGGCAGACAAGACTACGTGGAGTCGGGTTTGCAGCGATTCGCTTCTGTCAATTTATTTTCTCAATAAAATTCTATGCTTTTATTCCAATACATTATTGGCACATTTAATTTTAGATATGCTAAAATTAGAGCTTTTATAAATTTTGCGAAATAATCGTTATGCCAAAATAAAGTTATGCCAATATAGTTTAGGCTATTTTACATTTGACATTCTAAAATTAGGCCTTTCAATTCTTAGGCCAAACTATAATGGTGGCAAAACAATTTTTAGGCGAAACAATAATTGTACGTTTTAAGTTTATGCCAAAACGGTTTGGCCAAACCATATTAGGACAAACAATTTTAGGCGAACCGAAGGGCACCCATTCTTGAATGCGCTAATTTTGTCAAACTAACATTGAATTGTTTACATTTCTTTCATCTGCACATCTTATGGATAAACTTTGCAATGTTCTTTGTAAAACCGCGCTTATGAGTAAGAGTGTCTTTTGTAATGGTGATAGCAACAAGGAATAGCTGGAATGTGACAATGATACATACATCACAAAAACCTCTATTTGATACCATACTGTTATTTAAAATACATTTATTTTTTGTTACTTTTACTTACATTATGGGAATCCCCCAGTATTAGTAGTATCCGGCTTTTTATAATTGAGAGTTGTTTTTTTGCTAGATCACCGCCAGTCCCACAGGCATGTTGCGGGATATCAGTATCCCGCTTTCGGCTCCGGTATTTTAGTTCATGCCAATACTGAAAAATATAAAAGTAATAACAGCTGTTGTGTTCTCTGTTTATTATTAATTAACGGTTAAAACTAGGTAGCTTTACAGTTTTCCACATATTAGAATAAAAAGAGGTAGATAGGTTATGTCAGTACTAACGTAATGTCAATAATGGACCAAAGCTTTACGACGTTAACATCCCATGAGTCTTAATTGTGTTGTTTCTACAGTGTCGTATTACAAAGGACAGCATTTTTAAACTAATTTACGGAAACGAATATACTGACACTGTCTACCACAGACCGCTGTCCACAGAACACATGTCAATGCTTTTCTGAGACTATGCTAAGGTAAGCCAATTAGCAAAGTTTTCTGTTGCCAGTTTTTGACACATGTAACGCATCTACCTCTTTTTATTGTAACATCATTGACTCACTCAACATCTCCCATGCTAGGAGCTAGGATATTGCGCCAAAACTCATCCACGCGCTGACTGGCCATGCTATCTCCAAATTGGACTCTTTGTAATGCAACCTACACTCTCTGCCACAGACTACGAATCCTACGTAGCTATTTCTTACAAACTACATTTCTGTGATACGAGATCTTTTAGTACATTTTTAGGCTGTCGCACGAAGTAGTTGGTAATGTTAAGAGTAAGGCTTCCACTTGATATTACTCTCGCCTTTGGCACTGAATTTGTTTTGATATGAAATTACCAAGCAAAGATACACATTGAGAAGTTTATTTATTTAGTTTTCATCAATGACCTTTTGTTTTCATAATCTCACTTTACAGTCACATACAGCACACTGAAAGATTGTTTACACTTTGTGTTGTTTATTTTTATAATTTATCTACTATATTTTACTTACTTGTGTGTAAATTCGACAATTTTAATACTCTATTTTGTATTTTTCTTGCTGCTCTAATGAAAAACTATCAAATCAACATTGCGTCACATTGACATTTTAGCTTTTTTGTCAGCCCCACAGAGTACTTTGTACCTCAACAACGCTACCTTTTGTCGAGTAGTAGAAAACTTATCCCGCCATCTAGTGCCCGGTAGCTGAAACTCTCGTTTCATTCGTTCCTTGCGTTTAGTTACTTAAAGATTTTTTACATGTTTTTAGTTTCAATTCAATGTTTTTATCAATGAAAGTTCACTTTTGAGATAAAAAATGATACAAAACATACACTACTTTTTACTGTTCGATGATTATTGTAAAATAAATCAAGGTTTCATTGAGTAACTTTCATAATAAAACGCAAATTCATGATACGTTTTTAAGTCATCGGTCTTCATGGAATGGACAATAATTACGCAATTCGAATTGACATGTTACGATCGATCGTCAATTGTAACGATCATCCATCCATGAACAACCTTACGCAATCGCACTTCAGATATTTTTACACATCACATCTATCACGTTTATCTAATAATTTTCTATTCTTACAAATTATTGTAATTTAATGTGTAATGTTATAAGATAAACAAGTAGTTACTTCTTTAAAAATGGTTGTATTTCTACTTTCCTGGGGGGGGGGGGGGGGGGGGGCTGCCACTTTACGCCATATTGGTTTGTAAAACTATGAAAGTGAAACCCATAATTATTTTACAAAAAAAGTCGCGTCTGCCATCTTGGGTCTCGAAATAGATGTTGTATTCGAAATCGGCACCCCTGAAAAAGATGGAAATTATACCCATATTGGTTTTACATAAAAAAGTCACGTCCGCCATCTTGGATATCGAAATAGATGTTGTCTTCGAAATCGGCACCCCTGAAAACCATAAAAATAATATCCATATTGATTTTATATCAAAAACTTGCGTCCACCATTTATTATCTCGATTTTAATAGCTAATTAAATCTTGCCTAAATATTAGCGAATTCTAAAATGATGTTTATCCATAAAAAAAAACATATTGAAAAAGACCTTACGCATTTATAATGCATGTGTTATGCATTAAATATTACCTTTCAATTCTCATAAAAAAATAATTAAAATTGACTACACGCGTTTTAATACAATGCGCCACTCCTGACGCCGGTGTCCCGAGTGAAATGTATGGCAAGCCTTAGTCGCACCGCGCCCCGCTCGCCCCGCACACCCCTCAAGATTGCCCTGTCTAGACGTGCCCGTTGGCCGAATGTAAGAATTATATAGACTGTGACCTGTGTGAGTCGCAATGTAAGGGCCCCATGCTTTCGCTCGAGCCACTCTAATAAGTGTGGCTGGAGTGCCATGTGCGTGCGGACTTCATAACGGGGGTAGAGCCTCACGCGCTAGCGGACGAGCTCTCGTTACCTCCCACGGTGGGGTTCCAACTGCCCCCCCTTCCCCCACCCCTTCCCCTTCTATGAAATTAGCTCAAACTGCAAAGCCGTATCGCCGAGTTGGCTCACCACGCTCGCGGACAGGAACAAGCAGCAGTTAGTACGACAGCGAGTGCCAAACGCCATCATCATGTTATTCACATCCATTGCAATTTTTTTCCTTAAATAATGGATTAATTCTTAATGAGATGGCTTAGATAAAGCAGGACTTGGGGAGGCCTTTGCCCAGCAGTGTGACAGAATAGGCTAGCAAAAAAATGGCATTTTGCGGTCAGCACATTTAGTGTGTCAAGCAAGAGAGATAATGGTAAATATTTTCTTTGCTTAAAGTAGATGATAATACGAACAAGTATAATGGTAAATGATGTTTCCCCAGCCCCTTTGAAAAGTGAGACCCCTCCCACCTCCGGGGTGGTGGATGCTTTCCATCAGGTGACCCCACCTGCTCGGTTGCCTTCTGTTCCTTTTGAGAAACAGTTCATTCGAGGAAATCTAAATCTTGCAGTAACTCGTTTATATGCTAATGGCAAAGATTAATAGCTAGGCTCCTTTGCTGCAACTCTTTTACACGCCTCGTTAGCAAAAATACATGCTGCGGGATCCCGATTGATTTTCGTTATATTTTTTATTATATTTTGTGTATCAGTAAATGTTTCTCTCTCTCTTTTCCTTACACTAGATCCGAAACGGAGAGCGAGTTAGAAGGCGTCCGCGAGCGCGTGTCCCGGCAGGAGACGCGTCTGCAGAACGCGCACGACGTGGTCGCGCACAACGCGCGCCGCGCCAAGAAACTTGTTGAAGGCGTCGACGACTGGCGCATATTCCAGGTGCCTTGAGAGTTCAGTGTTGCAGAGTGTTAACATTTTAAACTTTCATGGTCACTACAATTATTAAAAAAAAAAGAACACTGAATAGAGAACAGTGGTACGGGTGTCGAGCGCAATAAACGAACAAGAAAGAGGGTAGACCGTTTCGTTTGCTCCTAACATCCACCCGCATTAGCTGCAGTACTCCTTGATGCATGCAACTGCGCCGAAATATCGGGGACTCAAAACCAATAACTCAGACATGGTAAAAATCTCGTTTTTTCATAAAAATAATTGCAGTGTTGTAACACCAGACTATATAAATTCAATTGGCTACTTGACAGTTCTCGGAAAAGTATTTTAAAAATTACAAATGCTTATTTTATACCTCTTAGAATATATTTTTTCTCGAAAAAGCTTTTTTTAACCTTTCATATGGTTTGTCCCGGATCCGTGCGGCCCCCGTTATAGTAGAGGATCCGAGTATACAACGACCTTCACCGAGCGGTTAATGGATGAAAAGTATTTGATATCAAATTTAATGTGTTAAAAAATATATTGCGGGTGGGTTGGCTGAAAAATTTCAGTCCAGTATATGATTAATTAAATATTGAAAAATATTATTTTTTAAATATTGCACTGTTTTCGATAATAGATAAATTACATAGGTACCAATCGAAAGTATGAAGCCTATAGAATATGTAAACGTTAGGTTGACTATTTTTTTCCTGTCATAACATTAGGTAGGCACGTGTAAACAGGCAAGTCATTATTAGTAATTTGCAACCGTCTGGTTAAATAAATGTTTTTATAAAGATAAGCTCACTACAAACACACACACACCAAACCAGTGCAATGTAAAGAAAAATATTTTTTTTAATATTAAATTAATCATTAATGGTTCTGGACTGAAATTTTTCAGCCAACCCACTCGCGATATATTATTTAACATATTAAATTTGATATAAAATACTATTCATCAATTAACCTTCTCGGTGAAGGTCGTTCTATACTCGGATCTTAGACTATTAACTGAGTAGGCTCGAATACGGGGCAAGGTGACTTGGTCAGCTTTTACGGAAATATAAAACTTAGTACAGAGAAATAACGCTTTTTATGGCTTGCATTTGATTCCCACTGATTGTACGAACCATAGGCAACAATCTCCCGTTCAATTGAACTCACCATTCTGTCAAATAGTTCATTCCAAATTGAAGAAGTCGTTACGATTTGGTGTTTTCTAGGAGTCAATAAAAAGTGTCAAATAATAAGATAATCTTAACGTAGGTAAGTAAATATTACTTTTTATAATTATTTCCGTACTTTAGAACCTTTTTTTAGGAAATTCTGTATAAATTTCGTTTTTTATTCAGTTCAGAACACAAAAGTTTGAAGATACCTACTTTGTTGAGTTGATAAAGTTCTTTAGTGTTTTTATTGTATATTTTATGAACTCAGGCATTTTCTACATGATTTACGTAAAAATAGATAAATTATTTACGCAAATATGAACTCAAAAGTGTCTAAGATCAAATTATTACGTGCCAAGAGGTGTATAAAGTTTGATGTAGGTAAACAAAGGCAAAATGGCGACACTCAAAATATTTTTTGTAATTTTCAAATTAGTATTTAGATTAAGACTTAAAACTCGTTGCATTGCATTAAAACTATTTTAACCGGACCTAACACGATTAATTTTTGTAAGTAAGTACATATCTACTACAAGCAGTAATTAGATAATGTACTTACTTACAAAAAAATATTGTGTTAGGTCCCGTTAAAATAGTTTTAGTATTAAGCAGACAAGAACTGTTATAAGTAATAACTTTTTCATATTAGTGGATTGTTCATTTATTTTACTTTTCGGAATAATAAATAAAACTACAATTGGATGATAAAATATATCGAAAAATCTTTCATTTTCGGGGACAGGTCATTTTAGGTCGACTAGCTGTGATCAATGGTCCGTAGAATAAAAACGAATCATAATTTATTAATAAAACTCGGTGCATAAGATAGAATAACTATTTAAGTTTCAAGAACAGTCCTTAGTTTAAAGCCTTGATAAATTTATGCTTGGACTCTTTCGATTCTATTAATATGAATTTTGAAGATGGGTTGCCAGACCACTGAAGCGAACTCGAAATGGCTTTGTACATATTATGCATTGTACAACAATTTGTAAGTAAGCGAATTTTTAAATGGTTTACTAACGCGGAGTATGATCCAAGCTGTTTGAAAGCTTTGTTAAGCATTTTATCAATGTGCTGAACAAAAGTCAGCTTAGAGTCTAGCGTCACGCCTAGATCACGAATCTTGGCAACCCTTGTTAGAACTTTCTCATCCAAGATGTAATCGAAAGAAAAGCAAACCCTAATAGGGTTTGCTTTTCTGGAGAAGGTAATTGTGTTACATTTGTCGATGTTCAGGTATAAACTATTTTCTTTACAATAAGCTTCGAATTTTAAGAGATCGTGCTGCATCGACACACAGTCGTCTCTCTACGAATAATTTTATATATTTTAGTATCGTCGGCGTAGAGTAAAGTGTAAGTGTTATGGAAATTTTCCGTGATATCGTTAATATATAGAATAAACAAAAGGGGACCCTGATGAGATCCCTGGGGCACCCCAAAACTAACAGGCTTGTAGGAGGAGGTGTATCCAGGACAAACTATACTGTCTTGATAGACGCTAGTGCTGATTTATATGCAGTAGTAATGTATCAAACTGTTTTCCTTGAAACATTAATGTTTGGTATATCTATAAAGGGGGGGTTTGTAAAAAAGTGCGGTTAGAGCAGTGGACCGGCAATCCAAAGGTCATGGGTTCGAATCCCATTCGAGCTTTCCTGAGACTGGTTGTTTTTTCTAGTAAACATTTTATCCTAATTATTAGAACAGTTTATTTAAAGTTTTAATACGTGACGTCATTTTGGAATGCGAATCGATTGAATTGAATTAAATCGATGACATCAGATGGCGCTGTGGGTGCGCGACTACGCCGAATCAGCACAGAACGCGCTGCAGATGCTAGGCGACGCGTGCGGCGGCAGCCCGCCGCAGCGCGCGCGCCTCGCCGCGCTGCTCTCTTCCACCGACCTGCTGCGGCACCTCGCGCGGCACCAGCGCCGGCTGCACGCCTACATCAACAAGTACGTATACAACTTGTCACAGAATTAATAGATAAACCAGAAAATGATAGATAGAGACCATCAAACTGAACAACTTTTACTATGGGACCAACTCTGAAAGCGCGAAAAAAAATCAGTTGTTTCATACAAAACTTAATAAAGGAAATATCCAAACGTATGTGTAGCAGCTGTTTTTTTATCGCAATTTCACAGTTGGTACCATAGTAAAAGTTGTTCAGTTTGATTCTATCTACCATTTTCTGGTTTAGCCATTAATTCTGTTACACATTATATAAGGCTACTGCTAGACATCGCAAGAAACTTCAAGGGCTGGTCAGGACAAGTCGTTTAAACATGATAAAAAATAAATACTTGCTTTATTAATTTTTAATTAAAAAATGATTTTGTAAATTTTAATTGGATAGTCTTTGAGTATCTATCTAATTTATTTTAAAGCAATAACAGAAGAAAAATACGCACATTTCGTTATAGGAAAATAAATGGGGGCTCATTGCAGACTAACGTAGGTACTTGTCGCCCGGCTGACGCGGACGGGTCAACAGACGGTTGGGTCAACGACCGGCCGCTGTCCGAGTGTTGTAAATAATCGTTATTTATAATTGTTTTTCATATGTTATTGCTTTAAAAAAATAAGATACTCAAAGACTATATAATTGAAATTCAGAAAATGAATTATTTCATTAAAAATGAAAACAGCACGAATTTTATTTTTGACATTTTTTGTCATGTGACCTGACCAGCCCTTTGAAGTTTCTTGCGGTTTCTAGCAGTCGCCTTATACAGCAAAATTTTTATTGGTTTTGGAGCCGAAAACGTTATAATACAAAAAAAGTGTTGTACCTATTTAAGAAATAATAATCGCTTTACGAGCAAATATAAAAAAGTTGTAAAAGTGACTTTTTGTCGAAAACACGTAGTAACGTTCTCCTTATCAACTTGTAAATACCGTGACCGTGACCCCTATGAACTCACGCATTCGAGCGCAAGTCGCAACTCGCAGTCGATCGAGTGTGCGTATGTACCTACTTACACGCGCGTTGTGGAACAGCTGATTTTTGTGATTTTTGTTCTATTTGTTATTCTAATCACTATTGAAATACGATTCAAACTTTTCCTTCATACTTTTTAAGGGCTTAGAACCGTCAGAAATAAGTTAGGTAAGTACTAAATTACTTTAAAAAAATACGAATTAACTAAAATAAGTACATAACTATCTTTTATTACATTCATTATTTAGGTACTAAACGAGTTACTTATTTCCGGCGTATTTAAAAATTTGAATCGACCTATTTACAATAATTAATAATCAATTAAATTACCTTAATTTGGTGAGTCTTTTATAAACACTAAAACACAACTTTACACTTCTCTGTACCGTAACAATTGTTCAAAATGTCTACCATTAACTTGGATGCACATTCTTGCACGTTTCATTGAATTGGTTTTTAATCTTCTTAGTGTGTCTCTGTCACTTTTTACCACATTAAAAGCGTCCACTATCGCGACTTGAGGAGAGCGAATCCCTTGCATGCGCAGCGACTGCAGATGCTCGGGTGCTGCGTAGCGTCGCCTGGCTTCGTTAATGTTATCGCCAGATAAGGCATAAAATCGAATCATCGCTAAATACTCAATGTTTGAGTATTCATAGTGTCGATCCATTACAACGATGCACTCGCGGCGAAACACTGACTACAGCCAAAGTTACGTACGACCTGTTGACCTAGTTTCGCGAGACTAGCCGGCCGGTAAAAAAATGCACTTTGCACTAATGCAACGGCCTGCGCCGTTGGGGAGGTAGACGGCGCGTTTGAAGCGCCTCGGTCGTTGACTTTGATAAGATCGTCCGGTACTAAGGATTCTTACATTTTTTATTGATATTTTTTAAATGATTTTTTTATGCTCATATTTTTAGTTTTACAAGCTAAATAGCTTCTACTGATGATAAACATGAAAAGGGTTTCAGCTCCAAAACCAATGAAAAATGTCGGTGTATAAGGTGCTATAAAATCAATGGCGTATATTATTTTAAAGTCCAGGTAGTTTACGCCAAAATAAAAATATTTTCCCCTATAAACATTAGTAATTTGTCATTAGTTTAGATTTTAATTTTTCAAAGAAAATAATTTATTATTTAATTGGAAAAAACTGCATCATACTATTACATGCCTCGATGAAATCACTCACACATGCGACTGCATTGTGGAAGTCGTCGCAGTCGTCAGTGTGAGTGCAACGATTTCTACAATGCAGTGTGAGTGAAGGCATCTACAGTATGATGCAGTTTTTGCCAATTAAAATAATAAATTATTTTGTTTGAAAAATTAAAATCTAAACCAATGACAAAATACTACTGTTTATTGGGGAAAATATTTTTATTTTGATATAAACTGCCTGTGCTTTAAATATACGCCATTGATTAATACACACATCAAAAGTGTCTAGGGATCAACATATATTTTTGCAATAACTTTTCTCCTGATTGATATTAATTAAAATTTTCTTTAAGGATTCATCAAATAAAGTGTTTTCGTTTGTCTACAGTAACGATAAACCAAGTCACCTTTGCATTAATAAAGAAATTTGCCATTTTCCTAATAAAGGGATTTTTGACATTTGAACCACTAACATTAAAGTTCGAAAAAAAGACTGAAATAACAGTTTTCTTTAAAATTTTATTGGGTAACTTAAACAATTAATAATCTGTGTTTCTACCGCGAACACTAACAACACAAGAACATCGGTTTGGCATACTCAAAATGAGTTCAACCAAATCACGCTGTGGAATGGCCGCCCATGTTCGTTGCAACAACAAAAAAAGGTCTTTTTGCGACTGGATACCCTCCATATTCGGCAGAGCTCTTCTCTGTAGCATATCCCATGCATGCTCAACCGGGTTCAAGTCTGGCGACTGAGCAGGCCAGGGCATGACATTGATGTTAGCTGCGGCGAGAGTCTGTCTTACAACTCTTGCGGTGTGCGGTCGTGCATTATCATGCATTAACTGAAATAAGGGACCGATTTGCACTTGTAGAGGAACGATGACGTCTGATACAATCGTCTCAGCATAAATTTGAGCGTTGAGGTTGCCTCTGATCCAAATCAACTCAGTTCTTCCGCTGATCCAAATACCCGCCCATACCATGATGGTTCCACCACTATAAGGATGGACTTCCTGGCAGGATTTTAATCGCTGTTGGCGTCCAGGGGTTCTCCAGTGTCATATACGTCTTGTATCCGGTCTCATACCAAAACGAGACTTATCAGAAAAGCACACGAAACGCCATTGTTCTTCTGCCCAATTTCTGTGTTCAAGAGCCCATTGATATCGAATCCTACGATTGTGCATTGCTATAGGTGGTACCCTTAGCGGTCTTCGGGAATGAAGGTTCACTTCATGCAAGCGGTTTCTGACTGTTTGGTCGCTAATTAAGTTCCCTGAAGAGTGATGAAGCCTCACGGCTAACATCATGGCGGTTATTGTTGGAGCTCTTCGAGTTGTTATTTGAATGTATCGGTCTTGTCTCCGTGTGGTGCAGCGATACCGTCCTCCATGGCGCTCAGCCACGGTACCAGTGCTTCGGTAACGTGTCCAAAGTCGACTGATAACACTCTGACTTGTATTCAGAGCTAAAGCCACAGTACGTTGCCGGGAACCAGCTTCTATCATTCCCACGGCTCTGAGCATTTCTTCCCTGCTTAAATGACGTCGCCGCTCCATAATAACGTTGGTTTTAATCAGTAGTAGGGAAACAGTAGCACTAATAATGTCTTCAATGCGTTGTATGTTTTTATAGGGAAAATATTGACAGCTGATTTTCATCTTTTACTAGAAATTGATTGAAAGTTCCTGTTTCAAATTATGAAATGCACCAAAAAGGATCCATATAAATTTATAAAATCATAAATTTATTACAAAGCCACATCTCAATCTCAAGAAATCCGCATAAAAATGCTTGATCCCTAGACACTTTTGATGTGTGTATTAATAGCACCTTATACACACACTCGATCAATGATATTATAATGAAAAAGGTAGATAGGTTGTGTCAGTACTAATGTGATGTCAATACAATAATGGACCAAAGCTCGTACAAAAGTGTGAGCGAGATAGCATGACAACTAGCTATAGCGTAAACGAGACAGATAATGTTGTTGGTGGCTTAAGGTAAGCCAATTAGCATAGTTTTCTGGTGCCACTTTTTGGCACATGTAACGCATCTACCTCTTTTTATTGTAACATTATTGCCTTCAATCACATATAAAAACTAGAATAGAATAGATCCACCGACCTGCTGCGGCACCTCGCGCGGTACCAGCGTACATAACGACAGATATAGATTTACATAGATAACGCAAGTATCACGGTTTGTATGGAAACCAAGCGTGTCGACTTCTTAACACCTACAGTGACGTCACAGTCGACGTTAAGGCGGGTCTCCTGCGACACTGTTTTGTGTTTTCTAACACCTAACATCAAACATCTAACAAAATATGTCAAAGTGTACGTAGGCCACGCCCATATTTGTTAGATGTTTGATGTTAGGTGTTAGAAAACACAAAACAGTGTCGCAGGAGACCCGCCTTTACGTTCCTGCCTTTGGGTGCTCGAAATTTTTAGACGTCTTGTGTCAGAGTATCCGCATCGCTAGATGGCACCTTATTACGAATTATCGTTTCTTCAACGCTTACATTTTGTTTAAAGTTCAACATAATTTTTCCATGTAAATATTTATTTTGAAGTACTCAGAGAACCTGCTAATTCATTAAATCATATAAAGTCTATATAGGCAAAAAACCTATAAAAACTTATAAAACGCGCCTATTTGCCCCGCTTCGCTGTTATTCCCGTCCCGTACCGTCGTACCGTCGAGAGAGCGAGAGAAGCGCTCGAAAGGACTCGCCTTAAACTTTCACGTAATGTTATGCATATATAGTGTATATAAACGGGATTTAACGCAAAACTACAAAATAAAGGCACGGACTGACTGCTGTCGTGGCTGGTGCAACTCGGCCGAAACGTCGGGTTTAAAAGGTATGCGTAGGATGCCTCTCTTCTCTCTCTTGAATCTCTTGAGCTCGATCGGAAACTCGCCCGCCCGTTTTGATCAAAAGTGACTTATATGTCGTTAGCGTAGAGTCAAATTAAAAAAAAATGCGGATTTGATAACTAACTGCGGAATCAGAATCGAGCCTTTACAGAATCGCACTGCTATCCAGCGGCTATACGCGCTGCACTCCTCCACCGATCTACTGCGGCACCTCGTGCGCCACCAGCGCCCCTGCACGCATTTATACCTACATCAACAAGTACGTCATCATCAGGGGGGCTATCACGCTAAATAATCTCAACCAAACCACAACTGAACGTTCCGCCGACTTCGTATAGCGCCTTTGCGTGTGTCAAACGCGATAACACTATGAAAGTAGGTCTAACGGCTGAGGTTCAGTTGTGATTTGGTTGAGATTAGGTCATGATCTCCCCCCAGGACGCGCTGCAAATGTGGCATGTATGTATGCATGCAACGCCTCTTGTCAATGATGCGATGGCAGTTCACAGCGGTTTCCTCACAGAGAACACTCGTATAGTGTAAAGTATGACATAATATAGTGCAAAGTCCCTAAAAAAAAAAAAGTTTTCGTTGAAAGTTGTAACGACACATGCTAATTTATCCTGAAGCTCGACCCCGATCTCCGGAGGGATATGTCCTGGGAATTGAACATAAAAGAGTTTATTTTCAGGTCGATCGAAGTTATGCACCTATTCATAAAATTAATATTTGTTACAGACTTATTGCGGATGGCATACCAGAAGGCTCTAAAGACCTTTCAATAGAACTCGAAAGTAAGTTTATGCTTTTTCTATTTATAATTGGACATGAATGGAGCAAGACATACAACAACTAAGTATTTGCACCAACTCAAATGTAAAAAATAATCTGTACTTGGTCGTTATTTTGTTTCTGTTTGTTAGTTTATTCTTTGTTTATTTCGTTCTTTTAAATAATAAATTACATTGTACTAATAATGTTAATAATTAATATTGTTTAAATAATTTTAACGCAAATTTTGTTGTGAACAAATTACAAATTGATAAATCATCTTCAAATAAGTCCACGGTAGCTTTAATTGGAAAAGCACCTGACCCCGATTGTCTGAAAGGTGCAGGTTCAAATCCTACTGGTAGTGGTTTAAAAAAATTTTAAAATCATTTTCCAATTTGTAAATTGTACCTACCAATTATTTAGAAAGTTGTGCCATATTCCAAAATGACGTATGTTACAATGTCTTACTGCCGTACTCAGAGACGTCAATTAAGTTTTAATGACAATAAGTCTCTTGCTGTCACTTTCATAACATAGTGCTAAATAGAGAAGGAAAGACAAGACATTTAACTGTCATTAAAACTTAATTGACGTCTCTAAGTACGGCAGTAAGTGTATCTGTCGTGGCAGCGTCCGTGTTCTCGTCGTCGTCGGAGTCGATCCGCAGCGGCGTGAGCATCGCCAGCGGGTACACCAAGCGGCTGGCGCAGTTCCGCAGAGAACTAGCGCCCAAGGTGCAGGAGAGTGCGGTCAGTACACGTGCTAAACTCCTCACTAGCCTACACAGTTTATATTTCGCTTCGGCCACATTCGAAACCAGGGTTCGAAAACAGTTTCTAAATAAGAATAATATTTCTTTTTCAAAATTGGTTACGATAAAAGAACAATATTTCTTATCTCGAAAGTCGTCTCGAAAGTTCTTTCTGAACTCTGAAATCAAAATCAAATCAAATCTCTTTAGATATGATTGAACGATATTTAAAGGTTGATTCTCACATATCAGTGAAGTCGCAGTTCCGTCACCGTGTCCGCTCAGTTCAGTATCTTCAGTCTAGTGCTCAGTGTAGCGTCAGTGATTCAATTTACACATGTCAGTACTGCTTCAGTGAAAGCGTGTCCGTTCGTCAAGTATCGTCCTCCATTTTGCCAGTAGGTTGCCGACGGTTTAGCTTGCTACCCACCAGATTCGCCTTCTGAAACCAAACATTACCAAATTTTTGTACCAAAAAAAATTACTGAGTGGTTGAGTGATTTTGCCTACTGAAAATTAAATTCTTTTAATCCATGAGAAAAGCCACCAGCCACTAAAAACAATTTTTCAATATTATATAAAGGGGTCGAAACCACTAGTTTTAGTGGAAAATCTACTAAAGTTGGCAACACTGTTGGCCGGCGTCAGTGATCCGACAAAAATATCGTTGTCACCGAATACCGTCCGTGATTGCCGGTGCCGACACTGACACTGAGAGCACTGTGTCGTCACTGACACTGATAGATGCCGTAGCCTCCGGTCCAGCCAGCCGCGTAGGACGTGGGAACTGGCTAGACGCCCAAATGGGTTCCGAGAAGTGAGTGTGCTTACTACTCCGCGACCACTTGGGAGTTGACTTAGGCCCTTCGTACACAAGGCTACGCAAATCTCCGATACTAATGTTGTATACTACATTAGTATCAAGTCGCGAGTATTGAGTGGCGCACAGTCCATACACAAGGCTACGCAAATCTCCAATACTAATGTTGTATATATAGGCAAGGATATTTCTCCACCTCAGAAACAAATCTGTGCCATCTTGGGAATCGCCGCGACTTAAGTAGCGAAGATCTCGACCGCAACGCGAGTCGCGAGACAAATGGCGGCGACGCGACTAGTCTACGAACCTCAATGGATTTGTATGGCGGTAGTCGGTTGGAGACTAAAATCGTCGAGTATCGGAGATTTGCGTAGCCTTGTGTACGAAGGGGCTCAGAGTCGACGGCCCGAGCAGTGGCAACTGCGATTGTGCCTTTCGTGCAACGAGAAGTGAGTGAGCTTGACAGCTCCGGTATATCTGGACAATAGGCAGTGAACTACACGTGTTCACGGGGAAACTCTCCTGAGACACTAGTCTTATGAGTACCGAATGAAGAGCGCGCTTCGGCGGGCACTGATTCGGCGTCAAGACCTAACGCAGGGTCCCCTGCGCGAGTATTTTGCTGGCGCAGGGATGTCTGGTACTTCTTGCATAACCTAACGGTTGGTCTCGAGGTGCCAGTACAAATAAAACTTAGTAAATAAAGAGAGGGAATGTGCCAGTACCGTGCCGGAACTGTGACTTCACTGATATGTGTGAATTGACCTTAGATGAAGTCTTACAGGTTGGTTCTGATATGCTTGTATTTCATTAAACTCAAACTTTATATGTACAACATTATAATATGCACACACGCTAGCACTTTAACCCACCACGAAATGTCAAATTTCTGCAGTACATTTTGAACTTTATCTTATGGGGAATAAGGATTAATATCAATAGTCAATAGTCAAAATATATTTATTCAATAAACTCAATTAATAAGTACTTTGAAACGTCCAAATATTTTTTAACCTACCACCCATTCAGGACATCATTTTTTAACTGTGGCAAAGAACGGGCGCAAGAAACCACAGCGCACAGAAGCAACGACATTTACAAAAAATATATATATTATATGTCGTTACCAGGTCACAAAATATGAATTTGAATGTAAATAGTTTAATTAAATATGGTGCTCTATATAAATTAATTATAGGCAAATAGAAATAGCTGTTGGATTAGGTACTTGGAGCATTTCAGACCCAAGCTGTTTTGTCTTCTGTATAATCCGACACTTTATAATAAGCTTTTTTATAAAGCTTTTCTTTGATTTTGATTTTAAACTTATCAAGATCTAATTTCTGAATATCATTTGGTACTTTGTTGTATAATCGTACACACAGACCCTTAAAAGAATTTTTTATTTTATGGAGCCTAGTATAAGGCACTGCTAATTTGTTCTTACTTCTAGTATTTAATTTGTGAATATCACTGTTTTTTGAAAACATTTCAATATTTTTATGAACATACACAAGATTTTCATAAATATATTGTGATGCAACTGTCATTATACTTATATCCTTAAATCTCTCTCTGAGAGAGTCACCAGCCTGTAGGTTATATATGGCTCGAATAGCCCTCTTCTGCAGCACAAAGATAGTTTGAATGTCGGCAGCATTTCCCCACAGTAAAATGGCGTACGACATTACACTATGAAAGTAACTGAAATAAACTAATCTATCTGTATCAACGTCAGTTAACGATTGGAGAAATAAGACTGTTTAGGTTAGATCGATCTGCTGGCATCTGTGCATAGCTCCACGACTATTATCCCCGAAGGGTTAGTCAGAGACTAGGCCATGAGGACCGCAGAAGCAGTCCACGTTTCACAAAATTATAACTGCACATGTGCGCAGCGTAATAGGTGGTGAGCCCATTGCCGCCTATGCTATTTGATGTATGTGCAGTCATAAGTCCGTTAGTCGCATTTTACGACACCCAAGGGAAGGAAGGGTCTGGTAGTATTCTTCTAATGAGCTATAATACCACAGGGCTCAAATTAAAACTTTACCGACACAATAAACAGGCCTCCAAATAGAATAGATCGGTCTAGAAATATGAGTCGTATTCTTATTTGCTAATAAAACTGCTATAGTGCCGCTCTATCTAATCTGCTTAATACAACATTGTGTGTCGATACTTTTAATGACAACACGAAATACTTTTGATAACGTTAGCATTTGGCAATGCCTTGTAATTCTGGTGTAACTGCTTATGTGGATAATAATATAATATTATAATGTTTTCTGATAGGGCCCTTCGATCATGAAAAACTATACTACACGATTGCTGCTTGAAAAACGGCACCCCGAAACAAGGCACGAATCAAAACGTGTCTTGTTTCTCTGTTAAAATTATGTTCTTCTGTAAAACCAAACTCACACTCAAATCTCTGCTTAAGTACAGTTAGAAAGGGATAGTGCTATTCATCGCATATATCGCCCTCCCTTACTAACTGTACTCAAGCAGAGATTTGAGTATGAGTTTGGTTTTAGAATACGAGCCTTAGTTCCAACTAGCTTGAATCTAGCGAGCCTAGTTCCAAAGCGATGTAACTCCAATAATATTTGTAAGAATTTGTACTTTAGTTCCAAAAGTTTAAGGTTTACTTTACAATAAATGTTTATAATATATATATATATTATAATATATATATATAGCGACTGCTAGAAACCGCAAGAAACTTCAAGCGCTGGTCAGCCCCCTTTATTACTCTTGAAACCGATCGGTATTGGATCGGATTGGTATTGTGAAATTTCGTGCTTCTAGGTTAAGATACCAGCGATAATTTGGATTCATATTGGGTGAACTAAATGGCATTGAGTTTTGAATTTTTTTTACTCAATATCCGCTCACGATATGAATCTATATTATCTCTGGTGTCGTAACTTAGGAGTACGAAATTTCACAATACCAATCTCGATCGAGTAGAGTAAGGGGGCTGGTCAAGTGTTTTAAACATGACAAAATAGAAATCCGTGCTTATTTCATTTTTTATTAAATAATTTATTTTGCAAATTTTAATTGGACAGTCATTGAGTATCTAAATTGTTTGAAGCAATAACATTTCGTAATAGGAAAATAAATGGGGTCTCATCGCAGACTAACATAGCTACTTGTCGCCCGGCTGACGCGGACGGGTCAACAGACGGTTGGGTCAACGACCGGCCGCTGTCCGAGAGTTGTAAATAATCGTTATTTTTAATTGTTTTTCATATGTTATTGCTTTAAAAAAATAAGATACTCAAAGACTATCTAAATAAAATTTACAAAACGAATTATTTAATTAAAAATGAAAAACCACACGAATTTCTTTTTTGTCATGTAACACTTGACCTGAACAGCCCTTGAAGTTTCTTGCGGTCTCTACCAGTCGCCTTATATATTATTATCTCGTTTCATTTCTGATGTTGATCTATTACTCTAAGATCCGAGTATAGAACGACCTTCTCCGAGAAGGTTAATGGATGAAAAGTATCTTATATCAAATTTAATATGTTAAATAATATATCGCGAGTGGGTTGGCTGAAAAATTTCAGTCCAGTACCATTAATGATTAATTTAATATTAAAAAAAAAAATTTTACATTGCACTGGTTTGGTGTGTGTGTGTGTTTGTAATGAGCTTATCTTTATATAAACATAAATTTTATTTATTTAACCAGACGGTTGCAAATTACTAATATTGACTTGCCTATCTGTCTACCCAATGTTATGACAGGAAAAAATAGTCAACCTAACGTTTGCATATTCTATAGGCTTCATACTTTCGATTGGTACCTATGTAATTTATCTATTATCGAAACAAGTGGAATATTTAAAAAAAAAAAAATTATATATTTATTTAATCATATAGGTACTGGACTGAAATTTTTCAGCCAACCCACTCGCAATATATTTTATAACACATTAAATTTGATATAAAATACTTTTCATCCTTTAACCGCTCGGTGAAGGTCGTTGTATGCTCGGACCCTCTACTATATGGTTATGCATGTATTTACACGAGGACATTATTTGAGTTTGATTTTGTATGAGACCGTGCATCTTAGTTTTTATGATCGAAGGTTGGGCCAATATACGGAAAAGAAATTACCAATAAAAACCAGACGTTTCAAACAGATGTTTCCACAGAAGAAAATTGTATTCATTTTTTATTTTGTTTCAGTTGATTAACGACATTCCTGAACAAGACATTCCTGAACAAGGTAATAATTAATTTTGTTTATTTAGCAAAACTGACCAATACTACACATGTGCGTCGCGCCCTTGGGTACTACACTGTAGCTATGGATCACCATTTTTGCTTCTTTACGTCATTTATTAAGACATAAGTTAATTATAAGATTAACTTATGCATAAGATATATTATTATATTTGAACATACATTAATCCTTGTTATGCCAAAACGCGGACTAAAAATAAAAACTGGTTTAAAATTAATGCTGTCTGTATAAATAAAATTGAGCCAGCATCCGTTTTAAACCAGGTTTAACTTTAGACAGAGTTCTGGGATAACAGTGACTGGATCGACTATAATACGCATAGAGCTGATAGCTACATCGTCAATTGATATTATCTTGAAGCACCATCATTCGTCTTCTCTTACGGCCGAAATTATAACCGATCCCGAGATAGAGATATGCCTATTTTGGATTTGTTACTAGGCAACTGTTGTCATTTTCCGTCATATAACAGAAATATCTAGGCAACAAATCTAAAGTAGGCCTATCTCTATCTCGGGATCGGTTATTAATTTCGGCCGTTAATCACAGCCTATAATTGTTTATTTGCTGGGCCAGACTCAATAACAAAGCACATAGAGATCAAAATGGCAGTTGTTAAAACTCACAAACCTGCATTAGGCTAGCGTGGTGGGTTACAATTAGGGTTGCCAACTATACTGTTAAAAACAATCTAGTAACAAATAAAAAATAGAAAGTCATGTAGTGTGAACGCGCGGGAGTGCACCGCTTTAGATATTTAACAATTTCTGTGTTTGGTCGCACGCGCTTCGTGCCCGCTATAATTATTTTCTACTAACAGAATATTATTGTCTACCCACCCACGTCTGTTTTGTTGATTGTTACGAGTTTTTGTCTTATCTTATTATTATTTTTTTTATTTTTATTTAAAGGTCTACAAAACTGGTTACAAGCTTAACTTAAAAATATAAAAAAATGTTAACATGTCTTGCGATAGCTGCAACCTATTACATGTAGACACAGCATAAACTAATACAATTCCAGAAATACGCTTTACATGTTACGCGATTAGATATACTTTACTCGATTATAAAAAATCCCGAAAACAGGCCTAATCAAAAGTCTAAAACGGTTGATTTCTTAATTTTTTTTTTAATTTTCACCATAATTTTTACATGTAAATATTTATTTTTAAGTACTACATAGAACCTGCTAATTCATTAAATCCTATAAAGTCTATGTGTAGGCAAAAAACCTATAAAAACCTATAAAACGCGCTTATCTAATCATAATACTTGTTATTTGCTGTTTATGTTTTCTCGTAAGTGATTGTATAATCTTAGAGAAAAAAAGATCTTAAACCTAACCTAATTATACTGTTTGTCACTACATTATACTTTTTACTGTTAAACAAAAATAAATTATCTAAAATACTGTTTATTATCACTGCACTGGTAACCGGTACCTGTTTAGAAAGTAAAAAAGTTGCGAACTTTGCCCGCGCGATGCAGCGCAGCAATATTTAAATCTTAGAAAAAATAAAATACTGTCCATTTTTCTAAAATACTGTTTATTTTTCTTATTTTACCCTAAAATACTTTTTTTTTAAAGTTGGCACAATGGTTATAATCTCTCCATGTGGGAATGCTAGTGCCCCGCATTAAGATATTTAAAGGCTGATAATAATAATATTAAATCATTTTTGTTTTAGCGCGACGGTCAACGGTGTCGCTACGTGTGGTGACACTCGGCCTGGAGGAGACATCGCAAAAAGTCAGACCAAGCTTATTTGTCCACTCGCGAAAGTCCTTGCGATGAATTCGAGTATTGGACGGTCTTTTCTTAACCTTTTATGTAGATTTATTAGTTAAGTTTTTGACTGTCCTTTTTTGATTCAACATAATATGGAATTTTATTTGAGAATGTCAACATTAAAATTGACATTTACTTTTTTAGAGTAATTTTGGATTTTGTTTTTTATACATCATCCCCTTTAGATATTGCGTATTCCATTTTGGCTAGAGTAGGCACAAAAATACAGATTTTGTTTTCTAATTAACTTTTAGGATAACTTACTAAAATGTTGTGACGTGTTAAAAATGTTGAAATAAATATTAATTTAAAAAACCTCTGTTTCATTTAGTTGATTTAAAGGGTTGTGTAATGGTTTTTGTTAATGTTATTCATAATTGAAAAAAAAATAAAAAAGTTTGTTTTAAAATTCCATTTATTTTTCCATTCATTGTTGTGGTAAATTTATGACAACACAAGTTTATGAATTAATTGGCAAGAAACTAACTTAATAACATACAATATCGGTTCAGGTGGGAATAAAATTTTATTGTCAAATGTACCTAAAGTATTTATTTTGCAAATGTTTAATTGCTATGTGTTTTTAGGTTTAAATCCCTATTTGCGCTGGTACTGACTACTCAAGCCTTCTACTCTACACTAGGTGCTAGAATAGTAGAATGTATACTTAAATTGATGTACATTCACGTACATTCTGTGCTTGCATTTTAATCTTGAGGTTTTTTACAAAGCTACCTCAATTTTCACAAATGGTGATAGTAACATGCCCTTTTACAAATTACAAATAAGGAAAAATGCTGAAGGCACAAGGATTTTGGAAATATTTAAATTTTAACCTCACTAACTTGTATATATTTATTTATAAGTGTATCGTGCATATTTAGGGCCTTATTAAAAACACTAAAAACAAAAGTTTGAAAATGCATAATTAAAATTAATAATAAACAATTAACTTTTAAAATTAGCACCCAAATAATGCCTGGATGTCACCGCACTTCGAAAGTTTAATGCACATAGAAAAAGTACCTACACATTCTTTTACTATAATTGGACACTGTTAAGCATAAAGGTTTCAAGTGACAAAAAATAGAGTATGGAGTTTATGGTACCACCGCGTCCGTGAGGACGAACTTTTAACTGGTCGCGAAAGGTCTATTGTCAAAAAATATATATTATAACTCTTATTTCAAAAAATATGGTTTTGAAAAACCATTCATCGTGCATACAGAAATTTACGAAAAGATTTCAAGTTATACTTGATTCTGTTTAGTTCACTAGCATGAACTGTTACCTATCAGCTAAAAATATGAATATGGACATGGGCTTCATTTGACATTTGAAGCCCATAATATGCCCATATAAGGACAAAATATGGGCTTCTAATGTCAAATGAAGCCTATGTCCATATCCATATTCATTAGCCGATAGACCCGCTGATTTTATATTTTTAACAAAAAGGTTTCAAGTTCTTAATAATTGTCCTTTGTACTGATGATGATTACATTAATATAATTCAAAATAATTGTCGACGCAAAAATAAATTCAGTTACCAAATATACTAAAACTGATTTTCAGTCCGTAGAACCTTTACTGATAAAAATATTACAAACAGGAAAAAAGACAAGGAGAAAATATCGTGGCAAAACTAACTAACTTTTGAGATAGATATCAGAAAGAGTGATTATAACAACCTGTACTTTAAATCAGATATTACTTTGGAGACCATCCAAATAGTTGATATAACAAAACACAGCAAAGGCAGGCAGGAAAAAAGACGACAACCTCAGGCGGAAATCGAACCACGCACCTTCCGCATTCCGGGCGGCTGCCTTAACCACTTGGCTACCGAGGTCTGGTTTTCACTCGTCGAAATTTGTCAGTTCTTGATGCTTATTTTTTGTCAACATTGCTTCATCAAATCTTAGAAGTTTTCACCTCTTGAGATACGAAAGAATTTTTTTACAAATAAAAAAAAATTATGGATATGATTAAAAAATTTACTAAAACAATGTTTTCGAAACGTTTTTACTTTATACAACTCGTACTCCTTTGTTTCATATTTAAATTTAGCTAAAACGATTCAAAGCACTTTAACACCTTTTAAAAATTCATTTGGAACTGTAATAAGCAAAAGGGTGTTAACTGTAATTATCTATTAAAATAAGTTCTTATTTTAAAAAATAATAACAGTAGTAAAAATATGTATTACATTCTGTAAACATACAAATTTTCAAAAATTTCTATTTCATACATTAAAAGTTATACCAATGTTTAAATCCAGCTACTTTAAAAAACTTTGATTGCATTTATCTCAAAATGACTTCTATGTCACTTGAAACCATTATGCATAACAATCCAATTTCTCATTTTAATTTGTTGCACGATTTCTATTCAAAAGATAATGCAATTATAACTTTTTTTATTGAACATTTTGGTTTAATTTATAGGTGCAGATAGGTACTAGATACACAAATTATACAATTAAGATTGCCATGGAGTATAAAACTTAATTAAACCATATTAATGGAAACCTTATAGTAACAGTTTCTTATGGCTATTACACAGGTAGTGTAGGACTACATAGCACGGTGTATGTAGGCCATGTTGCAAGGCCATAAGACTGTCATTTATTTATTCATTATTTCTAATATTGTGTTATTCAAATGCCAGCACTCACAATAATTTTTAATGTATACTATTATAAATAAATAAACAATACAAAAAAAAATACAAGAATCCATTTTGGACACATTATGGTGGTGAAAAAGCAATGAAAATTTACTAGACTATAATCTACAATACACCAATTCACATAAAATGAACAGTGACTATAGTAATAATAATGATAACAATATAATTACCTACTGTCTTTACAATTGGAATTAAGGGTGAAATTATATTTAACAAACAAAAGTAAATTAATTATTTATTACATTCAGAAATATTCCATGACATTAATAAATAATTTTAATAGTTATTTACCACTATTGATACTGTAGATTCAATTCCATTATAACACTGTTGAACATTTATAAACACAATACTTCACCACCAATTTAACATGTACCTACTTATAAATAAATTTTACTACTCAACAAATAGGACACAATGGCTGGAGTAAGAACTGCCCAGGCCAAACAGCATAGGGAATTCAATAGTGAGCATGCCGTGCGTTATAGGCCTGCACCGCAATCCTCGCACCCGCCGAGACCGCCCACGCTTCGCATCACGCCACCACATAGGCCTCTCACTTACTTCAAACAGTGTTAGAATATCAAAGCGTCATAAGTCAGGGAACCGGAGAGGATCTTCTATATAGTCCTCTGGTATAATAAAAAACTCCGGCTCTATATCATCACGGAAATCAAACTTTTGGAAAGTAATTTTAGCAGTTACAGTAGGTAAGATAGGTATGTCAATTTTAACAGGGAATCCTTTAGGTAGTTTCATGGCCACAAACTGTCGTAATTTTGCAAAATGTTTAAACGGAGCAATCACTTCAAGAACATTCAAGAGCATATCAACACTAAGTGGAAAATCATCACTCATTGCTAAAGTTGCTCTAAAATTTCTTGATGATTCCTTGTAGACAAGCTCTCGTCCTAAACTTGGGTACTGCCCTGGTGTCGATGATATGTATAAGGACCAGTCTACTGCGGACTCTGGGGGAGGGTTCAGGGATGCCCTTCGTGTAGGTTCACCATTTGTATCTAAATTTTGTGTGTTTCCTTTTGTAAGGCTTTCAATTATAGCTTTATTTTTTTGTAAATCATCCGTAGACAAATGTTCTCTTCTCTTCCTTGACTCTAAAACAAGACCTGTGATTGTATAAATATCACTCCTATATAAGCCTGCAACAGTCTCTTTTCGATCTTCACGAAATATCCAACCTGACTGAGCTCTGGAGAATAATATGCCTTTAGTTGACATCTGAGCTGCCAGAATATCACTAGACATTAAAATGTCAACTTCATCCTCTATTTCATTCTCTGTTTCCTCATAGCGTACACGCTGATAAACTTTAGCTTTATTGTCTAGTACAGTTAAAGACTCACTTGGAGGCTTTTCACCTTGGAAAATAAATGAAATATCACCTCTCTCCCATTTCATATCAGTGAAATCAACTAATGTGGTATCCAACCTTATTCCAGAGCCTGATTTGTAGATTTTACAAACATCAGATGGCAATATTCTTGAGACCAAAGGAACCCAAGAATGAAAATCCCATTTTAATTCCATGTAGAAATCTTGAATTTGGGCGAGAGCTCGAATGAGGTCAGGTCTTCGGACTTCCATTTGCTCACGAGCCTGCTGTTTCAGTTTCCGGACGAGTGACGATATAGTTTGCCGATCGCCATAGCTGATGGCCTCGGCGAGGGGCGACCATCCGGCCAGATTCTTGACTTTAACTGGTGCGCTGTGCGCCAGCAGCAGTTGCACGCACTCCTTTCGGCCCAGCATGACGGCCAGGTGCAGCGCCGTGTTTCCATGTTTATCTTTACGTGTCACGTCGTTGAATCTTAGTAACGATGACAGCTTTCGGACATCTCCAATGAACACACACTCGTGGAGAGGACAAGACTCATCCTCTTCACTAGAATTCGTGGTAGACATTTCGCATGTACAATCTCTTCTAAATCATCACATGCAATAATCATTAATTAACAAAACGAACAGATTTTGATTATAATCTAATCAACTTGATAAGATTAACTTTTTGGAAAAGTAGCTCTTCCATGGCGACTATAGTAACGGAACAAACTGTATGTATATTGTATACTACAGCATTCAAGCTGTTTTGTTGTACATTTACGAACCCATTATAATAAAAAAATACAATAAAAACAAAAATATTATTTCGCTCAACAAAATGATTCTTCCATTTTTTGTTATCTATCTTCTCCTAGTTAATGAAGGCATAGGAATCAATGTCATCCAGCCTAGTCCTTAATTAATTGTATAGCTTTGTAAAAGGGCCATTACTAACACTTACATCATAATCATTAATACTTAATAGTTAATTAATAACCCATCAACATTAATATCCGACAAAACACATAATTTATTAAAATAACAAAATGCCAGTTAATTATTACAGCTCATTTATATTTCCCGCCTAAAAGTTCTCGCCACTTTTTCTTGCTTTGTTCTTGTTCCATTACATTAGACGTGGCACTAAAGACGCCAATTGAGTCCATTCCATACTACTTAGACCTCAGTTCACCAATACGTGTTTAAGTTTTAAACAGCTGTTTATATCATAATCGGCTGTTAAACAATATTTTGCTGTTCACCAAGCTTTAAACATTGCTTAAGTACAGTAGTCGGCTGTTTAGCTTAAAACATGGTGGCAGAGGGGAGGGAAACTCCTATATTAGGAGCAAGCAATGACACGTTTCGAGTAGTGCCATCTAGGAGAGTTATTCCGCAATATTTAAAAAAAAATGTTTAAGTGTCTCGCTAGATGGCGGTTACTCGAAGCGCAGCAATCGAAAATAAAAATCGATTAAACATAACTTTAGTTAACATAATCAGAATATTACAGTCTTTGCTCTGCTGCACAGTATTTTTTTGACCCTTATTTTGAGACAGCCTAGTTTTATTGAATGATCGAATGGAGAATTACATCACTAATGTATGAGTAAAACTCCCACAAGGCTCGCTATCATAGTTTTCGAAAAAAAGCGATCGAATTTAAAGAACCGGTATTTTATGAAATTTTTATTTTTATTTTTATTAATTTTTTATTGAATGAATTACTTAATTTTGCACTGTGGCCGTTAAGGCCTACCATAGGGCCAAATTATAAACTATGCATGGGGAAGCTACAACTTCGCAGTTCCAAGATAATTGCAAATATGATAAAATCGTATTTATTTTTTTGTGACTAAATTCTTAAGTATTTGCGTTTTATTTTTACTTTAAAACATAGATACATACATGGACTCCTTCCACAAAAAATTTCGATTGCTAAAATTACAGACTTTCGGAGATATTAATTTATTAAAAAGGTACCGGTTTGGACCGGTTTTGGTCAAAGTTCTCAATGTCACATTTTAGCAATATCAAGTACGATTGTTTGTTGCAGCCTACTGAATGCGGAAGAATGGAATTTATTATATGTACAACAAGGATTTTCTAAATATTAAAGTGCGGTCCGCTATGTCACGCTTCTCATGTCATGTGGACTGCACGGTGTAGCGATCAAATCTTCTAATGATAGGTAATATGTAGTGCGGGAAGGAGTCCACCCTCGTTAGGCAAGCTGAAACCCCGTATTAATACATATTACCTGGAGGAAACGGGGGTGAGGCATTATGAAGCCGTTCCAGACTCATAATGCCATTTTGCCTCAGCAGGGCTTGACCTATCCTGCCGAGGGATGTCTCTCCGAACTCCGATCGGAAGACTTAATGCAAGGGGGGCATGAGGGCGCCAACCCTCATGCTGGTCAGCGACAGGCAAATGAAGCTATGGATAACGCCATAGCCGGCACGTCTTATGCTTCGGATGTGACCGCAAGTAGGGTAGAAGTAGGAACCGACAGGCAAATAGTAACTCGGCTTGATACTTATATATTTCTGGATCAAGAAAGTAAAAAAATTAATGGTCGCTATGGAAAACCGTTTGACCTATCTAAATCGGAAAGAAATATTTTTATAAAATCGATTCTAGCAAATAAATTAAACACACCACTGTCGGCATCACAAGAAATAAATCTGGACACTGCTATAGGCCTATATATTACCAAGGTTGAGAAAAGATATACCGACTGCAAAAGAAATATGGCTCATTTTCGGAAAAAGAATAAAGACTGGTTAAAGAAGCCCATCATAAATGATCTTCCTCAAGATTTAATTTCGAAGCCTCCTGAAGTTGTGAACATGCCACTTCCGGTATTGGAGGTGCCACCAATGGTTTTGGACGTGCCACCTGTGGTTGTAAATAAACCCACAATATTTCAAGATTCCTATAATTCCGAGTCGCGAGTAGCACCTGTTGAACTTGCAGGTAGTAGTAAAGATACAGTATTTGCAAAACTTCATAGATGAACGCAACTTAGAAAACGAAAAAAGCTAGAATTATTAATAGAGAACGAGCCACCAGATCAATTGATTAAATCATTTACTAAAGTTATTAAATCTCAAGATAACAAAAAACTAAGCTATAACAGTGCCCATGACTTAGAAGCTGTTATAAATACATGTCTGGAGTCTCCAACCAAATCGACTGAAGTGTTGGCAAAAATAAGTCAGCAAACCAACCCATACACTGCAGAAGAAGCGCTTGGAATACTAATTGATCGAAAATATAGTGTCGAGACTTATAAATTTTTACAGCAAAATTTAGCTACAAGAGGTTTTAATGCTTTTCCACCTTATAGAAAAGTAGCAAAAGCAAAACAGGAATGTTATCCAGAGGACGGAGTCAAGTCAAGTGAAGTCGAAGCATCTGTTTCTTTACAGGGACTGCTTGCGCACACATTTAAAAGAATTATACTTCTCTGTGATGACATAATTAATGCATATTGCGAACGAGAGCATTTGGACGAATTGTCTTGTACATTCGAAGGATCTTGGGGCTTTGACGGTAGCACAGGCCAATCGCTATATAAACAAAAAGCACCCCAAGATCCTTTGTATGACGAGAATACAATTTTTGCCACGACGTTTGTGCCATTAAAAATTACGGAAACGTGTAGCAATCAAATTCTGTGGGTAAATCCAACACCCCAATCATATCGATCTTGCAGGCCTCTGCACATTCAATACCGAAAAGAGTCAAAAGATCTATTCTAGCAGAAAAAGAGTACGTAGAGCAACAATTGAAAAATTTAACCCCAATCGCAGCAGCCACATCGAAAGGCTTTATAGTAAAAACTGTTTGTAATCTTACATTAAGCATCATCGATGGTAAGGTGTACAATATCATTCACAATACCTTTTCACAACTTAGATGTCCCATTTGTGGTTTAACTTCTATTAAATTTAATGACCTAGATTTGGCATTCTCTAAACCGATTAACGAGGAAACTATACAAAATGGTATAAGTCCCCTTCATGCATTCATAAGGTTTTTGGAGTTCTTACTCCATTTGGGGTACAAAAATGATCCACGAGTAAGACAGTGGAGAGTCTCGAAATCATCAGTTGCGGGACAAATAACTGCAGACCGGAAGAAAAGAATACAGGCGGAAATAAGGGATCGCCTGGGTTTACTAGTAGACGTTGTCCGTCCTAACTCAGGGACAACTAATGACGGAAATACCGCCCGGAGAGTCTTCGCTAATGAGGAAAGTCGCGGAATATTTGCCGAAATACTTGGACTTAGTAGATGGCTTGTAGACGACATACACGTCATTCTAGTCGCCATAAACTGTGGATTACCGGTAGACTCCAAAAAATTCGCCAATTTTTGCAGTAATTTAGCCAGGAAATATGTAGCCGCTTACAACTGGCACCCCATGACTACTACTATGCATAAGATCCTCATTCACGGCCAAAAAATTATAGAAAGCTCAGCAATGCCCGTAGGATTTCTATCAGAACAGGCTGGAGAGTCCAGGAATAAGTTTTGGCGATATGATCGCGAACACCACTGTCGAAAAGATGATAGAAAACATACAATTGAAGATTTATTCCACAGGGCATTGGAATCTTCCGATCCAGTCGTGTCTAATACACGGCTAAGTAGGCGTCAAAGTAGCACAAAACGAATGCCTTTGCCCCCTGAAGTCATCGAAATGTTAAAACCATTTCAACTTAATAACGAAGGGGACGAACGAAATGAAGAGGATATAGTAGCGTGTACCGAATCTGATGAAAGTGAATTTACATCTATTATCACAAACGAAAATTACACATTTGTAGAAGACGCAAATTAAATATACGCTAAATATTGCATCCATCGTGCATGTAAAAGTAAAACACACAGACACATACACAATTACACATTTAACACACCAACATTGTTTTTGGAAATTAATATTTCGCACACCAGAAATACCAAAATGATCATCAAATAAATTTAATTCGCACCAAAGGTTAGGTTAGCTATTTTTTTTGTGATTGTAAACATAAGCCATTGTTTTTTTGTCAAAATACTTACAAGATTTATCTTAGCCACGCACGCTATCATTTTATATGTAATAAATAAAAAAGCTAATTAAAAAAAAGTAATCGTAGTTAGCCTAATATGATAGACTGCAATAAAGAATCGTCCTTAATATTGCTAAAAAGTGACATTGAGAACTTTGACCAAAACCGGTCCGAACCGGTACCTTTTTAATAAATTAATATCTCCGAAAGTCTGTAATTTTAGCGATCTAATTTTTTTGTGTAAGTAGTCCATATATGTAGCTACGTTTTAAAGTAAAAATAAAACGCAAATACTTAAGAATTTAGTCACAAAAAAATAATATCTTGGAACTGCGAAGTTGTAGCTTCCCCATGCATAGTTTATAATTTGGCCCTATGGTAGGCCTTAACGGCCGCAGTGCAAAATTAAGTAATTCATTCAATAAAAAATTAATAAAAATAAAAATAAAAATTTCATAAAATACCGGTTCTTTAACTTCGATCGCTTTTTTTCGAAAACTATGATAGCGAGCCTTGTGGGAGTTTTACTCATACATTAGTGATGTAATTCTCCATTCGATCATTCAATAAAACTAGGCTGTCTCAAAATAAGGGTCAAAAAAATACTGTGTGCTGGTAAACCGCTTAGTCTATGTTAGTTCGAGCTCCCAACTAAATTATTTTTTTTAAAGTATTACTTGTGCAGTTTTCTTTCAAAAATTACAAAATTATATATTACCATAGTAAAATACATAAATTGTGAGATTTTCAGTGCAATCTATAAGCGTTTTTGATTCAATTATTAAAGCAAAGTGATTACCTTCATTCGAAATCTACCTTCTCGAATTTTGTGAGAGTGCTCATACAAGCAAATCTCGTCCGCCGTATCCGCTGCCTGCACACAGTGTTAAGTGCGATACTCGCCTGCGTCTCACCTCTGCGCGTCATCGGGCCACTTCACTGCGTCATCCGGCAAAGAGCAGAGCTCCGCAGACGCGCCTGTACTACTATCGAACTCTGAGAGGCGGGGTTCCAATAAAACAACTTTTTGGATAGACAGGATATATATTATTTATTTTACTATATACAATTTATACAAGCGATGGATTGCCTAGCGTGTAATAATAAGATAAGTCGTGGGGAGGTTTTGGTCTGTGTTGGTTGTAAGGGGCGTTACCACTACAAATGTTTGAATGTGTTGCCACAGACCTCTTCGACCGTTAAGAACAACTGGTTATGTCCCAAATGTAACATGGTAACGAGACGTCCAAAGGGCGACGAAACACCTACCCGAAGGCATTTCGAACAGCCGGCAGCGGATGCGGATATGTCCTGCGACGACATCAGTTTAGAGTGTGTGTGTGGGCTCAGTCATCGCGGTGGCAAGCATGGCTGATATTCTTCAGGAGTTAAGAGCATTTAGAAGCGATTTTTCTACAATGAATACTAATATCCGAAAGGACGAAAGAATTGTTTACTGTGAAAGCGAGTAAAACCTGTTATGGAAGCAACAGCTTTATAAAACGATCCTGTGCTTTGTATAATGACATATATAATAATGTCGATATTTTTGAGACCTCATTAGTTAGGTTTAAGTATCGCATCACTGAACTCATCCATGACCATGACCTTGACACACAAATTTAAAATAATAATAAAATATTATTATAATAATGCACCTAACACCACCACCTTTTTTTTTTTTTTTTTTAGAGTGGAGGAAATGCATTACGCACGCGCATGGGACTCTCCCCCCAACTCCCGCTCCCCCGTCCAGGCCCTGCGGCCTCGGCGGGGGTTCGAGAGGAGGGGGGCATACCCACTAAAACCTCCACTGCTCTCCAGCAAGACCCGGGGGAAAGTCGAGGCGGGACCGGCCATAGGCACTCTGCCGCCCCGACTCTCTAGGCCATTGGTTCAAGGGAACCCCCGAACCGAATGCACCCCTTGTGCAACGAGACCCCTTGAGGTCACCCTCACGGGATTCGACCCGACAGCTCCTGAGCTGTTAAGTCGAACTCTATCTCATCACTTGTGCTGGAGAGGCGGCGAGCGCCCGGATAGTCCGATCGCTCGCCGCGCCCTCAAACTCGTCCGCATCGCTCGCCGCGCCCTCAAACTCGTCCGCATCGCTCGACCCGATTTCTCTACCTCACGAGACCTCAGGGCCGAGCGAGGGAGAGTTTCCCTCACATCTTTGCCGAGTCGCAGGAGGCCGGACGCACGCCGGGGGGTCACGGCCACCTGCATCACAGCCTCTGCCGAGTACCAGGGGCCGATCGCACGCCTCCCGCAACTCAGCCTAATCAAGAGTGCGCTGACGCTCGGACGCCACGGGTTGCTAGATCCGTCACCCTCTTCAGGGGAGGATCGCACCTCACGCTTCCCATGACGCCATAAGCTCAGCCCACGCCCTCACAAAGAATGCGGATACCTCCGCGCGGCAGCGGCTCGGACGCCACGGAAAGCGAGATCTCTCACCCACTCAGGGGAGGATCGCATGCTTCCCACGACGTCCAAGCGCCCCCGCGCCCTCGCATTCTGCTACCTCCGCGCGGCAGCGGCTCGGACGCCACGGGTTGCTAGATCCGTCACCCTCTTCAGGGGAGGATCGCACCTCACGCTTCCCGTGACGCCATGAGCTCCGCCCACGCCCTCACCCGTGCGACCTGAGAACCCTTAAGGGGCGGCCGTCTTTCGAAACGGCGTCCAGAAGGGACGCCGAGCAAAACAAAGAACGACGCCTATAAGGGCGCCACCAATTTACCCCCCACAGGCCCAGAAGGAGCACCACCAACTTTGTTCGACACCCAGAAGGGGTGCCAGGGTATTCGCGTAAAGCCCCTTTTCCCACGCTGAACGTGGGCCGAGAGGTCTTACCCCAGGGTGCACCACGAGGAGGTTCCCAAATTTGCACCCCACCTAACACCACCACCTAACCTAACCTAACTTATCATAATTTTTTACGTATAGTGATTTTTTGTTTTTTAACTTACTGTTTGTATTAAGTTAGGACCTGTGGCCTGTTTGGTTTGGCCTGTTTGGTTTATCTTAATGAGATTGTGTTTTTCATAAGCTTGTTTTCATCAACTTATTTGCTGTTTCTTGATACTGCTCATCCACGTTTTAATATCAAACCTGAAAAAAATAATGTATATTTTTAAATAACATTGCAATGTAAACAAAACGATAGATAAGTCACATAATTTTGTTAACATCTTACCCAAAGTTTCTAGCCTATGGACATGTAGTGGTATGTGTTTTTATCGGCAGTGATCCTTTCCGCGTTATAATACAACAGCAAATACGATCATGTATGCACTAGGATGATTCAAGTAGCCAAATCTTTATTTTTCAACTGAAATAACAACTTAAATTTAGGAAAACATTTAATTGCAACTTTAGATATGTTAATCTTACATAATATGTACTTACCTCGTAGAAATATGTTATTTAATTAGTTCTTGTTATTTTCTTAGTCTCTCATTGAGGCCTTCGTGTCTTTTGCTTAAAATATTGTAGTGTAGTTTTTGTAATTTAACTGTGTTATATCAATGTTTTGTATTGTCACAGCAAGCACGTCTGTCCCTAGGCGCAGTGAACTGTTACTGGCGTAATGGCGTAACTGGCCGTGGCCGGTCCCGGTCCCGGTGGCCGGGCGGGGCTCGCTGCGTCATTTTGGTACCTACTTATTGTTAAATTGTTTGTTGGTTTTTTTATTTAATAGGTATTACGTATATTGCCTGTTATTCTTTGTACAGTTTGTTTGCCTTATATAATTATGTGTTTAATTTAGGGAACTTTAGGTTTATAAGTAATAATTTGTTTGATTTAATTTAAAAAATATGTAACTGTTTCTTCCTAATAAATAATAAAAAAATAAAAAAACTTATGAACATCATGTAAGCTTGTAGCATTTATTTTTTATTTCAATAAATCGATTAAACATAACATTAGTTAACTTAATCAGAATATTACCTAAGAAAATCATGAACATGTATCATTTATTTTTATTTCATAAAAAACTTGTATAATAATCGATTAATTAGATTTTAATCGACTTGTATATCGATCGATCGACACTTGACTGCATTTTTTTAATTGCATATGGCCGCTGTTTGTTTTGTGGTTTGCTTTTGTGCGAATTTTTGGTGTCCATGTCTACAGCTTCCTCATTCGATATAGAGAAATTCTAAGCATGCCATATTTTTGTGCATATTATGTGCAATCAAACGTTTCAGTCCTAATTTTTGTGCCACCACAACTTCGTTACTATGAGTTGTTTTATGTGTGTAAGCTGGAGACACGTGTCACCAGCTCGCACACGCCCGTTAAGACAAACCAGTGAGGTTAGGGTTTTGGACTATAGCTAGAAATTTTGTGCATAATTTGTGCACTAGGAACAAAAAAAACTAACCATCACACTCAAATACTGTTGAAACTACGATCATAAAACTGTGTGCGAGCTGGAGACACGGGTCTCCAGCTCGCACAGCTGTATCTTCGTAATTGTTCAAGCTAAGGTTATAAATTATACCTCAAAATTTTGTGCAGAATTTGTGCATAAGGCACAAAAATTTTCAAAACTTTAACTCAAAAGGTTTTTGAGCTACGAACCGATAAGTATGTGTAAGCTGGTGACACGTAACACGGGCTAACACATGGTGAATTATTGTAACTGTATAAGATAGCGCTTCGTTTTAAAGATCAAATAATACGTTATAATTTGTGCACACACGAGGCAAAATTTCAAATCTCTGGGCCTCTTACTTTATAAATTATAAGCCAAAAACTGTATTCCCGCCAAAAAATTCAAAATAATGGCTCGGAAGCGGCTAAACGCGCGCCGACCGCGCCGTTGCCGTTCCGTGCGCTACAACTATTGCAATCGAGTTTGAACTTGAGAGCTAGCTTAATTTAGTGTCATTTTAATTTGCGCTCTCGATCGTTTCGTTTCTATACCGAGAATTTTAGACTAGGAGACTGCTGATATAGGAAATTGGTTAATTTAAAATAAAAGCAGTCTATTTTATTTATGAATGTTCATAAAATATCGCTATGCTTAGTTTTAAATATTTACAATAACCTCATTAATATGATAAGTAGTGATAAAATTAGTCTGCCTGTATGTTTTTATTACTTACCACGTTTTTATTAGGTAGCTTTCTCGTTTATTTGTTTATTTATTTGTCGACAAATGCAAACGATTTTATACTAGCTTCCCGATGAGCTAGACTTGCAACTTTGAACATAGGTCAGAACAGGATGACAATGCAATATTATGGTGTCATCATTGAGCTGATCTGATGATTCAGCCGGAAGAAGGCCACAGGATCTCTGTAAGAAAACCATGAAACCCCATTCAGGCTCATTTGATTAGTTTTGATGAGCACTCTGACGGGAGACGACTAGACGAGGTCCATGGTCTGATGATGAACCCGAAGGAAGGCCACAGGAACTCAGTATTGAAACCATGCAACCCCATCAAGTTTGGGCTCGTTTGATTCATCTTGAAGAATACTCTGTTAGAAAGAAGGGTCCAGGGTCTGATGATGGAGCCAGAAGAAGGCCACAGGAACTCGGTATTGAAACCATGCAACCCCATCGAGTTTGGGCTCGTTTGAATCGTCTTGACGAGTACTCTGTTGGGAAATAGTGTTTAGGGTTTGATGATGAAGCCGGAAAAAGCCCACAGGAACTCTATAATAAAACCATGCTACCCCAACGAGTTTGGGGTCGTTTGAATCGCATTGACGAGTACTTTATCGAGAAATAGTGTTCAGGGTCTGATGATGGAGCCGGAAAAAGGACACAGGAACTTTATAATAATACCACACAACCCCATCGAGTTTGCGCTCGTTTGATTCGTCTTGACAACTACTCCCATAGGAGATGAAGAATTTTTAGTTATGGCACGTTAACTAAAAAACAGTTACTACGCTACGATAACTAAACCATCAACCATTCTGACAAGGGGTCGGTCAGCCATAGAAACACATAGAAGAATTGGTAACTTGCAAACTTTTTAACTTGTAAATAGAAAAAGTAAGAATTACTTACTACTGGTAAAATAAAAATTTGAAATAGCTTTATTAAAAATAATAAAAGTATCTTTTTTTTCGTTATCTGTGGATTGGGTTTGAAATAGGTACATATAAAATTTAACATCTACCTACTTACTAGCATTTGAAAATAACTTTAGGTACTTACTCATAAGATAACAAAGGTACGCCTACTATTGAATCTAGGTGATCTACTGCGGATGGACAACATCTACATAAAGAAGCCATAACTGGAGGTTAGTATAGGTAAGCAGCAGAACGATTTACAATAATGACAAAAAAGGCCGGCGCACAGGAAGATGCGCGTAATAAAATGCCCGCTTGCAAAGTGTTAAACTATAGCTACATAAATTTAATATCGGTGATAACAGTATCGACCATATCTACGGACTATTAAAAATTCATGCAATATCGTGTTTTTTTCCACTATATAGTTTCAGAACGCATCGAACGTTTCTAATAATTTTATTTTATTAAACTTTTACAAGCACATTTGTTTGTTAAAAACTACAGATTAATGATAACTCAATAAATATCAGGGATACGGTACAATATTCTTGAATTCGATCACGTACAATATAGTGATCTCAACGCACACCGCATTCCTGACGCGTATTGATGCAATAAATACGTTTCAGTAACCTTATATGATTTGTATCGCCTACTCCTAATTTTATCGTAAAAAATGGAAGAGGTGATTGGGCTTTATTACATGTCGGCAAATAATTACTATTTATTGAATCTTTATTATTTTTATTAATTCGTAATATTGTATTACTTTTAATACTTTATCGTTACTCCAATCCATAATTATCGAAACAGAACAATATCGATAGTCGTATTTGCAACACGTTCACACCTCTAGTTGTCTAGCAGTCAACTAAAGTGTGCGAAGGAAATGTGGCCGCACGAACATTATCGCGACAAAATCCTTGATGTGCGGCAATTTACCAACAGCGCGGCGTGTCAACGCCATGATACAACGCGCTAACGCGAAGTGTTTGGCCAGACGTGTCGCGAAAACGCAAATCTTCGCGCTAGCGCGATAATGTGGCCCTAGCATTACATTGGGATGCCCCAGCAGACTAATCGCAAAGTCATCGATCACCATAGAGTACATTTATTTTTATTTATTTATTTACATTTAACCATGGGAAGTAATACAATCTAATATTAAAATAAATTACTTTCAATGGTTAAAATTTATTCTGTGACGGTCGATAGCGATTAGTTTGCTGGAAAGCATCCGTTCTTTATCGAATTAGGCTCAAGTATTCAACAATTTTGTCGTTCTGCACTCCTACATAATGTTTATCATTATGCCAAATCTAATTATTTAATTGTCTCAACAACAAAAAATAACTAAGACATTCGTGTGTGAGATATCTAAAATAAAAAGTAGGGTAGGTTATTAGGTACCTGCCTATAGTAAAACTAAATTAATCGCGTCGCGCATCGCTTTAACAGACGGCTCCTAGTCTAAAAGTGGCAATAGTGTAGCGCACGGAACGGCAACGGCGCGGTCGGCGCGCGTTTAGCCGCTTCCGAGCCCTTATTTTGAATTTTTTGGCGGGAAAACAGTTTTTGGCTTATAATTTATAAAGTAAGAGGCCCAGAGATTTGAAATTTTGCCTCGTGTGTGCACAAATTATAACGTATTATTTGATCTTTAAAACGAAGCGCTATCTTATACAGTTACAATAATTCACCATGTGTTAGCCCGTGTTACGTGTCACCAGCTTACACATACTTATCGGTTCGTAGCTCAAAAACCTTTTGAGTTAAAGTTTTGAAAATTTTTGTGCCTTATGCACAAATTCTGCACAAAATTTTGAGGTATAATTCATAACCGTAGCTTGAACAATTACGAAGATACAGCTGTGCGAGCTGGAGACCCGTGTCTCCAGCTCGCACACAGTTTTATGATCGTAGTTGCAACAGTATTTGAGTGTGATGGTTAGTTTTTTTTGTTCCTAGTGCACAAATTATGCACAAAATTTCTAGCTATAGTCCAAAACCCTAACCTCACTGGTTTGTCTTAACGGGCGTGTGCGAGCTGGTGACACGTGTCTCCAGCTTACACACATAAAACAACTCATAGTAACGAAGTTGTGGTGGCACAAAAATTAGGACTGAAACGGTTGATTGCACATAATATGCACAAAAATATGGCATGCTTAGAATTTCTCTATGTCGAATGAGGAAGCTGTAGACATGGACACGAATTTTTGCAGTATTGTCGTTCTTCGCTGTAATTACTAATTACGTTGAGACTTGAGATTAGTGCATAATCCTTCTCCGGACCCAGAGTTACAAGATGAATTTAACTGTGAAACACTACAGTAGTGAGCCTGCGTCTTACTTAATTTGCATTGTTGTGATGTGAATTGTGATATTTGGACACTAGACAAATGGCTAAACTGGACGCTTTAATTAATTTTTGTGACATTGGACATGCATTGGACGCTATTACTGCGTACGTACTATTATGTCTAGTTAAGTCAAGCAGACCCATCTTCAAATATAACAATATTATCACCACAAAGTACAGGTACCTATAATTAATAATATTATTGATTTATAATTTAGTAACATACCTATTGACTATATACATGTGTACAATCAAAGATACCTACTTACTGCTGGTAGAATTTTGCACAAATGGTGCCGCTTGTGATTTGGCCGGAGTATTAAGTTAATAGTATCATTTAAGTATTGTATTAGGATTTTCTGTGTACAATATTTATGACTTTTTATCAAATGCATTTACCTAATTTATGCTGTTTTGTTTTTCAGATATAGATAAAAGACCATACCTATTGTCGCAAACCAGCTGATCAGTCATCACAAACTAAAGGTATTTCTATTATTATTAATCTGTACAATCTTAAGATAAATGTTTACAATATTTCATTAAAAATTAAATAAAACATATTTACAGTATAAAAGGTAGTAGGCTGCCACCGGCAGTGGGGGATAGACCAAAGCTAGCTCGGTGGGTAGGGCTGCAGAATGAGGAACCTCCTGACAATACGTGCCTTGTCATGGAGTACCTACTGCCTTTTGTATCTGACTCTTGATCAAACCTTTCAGCGAGAGGCTCTTAGCTATAAGACCGTTTGTCGAAACGATTATCGGTACAATAATTATTGAATCCACATCCCACATATTATTATTAGTTCACTTGCATGCCATGTTGTAATAAGTTTTTCATTCGCAGATACAAGGAGACAACTGCAAGGTTTTAGCCTATTTTAAATAATTCAGAAAGAAATAAAAAAACCTTAAGAGTGAAATATACAGTTTAAGAAATCGCAGCAAGAACAAGATTAGCTAGTGCCATTAAAATGTCTGATAATAAAGGTTTACAGAAAGTTACAGGAAAAATGAGTTTACCAGCAAAACTATTTACAGAAATTCAACATAGAGAAACTATGAAAAAAGCAAAGGGTCGTTGCTTCACAAATGAAGAAAAAATGTTGTCACTCTCATTCTATAATATGCTCTTCTTTCGAAATGTTTCACATTGCCTTCTGCAAAATTCTTAAAAAACCTTCTAGGAAAAATTTAAATATTACCTGCTGGAATACACAAAAAAGTAATTTTTGTAAAATTAAAGCACACTTCTGAGCAAATCAACAAAGATGAATGTTATAAATCGAATTTTGTGCGGAGAATTAAAATATGATGGGGATGATTATTCTAAAATGTAAACTAAATTGTATTACTTATGCGAAACATAAACATAATAAAAATAGAAAATGAATTGTCGTTTTATTTCTGAGTTCCCAAACTGGCTATTGCATGCAAAACCTTGTAAATCAGGCTGGTTTGATTTCATATATTTAATGCTGAGTAAATTTCACTTAAATTAAATTTATGAAATCATATCAGCCTGATTTACAAGGTTTTGCATGCTTTAAAATTAAAATTTAGCTCCTAGTATAACTATAGGTATGTACATTGGTCAAAAGTTGTGGAATAACACCACGAGAGGGAGCCAGGTTCAAACATGTTAGCAAAAAAAATCCGCGAGATGGCCATCTATTTCCGATAGTATTACCTTACCTTTATCTATGGTGGCAGACTCGTGTACCTAACTCCGGTTAACCCGAGGGTTAACCATTGTTTATTGTCATTTCATCGCTTCGTATTTTTACTTTTTTTAAAATGTAAGACGCTAGAGTCTGACCAACAAAACGTGACTAGAAAGAATGGCGGCAAATTCAAAAATTATTGGGGTGTCAACATTCATTAAACTCTGAAAAATCGATGTTGATACTTACTTATATTTTTTTTACTAAACTCTAGATCAACCAAACTCAAAATTTGTAGTATCTATCAATAAATAAGAATAAATCTTAAGAATAATTAAAGAACCGTTTGTGAAAATGCAAATACCATAATTAATATTAAGCGACTTACAAAGTAGAATAGAATAATTTTATTTGTTGAAAAATGGGTCTGTCATTGACGATATTGTTTCCAAATATTGCGTTTCACTAGATAAACCTCCTTTTGTTCAAGTGATGTAATATTCTTGACAATCTCTTTAATTTTTAGTTTTGTCTCACTAGTATTTGAAGTGTCTGTACGATAAACAAAAATTGGTTGGAGAGTCAACTTTGGTTATTGATTTTGAATGAAAGGAAAAAGTAAGTAAGTATACAGAATTAACCTAGAATTGTTTACGATTGTTGTATGTAGTTTTTCAGAGTAAAATGTAAAATAATAGACGAGAACAATAAAAGAAGGTATTTAAGTATCAAAATGATAAATTCAAGTACAGAAAACTAACACAATCGACAGCTTAAAAATGTTGCCATAATAAAACTTTTGAAAATAGACCGCGTCACGTTTCGTTGGTCAGACTCTATAAATTATATATTGAAAGAGGAGAATGTGTTGGATGATTTATAAACTATTGAAATAATTTTGCGCGCTCCCCATACATTTCAAAAACGTCGCAATTATTTTGAGGAATATGATGAGAAAATATATATTTAATAAACGATTTCGTTTACACAAAAGTAATGCATTGGAATTGCTTGATTTAATTGAAAGAAGCTTGGAATATACAATTTTTTGACACATTCATTCAAAAACATTTGGATAAGTACTTTAGACCTTATTAAAAATTCCTCGCGAACACAAAAAAAACGCGTCTTGTTTAAACAATTGTTACAAAATAACCGAATGATTATAAAATCCTCGGTTACCCTTAACACCGTAAGATGACCGTAAGTAAAATAAATTGAGTCAGTTCTTAGAGTATAAATATTATGTAGGTACTCTGAGACTCAGTATAAGACCTAGTTAGACTAAAGATTTTTTCAGTGTTTAAAATTTTACTTAAAGATATTATTGATACTCTAAGGTTTAGAGTCATACCTAGCACACATATCAACTCGGAAAGGGATCGTCACCGTATCGCCTTTCGCCTCGCCGCTAACCAAGCGTCTACCTAAAGTAATTACGTTAGGTGCTTAAGAGGCCTATTACATCTCGAATGTGATTTTTGCGTAAAATGCCTATTTTCGCATTTTATAGTAATTTAGCAGTTGTATTTATCGTTTTTATCAAAATAGTATAATAAATTTGTGCATATTATTACAAATATCCATTTTGTGAGCATAACTTGAATTCGGACGGCCGGCGCATCGCATTTTGTAGTAATTTTGCAGTTGTATTTATCGTTTTTATCGAAATAGGATAATAAATTCATTATAAAATCTTTATTCCTCATGAAGTAACAGTTACTCTGGTATAAATTTTGCTTAATAATATTATCGCAGATAGGAGATATTCACAGTTAATTCATAGCAATTTTCGAAGTTTTTTGGTTTAGAAAAAGAATTTTTTCCTATATAAAATCAATGATATCTAAAAATTCCGAGGCCACTACGCATTATTCGACTATATAAGAGAACACATTATATTTTTTTTATTTCACTTGTTTTGAACTGTAGTTCAATCGATGAGCTCAAAAAAGTGCCTTCGCGCACTTTATGAAAATCTTTCTCTGCAATTTTGTATTTAATTAAAAAGTTAAGCAAAATTTACAAAAAGCGAGGCCACTAAGCACTATTCCTATAGCTATTCTACACCATTCAATAAGTCATAATTGTTAATGTATTTTCGTTTCTGAGATCCATAACGCCAAAGTTGGCCATTTTACGCAAAAATCACAGTTAAGATGTAATAGGCCTCTATGCGGATCAGCAGCTCCGGTAAGGGTCGTAGCACCATAGACTAATAAGATCGTCCTTGGTAGCACACATTCAACTCGAAAAGGTATCGTCGCCGTATCGCCTTTCACCTCGCCGCTATCCAGGCGTCTACCTAACCTAACGTAAGCACGTAACCAAAGCGGATCAGCAGCTCCGGCAAGCGACTCGGTTATGGCTAGGCGTTACCATTTAGAAATTTAGAAAGTCCTGACAAAAAGCCTGACATTTAGATAAAAGTCCGGACTTTTTAGTCTCAAAATGAAAACATTATTCACTTTTTATATTTTGTTTTTACATAAATGAGAAGTTAATAAAGATTAAAGACTTATTTGATGTTAGCCGGACAAAGTCCGGACTAGAGTCTAAAAGTCCGGACATGTCCGGACTAATCCGGACGGATGGTAACTCTATTTGCAAGTGAATATCGCCATAAACGTGGTCGACCGGGAAGGCACGGCGTCAGATCAACTACCCTAAACTGTCAAATTTCTCCAATGAATATTGATCCTAAGAAAGCCTAAGAATAAAGTTCAAAATTGATTGTAGAAATTTGACAGTTTTGGGTAGGTTGATCTGACGCCGTGTGTACATGAAGATGTAGATGGTATGACTAGGTGTAGTGGCTGGCTAGCCACCGCTGTGTAAACGTAGGTAGACTGAGAATGCTGAGTATTGACTAATTAGACAGGTAGTGAGTAGTGTTACAGTCATTATGAAGTAGTACAACCTCAGAATAATAACTTGAGAAAGAAGGTACACCGCACAAGTACAAAATTAGAAAATTAAGTAACTGAGATGGAACACACCCAAAATCTTGGATTGACCTATTTATGAACGTGTTTAAAGATGATCGAAGTAATGGACGTAATCGTATACAGAAAATCTCTCTCTACGGACATAATATTACGTCCATGCACAGACCACATGGTCTGCCTAACGTGTTTGGTCAACGCCCAGACCAGACCCAATATTTTTATTCTCCTTTTTTTTTAATTGTCCGTGTTAACCGTGCATACCGTGTCGCGAAGCGGTGAAAGAATACTACCACCCCCTCTCTTCCCTTGGGTGTCGTAAAAGGGCCACTAACGAACTAAAGACTCCACATACATCCAACAGCATAGAGCGGCGATGACCTCACCACCTGTCACCCTGGGCACATGATTGTGCAGTATCGCTATTTGGTGAAAAGTGGACCATGGTAGAGAACTGCTTTTGCTGTCCTCATTGCCTATGTAGTTTCTGACTAACCTTTCGGGGATAATAGTCGTAACATTGAGGTACAATAGTCGTAATTTAGTTTATATTTTTATAAAGCTACGTTTGGATTCAGATGAAAAAAATGAGTAAAAAATTCAAAGCAATAAGAGTTGTTTTTAATTATTGCCTAGAAGAATAAACAAAAGCAGGGGGTACAGCAAGTCCCGATCGTTGCCGCCGCAGTTCCTCGTGACGACGATCGGTGGGGGGGCGTAGCCCGCCGGGGTCAGCGACGATCCCCCACCATAAGGGTAGTTGCAGCTCACAGACAGAGTCTAGAAAATTAAATTATATAATTTTTACCTTTTATATAGAATCAATTTCGCATATTATATACATCTTATCTTAAGGGTCGGCGAGCCATTCATTACGAATAAACATAGGTACATTTGGGATTGGTAAGGGCTATTTGCGGTTAACAAACAACCCTTAAAAATTGTAGGTACGTACTACTTCAAGTTAGTAACAAATGTTTCATTGATTTACAAGTTTAATTCACAATTAAGTTAGAGGATATGTCGTTGGTCCCACATTGACAACAGTAGGCTTACTCTTGAAACACAATTGCATTAATCAATTTCCAATCACAAATCTAAAAAATGTCAAATTGCACTTTTGTTAGCGACAAATAGCACCACATTGGAATTAAATTGCGTGGAAATTGATTGAACAAATTATTATCGAGATGGCGTTCCGGAATTATCTTTACTTATCCCAATATCGATACATATTACCTAATCGCATTGGAATTGTATTAAGATTGAGTTTGCGTTCAAGAGTAACCTCCCAGTATGGGGAGACCACGCTGGCCTGGCCACGCCACGCGCCACGCGGGTTGGTACTTGGTAGGTTTTAGCAACTGCCATCTTATCGCCGTCCCCGGCGAAAAAAATGAAAATGGCTGTAATACTCTTTTTCCTTATAATGTATTTATAAAATCTATGAATGTCAATACACGTCATATATTTTTTGTAGATTTTATTTTCTAAAACAAAAAAGGTTTTAAAATATTACAATAGTATTCATAATTTATACCCATATTTATTTTTACACGAATAAAATTAAAGCAGTCGGTTAGTATAAATTTCACCCAGTAACTTTTATATCTAGAGCCATTAAAATAATGTTCGCGAAAATACATTTCGGCAAAATAATTGTAATAGCGCATTACCATTTTATTCGCGGAAGATATGGTGTAGCGTTTCCACAGACCACATCGTTACTGACTAATCCACAGAATACAGAAAAGAGTAATCGCTTATTAGTTCAAAGCTTGTAAGATGCGGGAGCACTGCCATTCTTTTCCCTCACACGCCTAGACCTGAGTTCGCACTCAGCACGAGCGTAATAGCATTATACATCGTAACAGGTGACTCCCGGCACGTGGCATTCTTTGGGTACCATCCAATGCCACAGAACAACCGAGCACTCTTGAGTCTGAACTCCTTATCTTATAATCTCCCAGGCTTCAATCTCATCCGCAATGATCGCATTGGCAAGGGTGCTAGCGGGGTGGCAATCTACTTATCTCATAGCTTTTCCCACAAGCTTTTAGCCTCCTCTGCCTCCCGCCACGGCTGAATGGAATATCTCTTCCTTGAGATTGATGTAAAAAGTATGAAGGTTATCCTGGGAGTTTGTTATTGCCCTCCTTCCGTTGAATTTCAGCCTGACTTTGATTCCCTTCTTAACTCATTCGCTACCGACTATTCCCACCACATTATTATGGGTGATTTCAACACCGACCTTTTAAAGGTTTCTGTACAGTCGCACAAGTATCGATCCATAGTTGAGTCATCTAACTTCCAAATTCTTCCACTCGATCCAACTCACCATAATCTAACGACTTCTGACTCTTGGATCGATCACATTTTCTTACATGGCCAATTGTCTGCTCCTGGCTTCTCCACCTCATTTTTGTAGCATAAAAGGCTAAACCTCCCAAACCCAAATCCCTTATCGTAAAAATGCGTAATTTCTCTAGACTGGATGTGGAAAAACTTAATGGTGACACGTACGCTTTGGACTGGACACCTGTTATTGAGGCTGATTCTGTCGACAACATGGTTGCGTACTTCAACAGTTTAGTCTTGAATCTTTTTGATTAGCATGCACCAAAAAGCTCGTCAAGCTACGTCGGCCTCCTGCGCCTTGAATTGAATTACACCTGGTGTACGCACGGCCATGCGTAGGCGCAACAAAATACTTTCGTACGTTCAAAAGATGCCGAACCGTTTCTAACTGGGATGCTTTTAAAACCGCTAGGAATCGCTGCAATCGGATGGTGAGAACTGCTAAACGCCAATATATCCATTAAAATATTTTTAGCCGGGCATTGAACACTAAGCTAAGCTCGGTGCTTAGTTTAGTGTTCAATGGATCTACCTAGGTCTCGTTATTGACTGCTCTCTCAGTTGGGAAGATCAAGTGAACGAGATCTCTCGTAAAGTGGTCAACTCGGTGCTACAGTCCTTGTATGGGCTGAATTTTTTTCTCCCATCTAGCACTAAGATGGCGCCAGAACAGGCTCTCGTGTTTCCTATTCCTACGCCGACGTCTGTTTTATTCTAATTCCTAGGTCTCGTTATAGACTGCTCTCTCAGTTGGGATGATCAAGTGCACGAGATCTCTCGTAAACTGGTCAACTCGGTGCTACGGTCCTTGTATAAACTGTTTTTTTTTCTCCCATCCAGCACTAAAATGGCGCTAGTACAGGCAGGCTCTCGTGTTTCATATTCCTACGCCGACGTCTGTTTCTCTGACATTAATCAACTTCTTCTGAATAAGTTGGATCGTTTGCTAAACAGCTGTATCCGTTTTATCTTCTGTTTGCGTAAGTTCGACCACATTTCTCACTACAGAAGACAAATCAAATGGCTGCCTATCCGTGAGCGTAGGAACCTAAGAGTTGTCTGTATGCTTTCCAACATCCTTAAGGATCCACGATCCCCAGGATACCTGAAATCTAGGTTTCTAGGGAGCCTCTCATCACCGTGACCTTCGCTCCAGTAACAACCTCACTCTTCAAACCCCCGAACATCATTCTGGCTTGTCTCCAGTTCCTTTACTCTATGTGCTATCCGCCTTTGGAATGCTCTTCTATTAAATATCCGTCGTGCTTAGAGTAAAATAGTATTCAAAAGACTTGTGAGTGAGCACTATTTAAACTCTTATCTAGATGTCACACTATCTGGGGCCCAAGTCTGCTAATTTACGAATGGCATAATTGAATCGCAATTGGATCGTATTGTAATTGTTTGACACATTTGGTATTCTCTTACTCATATAAGAATACCAAATGTGTCAAACGATTCAATTATGCCATTCGTAAATTAGCAGACTTGGGCCCCTGATGTGTTGTATTTATATAATTATGTTTTTATACATCTATGTAAAATATTTATTTATTTATTTTATATATTGAATCTTTGTTATGTAAGTATATAGTATTTTGTAGGTCTGAGTATTTTATAATATATATTTTTTTTCTATTCTTTCTTCTTCTTCTGTCTATTTATGAAGTTGGTTACTAAGTAATTGTTTATTATTCATTAATGTAACTTTTTTGATTTTTCGCCTTACCAAAGTTTCCTACATCTTTACTAGTTGACTGGTAGAGAATGCCTTGTGACGTTAACCGCTTTTTGCAGTTTTTTTTGTGCAATTAAGATTAAATAAATAAATAAACCACTACCATTGAGTAAGGCTCTGCACGGTGATATTATAGGTCTATGCAAAACCACGGTTTTTACAATTTCCTGACCTCAGTTGATATTATCAACTGAGGAAGATCTAGAAGAATAATAAATATTAAGATTTCTAAAGTATGTTAAAATTGTTGTTTTTATAAAATAAGATTTAATTGTATTACATAACAAACCAAGAAATTATTACGATAATCTTAGTTTTATTTCAAAATTCCGAATAAAACTAAATGATTCAATACCATACAACAAGTTAACAGAACATAATGGCGAACCATTCTTGTTTTCATTATTTGAGACACAATTTTGTGTAATTGTTATGTAATTTAACAATACACACTACTTCGCAGAAATAACGGGAATAAAATGGTAAGTGCATGTTAGTAATTATTAACGATAAAGTTTTTGAAGTATTATTTATTGTCTGTAATATCTTCTTTAAACAATATATTAAATATTACCTACTAACACGATATAAAACGTACAAAAATTAGCCTTCATTTGAGATATCACACGTGTAAGTATACCAAACATATCTTGTCGATTTTTAATCTGTAAAAATATGTTTTTCATTTTTCCTCGACAATTGCATTTTTGCGATTGCCATTTTATTCGCCGGGGGCGGCGTTATGACAAAGCAAGCACACAATCACCAAAGCACCGAAGCACATCTGTGCTGTTGCAAGTTAAATTAAAAACAATTTGAATACGTACACAGAATACGAGGAATACGCTGAGACAAACAATTACTTTGGACGCCATTTTTAGCTTTCACAGTTGAAATTAAACTCGAGTTTTCTTCAAACAGTAAAGTTTTTATACCGGTTTATTTGCATCACGAATACATGACCCAATTTGTAATGCAATAATGCCAATATTTGTTAAACATCATTTGTATATAGGCCTTAAAGAACGTGTCCATAACGTATTTACGTAATATGTTCTACCCAATTACAATGAAATATTTGTGGTCCTACTAACACGGTGATAGATAACAACAATTTGCAATAATATAGAATTATGAAATTATAAAGAATTAATTATAGGGCTCGGCTAAATTTCTTAAAGAACATGATTATTCCATCTGAGCCTTATTATCTTATTTGTTTTTAGTTAGCAAACTTTATTTCAATGCAAAATACAAAAAAAAGTTACTTATTTAGGTTACGCATTTTAGTAAGTAGCTTTATTGCGTAGATATTATCAATTATAAAAGGAGGCCTACCTATAGGTTATTTTTGTCATTAAGTACATAACGCCTCGGTGGCCGAGCGCTTGACCGGGATCGATGCCCAAGTGTGTTTTTTGGATTTTTTGATGCTGCGCCCCGTGTTTGTTCTAGGAGCACCCATTATAGACCCCCAGGTTACGCGATTTTCAATAGTAACATGATCTCGGACGACAATTTAGATCCCCATAAATAATCTAAATAGCTAATTAATAAAACTTAGGTGATCCTAGCTAAGAAGCCACAACACAGTCAGCTTTATCACAACACAGTCTAATGAATCATGATTAAAAATAAATAAATAACATAGAATATAAAAAGATTTTATTCTAAAATACCTTTTGGGGGGTTAAAGTCCCTCGCGTACCAACATTTACCCTTGCGACCCTACACGTGACCCCTGGGCCCTGGGTCACGGTATTATACAGTGTATACTAAATGGGTTTGTCTGATGGTAGAGCCACACTGCGTTGTAGCACGAATTGTTCGCCCGGCGTAATGCCACCGTCTCACGGAATATCGCCGTGAAACAATGGCACTCGTTGCTGTTGTGTTTCGTCCGGTGAGTGAAAGTCCCGGAGGCCCATTTCTCCCCCTCCCCCTTTTACAATTTCCACTCTTTCCTCAAAGGTCCTATCCTACTCCTTCTTCAAGGCCGGCAACCACAGAGCAATAAAATTATATCTATTTCTTATATCTGTGCCGGCAACGTATCTGCGCTGCGACTCCTCTGGTTTTGGCCGTGGAAAACCTTTTCACATACTTTTTTTTTTAATGTTTTGATGTCTAGGTTTATTTGAGCGAATCAAATATTACGAATAATATAATAGCAGCGTTTTTCCTGAAATAAAACGCATATTAAAATACTTACCTAATTCGAAGCTTATAATTTGAGATAGGCACTTCCGTTTCCCGTAGTCTTAGTCTTTTGGCTCTATATATTCACCAGGCAGAGTTAGAAAGTAAGCTTCGAATTAGGTAAGTATTTTAATATGCGTTTTATTTCAGGAAAAACGCTGCTATTAAAAGTATTTGACCGTAATTCGAAGCTTATAATTTGAGAGGTGTTTGTTATCGCCTGGTGAGGAAATGGAAGGACATAAATAAAAGAATAACGCCAATGTGATATAATTAACAATTTTTTTTTTTGAAGAAATTAAAGTATTATTATTTATTAACAATTTATTTAGCATTATAATTATTTCAACGATCCAAATGGTATTATGAATAAATTTACTTTTCATCAATTTGGTCTAATGCTATATTTAGTAATATTTATATCATTGAATAATACAAATAATTTTACATCAACTAATAGGGGTAAATAAATGTGTCACACTATTGGAACTGTTTGCTGATTGAACCTCGCGTCTGTAAAATCTCTCGAATGTGTTAGCCGAACGCCAATTTCCTCGCGCTAGAATTTCATCGAGGGGATAAGATAACCAATTTTTAGAGGCTACAGCTGACCTCACACTGCCTGGACTACACTGAATGTTTGCATCTTTAAGCAAGTGCTTTATCCATCCTGCTATAACAGTCCTCGAAGCAGGTTTAGGCGGACCCCTGACAGTCATAAATAAATTACAAGACTTTGCCATATCCCGTCTATTTTTTAATAAGGATATAGTTGTATTGATCCAGAATACCGGGTTCAATCGCATGTTGTCATTATTTGCTATCAATTTCCAGCCGGACTGCATATATCCACTAGTGTCAGTGCATATATCAAACTCCGGCCAAAAATTAAAGAGTCACCCGAGTCTAAGCAATGATCTGAATCTACTCTCAGTTACGTCAAATCATGGATCTGGCGTCCTGAGCATAGCAATAAAAGGATAGCTGTATGCCGGGATGTTTGATATATATTACTTGTATCTATTGAATAAGTACACAAATATTTAGAAAGATCGTCAATATCCCAAATTGGTGGTTTTGCATTTTTGGGATTCTTAAGCGATATAGATTTTAAAATATGTTTGACCATTACATGAGAACTAAGTTGGCTAGACATATCTGCATTACACAGAGAGGAAACCACCGCTTTATGTAAAATAATAGTATTATAGGATAATCCATCAATTAAATGCAAATCAGCTAAGAATCGAGCTAACTCAGATTCCGAAGGCGTCCGTACATTAACATGGTTCTTTTTTGCGCATGATAACCAACGTTTCCACGCTACCGAGTATGTTTTTAATGTCGAGTGCCGCCACGAACTTTTTAATAAAGATACTTGATTTCTATTCCAGTCTTTTATTTCCTCGGTCCACCCCCACATTTCCAAACTTCGAGAGTCAGATCGTTTACATTCGGTGGTGGGAGACCCGTCGATTTGTCTATTAGGCTCTTGTCTAGGTTCCTCAACACAAACGGAGCTTCGAGAGCTCTCGCTCGGAGGTCTGCTCGCCAAAACACTTTCTGCCACCGGGGTGCGATTATCAGAAACACCCCTGTCGATTGGTTGAGGTGAGATAGAACCCTGGGTATCAAGAACGGTGGAGGAAATACCCACGCTAGAGGGTAATTCCACGGTATACTGAAAGCGTCGTAAAAGAGCGCTTTTGGATCTTTCTGGTCCAACGACACATAATTCCAAACGACGTGGGCTCTCTCCGAAGCGAAGAGGTCGATCATCGGAGTTCCCCGTTTCTTGAAAACTATTTTTATTTTTTCGGGTAATAGGTGCCATTCCGGTGGAAGCCGATGGCGTGAAAGGTGATCGGCATGGTTGTTGTATCTGCCCGGAATGTAGTGGATAGAAAATATTATACGATGTTGGTCTAACAGTGTCAACAATTGATGGGTTATCTTCATTAATGCTAGAGATTTTGTCCCGCCCTCCTTTCGGAGATGAGCTACTACCGTTTTGTTGTCGCACTGTATTAAGATAGAACTGTGACTCAACGTGCGAGCATGTCTTTGAACAGCATGTAGAATGGCTAGCATCTCCTTTTGGTTGCAATGGAGTTTTGTTCCAGTGGCGACCATAATCCGCTCAGAGAAAAGTTGTCTAGCTGAGCACCCCATGCGAGATCTGATGCATCGGTTGTTAGAAAGTGCATGGGAGGAGGAGGGTGCAACATTGTTGATGAATGACAATTTTTGAGCCACCATTTGAGTTCTGCTTGAACCAATTGTGGAAGCACAAATGTTTTCGTTGCATGAACTAACTGGGAGTTCATAAATCTCAGGAGGTGACGATGATGTAGTCTCCCTCGAGGGACCACAAAACTGGCAAAATTTAAGAAACCTACGAGACTCTGTATTTCTTTGAGGTTCACTTGTTTTTGATTTAAAATTTGACAAACCTTTTTTGTGATATTTGTAACTTTCTCTTTTGGCAATGACTTTAGGTTGTCCCATGTTCTCCATAGGATCCCTAAGTACGTTAGGCTCTTTTGCGGGAACGTTACCGACTTTTCTAGATTTACGCACCATCCTAGAGTGTGGAAAATGTTTAGGGTCATTTGGACGTGCTTTTGAAGAGTGACAGGGTCTTGATGAACCATCAAATAGTCGTCCAAATACACAAGAATGCGTACATTGCGTTGCCGCAGGATTTGTGCAACCCAATTGCTGAGAATCGAGAAGGTTTTGGGAGCCGTGCTTAAACCTAATGGGAGGCAGGTCATTTCGAGCAGTTCTCTGTCGTAAATTAAGCGTAGAAAGCGACGGTGTGATTACGCAACTTTGACATGAAAATAAGCCTGACTCAAATCTATTTTGCACATGCAATCCCTCTGCTGCAGGAAATCGGGAACACGATGTATATTTACTAGGTGAAATTCTTCGGCTTTTACAAATTCGTTCAACGCTTTTAGGTTGAATATTGGGCGAAGAGAGCCGTCGCTTTTTGGTACGAGGAAGAGAGATGAAATGAAACTGGGAGAAAACTGAACCGGTTGTAAAATTCCTCGATGTTTCATTTTTTGGATTATTGCAGTCATTTCTTCCGACACGCGAGTGCAGAAGTGGTTGTTTGCTTTTGGCATGTACAAGAAAGGTTTCTTGACAAATGGTATGCGATAGCCTTTTATTAATTTTAATATTATTTCTGGTTCCACTTCTCTATGTGACGTGTCAACTGCCCGGCTTGGAACGACCTCGAGTCATTGTTCAAAATGTTTGGATTGACCTCTAGTGACATAAGAGGAAGATCCTCGACATCTTCCACCTCTCTGTGACCCACGAGGCCTCGAGCCTCGGTATTGAAATGAATCTGAATTGTGCCCCGTAATATTATGATTGAAATGTGGATTCATATGGTGGCCACCACCCCTCGAGGGTGGTGCACGATGGTGCATAGGTCTAGAAGAGCCTGATGCATTGCATGGATACCGAGCACCACTTGTTTCTGTAATATGTTTCTTGTGGCCGGCACTTCTTGTAGGATGATAGGTTCTGTAAGCTCCATTCTAAATGTTTTCAGATTTAAGAGGCCAAAAGGTTTTACGAACGCCACCTGCTTTTTCCAAAGTGGTTGAAAAGGCATTTGTCTCAAAAAGGTGTGTAATTGAGGGTGGTATTTTACTAAGTAAAACTTTAACAGTGGGGTCTTCTATGTGTTTAATTATAGCATCTCTTCTTACTTGTATAGCTTCGGATCTATGACCGCATACTAGTTGTAACATTTACAAATAATTCCTCAATTTTATTGCCCAATTTATTCATACTACTAGAACTTGAATTAGCCCAAGTAAGCAAGTCACGTATACTTTCTTGTAAGGCTTCTTTTTGTTCAAGGATACAAAATGATATAGCTGCATAAGCTTTATCAGCTTTTGCCGATTGTGTTGTGACATCGTAGGGTTTTATTTCAGGGTTAGATTCAAGATCTACAAAGCCTGGAGCATAATTGTACAGCTTTTGAGTATCGGCATACCTAATTTTGGACCATGATGGATTACCGAAACGTTGAATTTCGTTTAACATCTTAATAAAGTTTTCAGGTGTCTTAGGCACTGAAGGTTCCTTTAACTTTGTCTCAATGTCAAATGTAAATTGAGAATAAACCGGGGTATCCTGAACGTCTGGCAAGTATTCGTTATCAGCAATATCATTATAAAGCTCGCCACTTATTGCTGAATAAACGGATAAGCGATCTGTATCCGTATTATTGTTATAATGAGGGGGCTGAGTAAAAAGGTTACGTAACTCACTGATTTCCTTGGACACCTGGTCTCGCCATTCCTGTATCCTAGTATGCCGACTTCTTTTACTTTTCTTATTTCGGCGGCGACGAGATTTCTTGTGCTTAGAGCCTGCAGTGGAACTCGAACTGGAGCTGCTAGAAGAGCTGCTACTGCTGGTGCCATTATTGCGGGCCCGCTTGCGGCGCTCCGTACTTGGACCAGCTTCAGGCATGTTTTCCGCATTTTTTCAGGGCACATTGATAGTACTCATTCTGTAAATAACCGTACATTAAAATATGTCCGCTTATTATGTAACAAGTTACATACGATTTAAAAGTAAAAAAGGAAAATCACATACGCGATACAAGTATCGAACGGAAAATCCGTTAAATAAATTACATTTCATAATCTATGTCAAGCATTAATATGGCCTTAGACAACGTTAAGATTTTTCTTTTGAAGGTAGATTTTTTTCCGTTTTAAGTACGTAAATCATTTACACTTATAATTTACGTATTACTGTCTTTAAAAGAGACACTTTTAAAAACCGTGTAATAAGCAACTGCTCTTATAATTAACACTTACAAATAAAGTGTAATAAAAACATGTACTCACGTTGTTCACAAAAAGGTATTGTTCTGTTCACTTGATTCTTATGAAAAACGTTTTTTATCACTTTTACACTTTCACATCTATTTGAAAAGAATTATTTGCGGCAGGAAACTTCTCTGCACGCGTTTGTGCTACGGGGAATAAAACGCCAATGAGTAATGTTGGTGCCATTCGTCTACAAGAAAACTAAGATGGCGCCAAAGCCTGTTGAGTCAACGGAAGTACGTTATCAAGAGGCATAAAAAGTACTGAAAATTACTAAGACTACGGGAAACGGAAGTGCCTATCTCAAATTATAAGCTTCGAATTACGGTCAAGTACTTTTAATAAATCATTTTTATACACCATAATATTATCTAAGACATATGACTTCGGCCTTGAACCGTGTCGCGTAGCGGTGAATGAATACTACCACCCCGCTCTTCCCTTGGGTGACGTAAAAGGCGACTAACAGTCTAAAAACTGCACATAAGCACATATAATATCATTGCTAAGCACTTGAAAAGTGACTTAAGTACATCCAACAGTTTAGAGCGGCGATTGGCTCACCACCTGTCACGCTGAGCACATGTGCAGTCGCTATTTGGTAAAAAGTAGACTATGGAAGAGTACTGCTTTTGCGGTTCTCATTGTCTATGTCTCGGGGATAATAGTCGTGATTATATGTAGTCTCCGTAATCCCATCGTAAGTACCGCAAAAACAGGCAAGTGGTGTTTTCATAATCATAAAGAAAAGCAATGGGTAACGGGCACGGGCCATGTTAATACACATGGTAGGACACGCATCAGCTTACATGGATGGGGCATGCATGCCAGCCTAGGCGGGCGTAAGGAACCTTAGTTTTTTAGGTTACCTATGTGGGGTGGGGTGGGATCGGATCGGACCATAGATAAGAATAGGTTTGACCGGACTCACTCATCCATCACTCAACCCCTTAGAGCATTAAACCAACTCAACCCCTTTTTGTTTGTTTTAATCTAAGCTCAACCCCCAATGGGAGGCATATATCCGCTAACTACGCACGTAGTCACTTTAGCAATCAACTTTTTATAGCATACTGCATGCTTAACCCTCAGTTATTATTCCATCTGAGCCTTATTATCTTATTCGTTTTTAGCTAACAAACTTTATTTCAATGCAAAATGCAAAAAAAAGTTACTTATTTAGGTAACGCATTTTAGTAAGTAGCTTTATTGCGTATTATCAATTATAAAAGGAGGCCTACCTATAGGTTATTTTTTGTCATTAAGTACATAACGCCTCGGTGGCCGAGCGCTTGACCGGGATCGATGCCCAAGTGTGTTTTTGGATTTTTAGATGCTGCTAGGAGCACCCATTAGACCCCCAGGTGTAACGCAATTTTCAATAGTTTTCGGATTACGAAATTTAGAAAAACTAGCCTAAAGCTGCAGTGATATGATGACGATTGTGTATTAATTATTCTTCGATCATATAAACGTATTACCTACCCTACCTATCAGTTTAACACACATGTAATGCAGCATGTACTGCGTGCATGCCTCGTGCGCGCAGGCCGGCCAGCGAAACGCCACGACCACGAGGAAAGAAGTAATTTAATTTTGTTCAAATAGGTCAACTTGATTTGAACTGAGGCAGCTTTGGCAAACAGCTAATGGAAAATCTGACATTATTTTTTATATTTAAAATCGTTTAGTTCAATTCATTCATTTATTAAATGAAAGAAACTTAGAAAGGAACCTTTGGAATTTTGGTATAAAATAATAAGTTAATATTTCTGTGGTTAATATAATAATACCTAGGTACCTACCTATAATAATTATAATTATTATAGGTTATTATATATTATCAAGTTTCAACAAAAACTGCCAAGCAGCAAGCAGTCATATATTCACAGACATTTATTATGTCTGTGTATATATTATTTTATTATCTAGGTACCTATATACAACTTTACCATCAATCAATAACTACCTACCTCATAATATCATTTATAATTTTTCAAGAAAAGGTAATATTCAGAAAACCTGGCTGTATACATAAGTTATATCCCTTTGTCTTCCCCTAATGTATGAAGAAAATTAAAAATAAACTGAACCAGTTCCTGAGCTGACAGATAGTGGCGCTTTGTTTTGAAGCGTAAAATCTTGACAGATGCGCATAGCAGTAAACGCGTAAAAGTTTTTTTTTATCGGATTCTAAATTGAACATTGCGATTTATTCCACTTGTTCGTGTATTTGGTGATAAAAGAAGTGTTTCATTTTCAATTAAAGTGTGTTCTTTGCAATTACGCCCTGCCTAACTTAAAGATAAATCGTGCAAATAACTGCACCGCAGTTCTTTCCTCTCTGTATATTAATTTAATTTGATTGATTGACATTCATTACGGACTTTTGTTACGGTTTTATATTTAATTTCAATAAACAGTAATTGATACTTACTTAAAAATATCTGCAAGCTATTCTTGCTTCAGCAATAACTTTCGGTGCAATTCGCTTCAAAGACGTTTGTTTTACTATTTTTTTTTATTGAGCGCAACCTTCAGCTGCTGGCAACTGAAGTTTAAATTATGTAAGTATACATTATTTATTTATTCTGACTATTTACAATTAAACTGTTGTACTGCATTTTAACTGCTAAGGTGTTCTCTATACTTATAAGCTTTTCCTATGGAATACCTAAAGATTTAAAATTCTAAAAAAGAAAAACCGGTTTGCCCAGCTGTAGCCAAACAGGTGCAATGTGTATTTGAATTAGTAACGTCACTCTGGAGGCGGCCTGCTCTGGCAGCCAATTACAGCAGGGGTGAGTGTATGTGCATGAGTGAGTGAGAGTGAATTTACTTCGTCCCCAAATAGGTAGAAGACTTAGGAGTCTGTTTAAAATCTACACCCTCTCATAGTGGAAGAGGATAAATAAGCATTTTCAAAAGTGATTTAATAAAAGTTGGGTCAGCCTTTGTTGTCCTAACAATGTAACAATCAACTGCCCTGAAAAACTTCCAAGCATACTTTATATTTTTTGCACAAGTTATAATAGGTTTAACACAGATATATCACAGGGGCATGCATTAGGGGATGCCTATGTCCTGCAGTGGACTGATGCTGCCTGATTATGATGATGAGACGAATATGAAAAATGTTTGAAAAACATTGAAATTAAAAAAATTAAAATAACTTTCCCACTCTCACAATTATTTAGCCCAAATTAAGTTTCATTCAGAACTTGTTTTAAGTAGCTACCTAGACAATGGATAAACATTCTTGAATATATTATACATAGACCCGAAATCGATTGAGAAAACAGTTTTTCTAAATTGATCCAACTGGGAATTGAACCCAGACCATAGAGATGGAAATGCCACAACCTGCGTGCTAACTACTCGACCATGCAGGTTGGCTCACTATATATCCTTAAAGAAAAGTTTTATTGAGATTAATTTTAAATTGTTAATGTTTACCCGCCCATGATAACCTCAATGTTTTTCAACGGAAATTGGTTAGAGCTGGCTAAGGAGAGAGAGAACTGGAACGAAGTGGGGTAGCCCTTTGCCCAGCAATGGGACACTATAGGTTATATATGGTTATAGGTAATAATATTTTTAGGTAAAAATATTAAGACTTTCGTCAAATTAAATATCATTGGTGTTATTTTGTTGCTCTGGACAAATAATATTAAGAAATAAAATGAAGAAGTGATATCAGTACAAACAATAAACCAATTTATAAACAGCAGCTGGACAAGCATTGCGTTATATAAAAAAAATCAGACAAAGATCGGATACAGACTGGACTAGTTGTCTCAACTGCATGTCTGTTGAACAGTAATAATAATAAAATAAAACATTACAGACACTGTAACTTTTATAACTATCATGGTTACTAAATATCTCGAAAACAGTAAAAATTACAGACGCTGAACTAAATATGAACTTTTGTGGTATGTGTTCGCCTGGTGGTTGACAACTAACCCTGGGCAAGGCTTATCATAGCAGTTTTACCTAGACTTGGTTAAAAACAAGATACACAAATGAAGTGAAACCGTACACAATGATATGATATTGAATGTGAAGTTGTTTACATTGTATTCTGATTTCAGACTTATCTGTAATTTAAAGGTTATCATTACAGCTGCTATCTGTGTTATGTTTTCTCTTTATATGCCAGACACTATCAAACTGCACACTAAGGCAGTTATCAAGAGAGAAATATTTTTTTTTATTCTATGACTAGCGGCCCGCCCGCGGCTTCGACCGCGTGAACAGCTTGCCTATCAACGAAATTTCAAAAAAAAATTGTCGTAAGAAGGACAAGGTCTTTCCAGTTACAAACACAACAATAAAATCATTCGCCAAAAAGTTGCAGCCATTCTGAAATGATTGTGCGAACAAACATTTGTGGCAATTGATTTTTATTTATGTATGTAAATTTGTTTTGGTACAATGTCTTAAAAATAAAACAAACTAACTATACGAAACGTTGAAAAAAAGTCTACCTCAGGCGGGAATCGAACCCGCGTCCTCTGCAATCCGGACAGATGCGTTGACCGTTTTTTTTAACGAATTTGAGCGTTTTTTAACGCAAATAATCAAATATTACTATCTCTATCTATTTCGATACTAACATTAACATATAAGTATAAATTGTTTACTAACACTATGGAACCTGTTTTCCGAAATAAATTATTTGAATTGAATTGAATTGAATTACGAAAACAGACTATTATTAATTTTTAGAGAAAACAGAATTTATTAAATCAGCATTTGGATTTACTAATATGGGGAAAATTTAAACCGTGTGTATGGTATAATAAAATATGGTATGAAACCATATACACGGTTTAAATTTTCATATTGTGTACAGCCAATTTCATATTGATTAATGCAAAAAATGTGGTACTCGTATACCTAATATATCCCTTTGCTTAAATAGCTTTTAAGAAAAACAAACATTACTGCTATATTATGTTGATTGATTAATTAGTATGTTTTAACAATTACCACAGGTTAAGTGATTCTGTCAAGGATTTATTATTGATGTTGAAAGATACTTAAATAATAATATTATACATATTCAAATAGGATCTGATACCCTACTAGATAAAAGTTTAGAGTTAATTAAAAATAGGTAAATGTTTTCTTCTTCACCCGATCGGTACTTATTCGTTTCGGTACCGCCTCTACACCGAATCTGTACAGATTTTCTACTAAAACATTTCCTGACAGGCTCTGGATGTTTTCGGTACACGGTATTGTTCATTCGATATTGTACAGTCGCGTCAACATGACGACTTCAGAAGATAATGTGTAAGTGAGGCGCGCGGCGGAGCTGGCGGTGTCGGTGAGACGGGGGAGGTCGGCTACTCTGTACAGATTCTATGCAGAGGCGCGCGTATGCGCTCGGTAAAAAAATTGTACCGAAACGACTCGGTCTGAAACTCTCCTTTGATACATGCGCTCGGTAAACAACAACAATTTGTAGATTCGGTGCAGAGGCAGTACCGAAACGAAAACGCACCGATCCGGTGAGGAAGAGGCCTTATGTTTCCATGAATCATACCTACGCAATGCTAAAAATTTGGTAATCTGTTTTGTTTTCCTGTATCCGCGGCTGCTATAAACTGCGCCGCATTAATCTGTTATGGAAAATATTGAAAAGCTAGATATACCTATCTTATAGTTATATGTTTCCAGTAATACACCGATTTCCGTTTCCAGTAATGAACCGATGGCATAATGACATTCATATGTGCTGTAATCTAAACATGGCCTAACCTGAATAAATGATATTGAATCTTGAATCTTGAATAACAGTAGTTATGCGACAATTTTTCCCCTACGAACGATCGCCGCATGTCGAGTACCAATTAGGAGCTATTGCCATGGAAAGGGGACCAGGCAAGTCCCAGTCCCAGCTGATAATCTGGCCTTGGTCTCATGCGAAAATATATTTTACATACGTAAAAGGATTTCATCCGTCAAAAAAATAAGGTGTATAGTACCTACATTATCGGTTGCGTGTTCGCACGGTTCCGAATTGTTTCTTTCGAACGGTGCGTTGAAGAGTATGAACATTTTACACGGTAAATACCGTGGTTTTACTGTTTCCCTGCTCTTCGCCTATAGCTGGCTCACGCCCTCGTAAAAGTCTGTCAAGAAAAATTCTTTGTTGTGTTTATAAAAATAGAGATCAAAAGATGGTATTATTCATACCATGATGTTTATGTTGCATGCTACCAAAAATGGGTAGAAGAAGTATAATAAGATGATTCCACGATTATCTCTTGGTAAAGTAGTAGGATAGGTAGATGACTTTTTAAATGTTTATCTTGTCCAGTAACTTTCGGACACTGCACTGTCTGTAGATATCACTGACTTGAACTATAATCTACCTAACATTTGGTATCATACTTAGGAAAGGTAAGGAAGGAATCATCAAAACCAATCACTTAAGGTGTTTTTTGCCCCTAAACCATAACAAAGCAGCTGCAATTTCCGTGTTGTATCCGATCCGATTTTATCAGATCCGGTCTAGAAAATAGGGAGTGAACTTTACGTGTCCACGGCACTACTCCTAAGAATACAGGTTAGGGACGTGTGTCGTGTTAATTCGGATTTGGCATTATGACCTGTCAGTCCAGCTGAGTGTTTCCATTTTCATCCCACCATCTTAAAATAATAAATCTACTACCTTTTCAACCTAAAGGTAGGTAATTTGAGCAGAATGTATGGCCGCAGATAAACCATAATTAAAACATTGCTGTTAAAAAAAATCTTTTTACATGGTAGACGTTAAATTAAACTTTTGTTGCCTGTCGTCAACAATTGAAAGTAATCGGTTACCTATGGGTTAAAAGCGGAATACTTACATTTTATTTAAGTTTAAAACGAAGTTAAATAATCTTGCAATGAAAAAGTAGGTTGAAAACAGGAACAACTGTCCAGCTGCGTGGGATTAGGATTAGTTTTGCTTTCACGGAATGTAGTTACCTATTCGGTAAATGCAAATTGAATGTTAGGGTTTGCAACCCCTGGCCGAATAGGAATTGATGAAGCGTTTCCCGTAAAACAGGTTCATCCCCTTGCTACGTGTGCTGTATAGTTAATGTCCAACTGTTATATTCCACGCTTTGTGGAATTCCGAGCCGTGGCTGACCTAGTTCTCTGGATTCCCGGAAAACAGCAATAGTAGGTTTCGTCCGGAATGTATTAATATGCTACAATATATAGCTGATATTGGTGCAGCTTAAAGATATGAACACTATCTCTGTATATGTTAATCAAATATTCAGTTGTGTTTTGCTATTTAATTCAAGAAATTACTATGCCAGTCACAACAAGTAGTATAATGTTGCTTGCTCAGATAATATTTGGCCTTGATTCTCCTGTCTCCTGATAGTTCTAGCACCCTCAATCATAGTAATAAGATAGTAGATAAGATAATTTATTTTGTTTGTTAAACAATTAGACTCATGAAAATGGAAAATGTGTAGGTACATGCCGTAAAAATGCTGTTTTCGTGGACTAAGTTAATTTTAAAATGAGATTTAGCTGTCTCATAAAAAGGTTTACTGTAAAAAAACAAATCTGTTGGAATAAGCATAGGTACTTGCCGTCGGCAGTAAACTGGATGATCAGCGCGAGTACTGGCAAGATCTTTTAAGCACTAACTAACAAATGTGTAACATTATCGAAAGGTCAAAAATAATGTCAAGCAAGACCCTACAATTTGATTCGGCGGCGCTTCGAAAACATGAATGTCTGCAATCTTCATTGCGTCTCGTAAGTGTGATAGGAATCGTAAATTCGATCATTTTTGTGGAACCACCCATTTGTTCGTGAGACCGAGTAGAGACATTACGACGTTTCGAAGTTAGAGTGTGAAACGTGGGTCCTTGTGCGTGTGATTGAACCGATTATAGATAAAAGAGATATTAGATTTAATAAAAAAGTTTGATTTCCATTGGTATAAAAGCTATAATTTTCACAAGTCATTGTCTTATTTGTTAAACTCGTTGCTGACATGACACGCTGACAACTACTACCCATACGAGTATTGTAATTTAACAAACGAATAAAGTTAAAATATATTTTTAGACGTTGGGCGGATGTCCTCTAACACTTCAATCTACATTGGTTACTAGTAAAATAAAAATTGCAGAAAAAAGAATGACAAAAAAATACTTTTATTTACTTATAAGCAGCAACAAACCGCAAAAATTGGAAAGAAGGGAGGCCTTTGTCCACCAATAAGAGAATATAGGCAAGTAATAATATAGTAATAATAATAATTACTAGCAGCCCGCGCCCGCGACTTCGTCCTTATAAACACTCCGTACGCCATGATGGATTCTTGACTGTTACATACACCAGAAAAAAGGATTAGCCAAATCGATGCAGCTGTTCTGAAGTAATGCGCGAACATAATAATTATAATATATTCGTTATCAGATAAAGCAGTTAAGCTTCTGAAACTCATTTTCATATTTCTTATTTCGTTCAATACTTTGGTTGTTTAATACCTTTGTGGTTAGTAATTAAATTGTTTCTTCATAATTCCATCAGTTAAGCCTCGGACCAAATATATTTGTTCCGAGAGTTTAGCCCTCTTGCGTGAAACGTGTTTGCATATGTCAGTGAACATAGAAAGAAAGAAGAAAAAAAAGCCTGTCATATAATATATTTTATAACACATTTGCTCGTAAAGAAGCTCTTATTACACCGATTTCAGTATCGTAATGTAATAAGTTTCGCACTAGTGCGGTAATGTAATTTAAAAGTTAGTTATCATTTGAATCTATGGAAAAAATAGGCCTCTAGCCCGTTAGTACCTTTTACGACACATAAGGGAAGAGAGGGGTTGGTAGTATTATTTTGATGAGCCCATCGCCGCTTTATGCTGTTGGATGTATGTGCAGTCTTTAGTCCGTTAGTCTCCTTTTACGACACCCAAGGGAAGAGAGGGGTTGGTAGTATTATTTTGATGAGCCCATCGCCGCTCTATGCTGTTGGATGTATGTGCAGTCTTTAGTCCGTTAGTCGCCTTTTACGACACCGAAGGGAAGAGAGGGGTTTGTAGTATTATTTTGATGAGCCCATCGCCGCTTTATGCTGTTGGATGTATGTGCAGTCTTTAGTCCGTTAGTCTCCTTTTACGACACCCAAGGGAAGAGAGGGGTTGGTAGTATTATTTTGATGAGCCCATTGCCGCTCTATGCTGTTGGATGTATGTGCAGTCTTTAGTCCGTTAGTCGCCTTTTACGACACCGAAGGAAGAGAGGGGTTTGTAGTATTATTTTGATGAGCCCATCGCCGCTCTATGCTGTTGGATGTATGTGCAATCTTTAGTCCGTTAGTCGCCTTTTCGGATTATTTTTTTCCTCACCAATATGTTATAAAACGTCGTATGGCATACGTGCGCTTTGATAATTACAGCCTCTGCTTTCTTGTAGCCCTCGCCTGCGGCTCGGGCCAGCAATATCGCCTCGGCTGTAATTTTCATCTTACCGCACTTATATCATAATGTACTATTATAACACATTTGCTCGTAAAGAAGCTCTTATTACACCGATTTCAGTATCGTAATGTAATAAGTTTCGCACTAGTGCGGTAATGTAATTTAAAAGTTAGTTATCATTTGAATCTATGGAAAAAATAGGCCTCTAGCCCGTTAGTACCTTTTACGACACATAAGGGAAGAGAGGGGTTGGTAGTATTATTTTGATGAGCCCATCGCCGCTTTATGCTGTTGGATGTATGTGCAGTCTTTAGTCCGTTAGTCTCCTTTTACGACACCCAAGGGAAGAGAGGGGTTGGTAGTATTATTTTGATGAGCCCATCGCCGCTCTATGCTGTTGGATGTATGTGCAGTCTTTAGTCCGTTAGTCGCCTTTTACGACACCGAAGGGAAGAGAGGGGTTTGTAGTATTATTTTGATGAGCCCATCGCCGCTTTATGCTGTTGGATGTATGTGCAGTCTTTAGTCCGTTAGTCTCCTTTTACGACACCCAAGGGAAGAGAGGGGTTGGTAGTATTATTTTGATGAGCCCATTGCCGCTCTATGCTGTTGGATGTATGTGCAGTCTTTAGTCCGTTAGTCGCCTTTTACGACACCGAAGGAAGAGAGGGGTTTGTAGTATTATTTTGATGAGCCCATCGCCGCTCTATGCTGTTGGATGTATGTGCAATCTTTAGTCCGTTAGTCGCCTTTTCGGATTATTTTTTTCCTCACCAATATGTTATAAAACGTCGTATGGCATACGTGCGCTTTGATAATTACAGCCTCTGCTTTCTTGTAGCCCTCGCCTGCGGCTCGGGCCAGCAATATCGCCTCGGCTGTAATTTTCATCTTACCGCACTTATATCATAATGTACTATTATAACACATTTGCTCGTAAAGAAGCTCTTATTACACCGATTTCAGTATCGTAATGTAATAAGCTTCGCACTAGTGCGGTAATGTAATTTAAAAATTAGTTATCATTTGAATCTATGGACAACATAGGCCTTTAGCCCGTTAGTACCTTTTACGACACTCAGGGAAGAGAGAGGTTGGTAGTATTATTTTGATGAGCCCATCGCCGCTCTATGCTGTTGCATGTATGTGCAGTCTTTAGTCCGTTAGTCGCCTTTTACGACACCGAAGGGAAGAGAGGGGTTTGTAGTATTATTTTGATGAGCCCATCGCCGCTCTATGCTATTGGATGTATATGCAGCCTTTAGTCCGTTAGTCGCCTTTTACGACAACCAAGGGAAGAAAGGGGTTGGTAGTATTATTTTGATGAGCCCGTCGCCGCTCTATGCTGTTGGATGTATGTGCAATCTTTAGTCCGTTAGTCGCCTTTTCGGATTTTTTTTCCTCACAAATATGTTATAAAACGTCGTATGGCATACGTGCGCTTTGATAATTACAGCCTCTGCTTTCTTGTAGCCCTCGCCTACGGCTCAAGCCAGCAATATCGCCTCGGCTGTAATTTTCATCTTACCGCACTTATATCATAATGTACTATAATTGTATATATTTCGCAACGACGAAGCGCTTTCTATTTTTCTTTACCGGTGGTATAAGTGACTAATAACCATAATCTTCAACTATTAACGTACCGGCTATCTTATCTCCTCAATTTCGGAACACAACAATGCTACCTACTAACATTGTTGGGACTTAGATAATGTATATTGTGATTGATAGTAATCAGTTTAGTTGAATTTATGAACGTGCGCTCTACCACGTATACTTCACGCATTTTGCTTTTTTTTTTAATATGTGCTGACTCATTACAAAGGAAAAGTTTTCTTAAATGTGTAGTAGTTGTGACCATCAGGGTCTATAATGATTTATCCATATTTATTATGCATTTAAATTTAACACATAATATCACTTTATTGTTAGACTAATTTCTTTGTTATTTAGAGCTGTTTGGTGGGGGCGGATACTACCAACCCATATCTTCTTTTGATTGTCGTAAAAGGCGACTAACGGACTAAAGACTCACCATGCTGCAATTGTTTTTTGTTGAAACGTGAACAGTGGCAGTGCTCTTCTTTTGAGTTCCGTATTGCCTAGTCTTTGACTAACTTTTTAAGGGATAACAGTCTTCAGTGAATGTATCTTACTATGTTTATGTGAAGGTAAAGGGTTCTAAAACTCATACCCACATCAGTTACAGTACGTAATTTTAAGTCACTTGTACTATGCCAAAGAGTATATACACTACCGTGACTATGCGCTGAATTAGTTAAAAACATTAAAAAAACTTATGTTAGTTAGCCTGATCATTCCTTGAAACAAATTCTTTAAAAATTAACACATCATCAACACAAACATCTAAAAACATATTTTTTACGCATGAAACAATAATTCTTACATGAAAATATTTGTAGACATATTCCGCAGAGCACCCCCTTCTTTAAAAGTAAATTTATATGTTTAACACAAGCGCGTGATGGTTTTGCACATTTCGCAGAATGAAAACATTGCTCTAATTAAATTACTAGGTCTGAAACTTCAAAGCAGAATTGATCTTATTATTAATATTAATATAATTGATTTTGCTTTGAAGTTCATTATTAAGACTTATGTCTTTTTTTGCGTTCGCGCGGCACCCCCTTAATATTTGTAAATAATGATTTTTGAAGAATATCTAACCCATAATACCCCACCCCACCCCTAACATTCAGTTCTTTTTTATGATGATAAATGAAAATGATATTACGAGTGGAAAAAAGGATGTAGGACTTAACTGAGACCACACGCAGACTTTTTGAGATTGTTTCAAACGTGACCGGAGAGCGTTCTACTGAGCCACTGAAATCTTTTCGGATTGTTTTGTCTTTTATCAATGATTTGATAAATTCATCTAATCTAATTCGTCTAATGTACAAAGTACAGTTACCGCGTTGATCAGGTCTCCTGTACACATTCATCACTTTCACGGTATACATTGATGATGATGATGAGATATTATCAAAAATAAATGCTTCTTGCAGAGCGGTTCGATGATTTTATATTCAAAAATAAGGATGCCTGTCCTGAAACAGTACAGTGTAGTAGGTAGGTAACTGTTTATTTATACATTGCCGACCTGGTGATAACACTGACGACTAGTGACGACATCCAAAAAAATATAACATTACCACAACTGAGTCAATGGAATTTGACGGTACGTTACAGATGATATTTTAACTCCTTCCTAATAAAAATTGTATGCTTCTTTATTAATAGAATTTACCTACCTACTTAGAAAGGCATAAATTAAATTTAGTGCTCAACCGCTTTTCTAGTTTTACCACTATCTTTGCCTAATTTAATTTATACTAATACATTTTGTATGGTTTTAAGATACATTGTAATGGAATAGGTGTCGAGAAACTGTGATTATGTTGAGGCGTGGTAGGGTGTCAGTCCCCGTTGGGCGCCAATGTCGCGCTGGCCCCTCCCCCTCCCGCCGTTCCCCGCCCCGCCCCGTGCCGCACGCCCCGCCGCCGCCGCGTGAACCTCCAAATCAGTCAGTAGCCACGCTTCCAGCCTTCCAAGCCGGCAGTGCGCGTTATGCCGCTGTACGCTCCGTCTGCGCTCCATCATACAAATCTCGCACTTCCTCGGTTCGTTGCATCGATGCATGGACCGCACCAAATAGATGCTTATCTGCACTCAATCATTCATCACTCATGATAATTTCTCAGCGTTTTTACATAATGTTCTGTTCTCATCCACTTATTTCATTAGGGTAATTAGGATGTGTCAGATTCACTGAGATGCTATATGTCATGAGGTTCATTGTCACGCATTGTGTTGGGTCAGCTGATCAAGTCATCCATGTCACACTGTATTCGTTTCATTGTTAGAACTGTTAGAAGTTGTCATAATAGAGCCAACATAGTGGCATTTTTAATATTTATAATTATGATTACTTAGTGTGCTACGGCGAAGTATGAGGTCAGTCAATTGATAGTAAATTAACTTTTAAGTGAGTAAAGTTTTGAACTATTTGACAGACGAATATTGTATGTCTTTATCGTATTTATGTGATTTGTCGACTGCCAAATTAGCAACAGACTTTTTCGTCAATCTAGTGGCTTACGAGTGGTGATAATGATAAATAAACAGCTTCTTTTTAACCTCTGGGTTAAGTATAACATTACATTTATGTGTAAGTTTCCACAAACATAACGTAAACCGTTTTATCGAAAAAATAACAAATTGCTCGGGTTACTAAAGATTTGAACATGTTATTGGTTTTTTCGTGAGTGCAAACCATTTATTTACGCATAGCACTGTTGTTCCGACACTATAGTAAGCTATAGTACCTAAATGTTACAAAAACTGTAGTTAGTCCTTAGTCACACAATAACTTCCACTTAAGTGAGGTATTTAAAAAAACAGTCCTAAAATGTATACGGATTTCCTAAATCAAGACTACATAGAACATTATATAATAACAAATAACGCTGAGGTCAAGACACCGTTCGTGTTTTGTTGACAGGCGAGTTCAAAGTGTCAGTAACAGCTGATCGCGAGCCCCGCGTTGGGCGCCATTAGCCGCTGAGCAGGCGCGCCGCGGCGGCAAGGTCGCTCCGGCGTTATCGAGCGGCACCGGTCAAATATTTAACGAGCTATACCCGTCCGGGCACTTGCTCCGATCACTACAAATCACCTTCGTTTGTTTACTTTCTACTATAATGTCAAAAAAGGTTACTACATCGGATGGTGTGTTTTATGTAGTGACGCGACTGCAATCTTCTTGACACGACGGACGTTTAGAGCGTTGTGTGCAACACAGTGTGAATCTTTTGTTCATTCTCGCACTCTCGTCCGTTTCCGCTTCGTTTGCCGCGTCTTTTTCCTGGTAAAAGCGGAGATACCGTCATTAGTATTCTACATGTACGGTAAACCTATGCTATAGGTTTCGTTTATTGTTGCAGCTTTAGATTTCTTTTAGAAAAAGCTCACTTTTTTAATTGAAGCCTCTCGTTTGCGAAGGGATCATTTACGGCTCTAGCGTCCTTTTCAAGATTGATTGATTGATTTACCAGAGTTTACAAGTCATATTATTAGAAAAATTACGTTACTGTTTTTTATAATTGTCATATTCACCTTAGTCATCTATAAATCTTTAATCGTGTCGAACATGTAAATGTTCTAACTAAAGAAAGACTTCCAAGGCAGGCAAGGTATTTATTAACTGACAGGTAGGTGGAGGGTCAGCTCGCTCGAGGAAATTAAGTGTACGTGCTTGGCGATGTATTGAGGACACTACTCCGGATATTGTCCCGTTCGAAACTAGGCCGACGCGCGACGGCTATTTTTTTATAGATTTTTTGTAACAAAACGAAAATTATACTTAGTAGCTACTAACGTTAGGCTTATTTGTAAAGTTAGACATTTTTAAAATCATTTAATGAACATGACTAACTTAATCTAACCATAAACTCTTTTAGTAAGTCTTCAGGATCTACTTCCGTTTAAGTATCTACTTTCCATCTACTTTTGTCTTATGTCTTAAAAACATAAACATTGAAATATTAGGACATGGGTGAAGGTCACGAGTGTCCAAGAGCTTGCATAGGGCTTGTCGCCAAGGTTACGGGTGGGTACGATCAGCTGGACTTACGTAAGGTGCGAGGGGGGCGGCGCTGCGGGGCGCGGTCGGAGGTTAGGGCCGATCGATAACTGCTTTTGCTTCTTGCTATCACCCTACCATTTGTGTATATTCTCCGGTACAGCTACAGCGCTATCAAGTGTCTTAGCTGATACAAATTCCCCAATTTGCATGAATAATGAATTGCATAGATCGTATGATGGGTTGGCTATAAGATGGGTGAATGTCTGAAAGCGAATGACTACTTAGGTTTTGTATTATGTTCTATAGCAGATATCTGATCGTGATAGTTCACGTAGAGTTCACCAATTCTAAATTTCTAAATATAAGGTTTGTTGTTTATCATTATATTAGTTGTAAAAGTTGATGATTGAAAGAATATTATCAAATACAAGGTCTTTTCTTGTATAGGGCGCTCAATTATTATTTTTTTTATAAAAATGAGACCTTATTTTATACATATATTCTAAAAGTATCCCTTTAAGTTTTAAAACATTGTTAGCCAAAGCCTAAAATTACTATCGCATCGGTTTGAAATTTCTTGTGTCGTCCTGTATAAAATAAAAAAAGAAAATCACGTATTTCTAAATATTTTTTGCGAGGACATGGCTTCTTTGCATATCAGCCGATCTTTGGGGGTTGTTATCACCTACCAGAATCAGCGTCGAGGGATCCGCGGGTCGTTGCGTGAAGTGATGCGCTTGTTGACCTGACATTTGGCTGCCACTCCAACCGCGAGTCACGGCATCGCGACGATAAAACTCAGGTCACTTATCGATTTTCCTTCGGCTTGAATCAGTTTTGATAACGTTAAATTAGGCCAAGGTCTGAAACAGCCAGTATCTAGTATGCAAATACGGGATTTGGCTGCATATAAACGTTATTTTATTCAATGGCGTCGCCTGCTTGGAATAATATCAACATTGTTCGAAAGGTTTGCGTGAATATTTTGTGAACAAGATATTTTCATGGATGTTATGTATTTTAAATAGTGACGGGTTTTTTCCAAGCCCGGGGGAGTAACTGATATTGTCACATGTGTGCAAATTGTGTGACATGCGTGATTCTCCGAAGCCATTATATAACGTTTCGTACGAGTATCTTTATGAAATCAAATATCGAAATTCGAAAAAGGATTTTATTCGCGGCACATTTCCACACTATCTGGGTGTCGTGAGGGGAAAAGGATTTACTTTTACGTGGAAAGTGAGAGTTTCAATCTGAGTCTTAATTTGAGACCTTATTTCGTGTTGAAAAATAAACTGTGTCAAGGATTCTAAAGTTCGGAACACATTTTTTATTGCTTGCAGACTTCGATAGTTTGTCAAAGTTTTCAGAACCTTAACCTATTATTAACTTAGGTGTCTGGCGTAATATATATAACTTTGTTAATTTTGAAATGTTTTTTATTTACAGCTAGCATTTGCTCGCGGCATCGCTCTCGTTTATTTTTAGCCAAAAATGTAGCCTATAAAACCGTACTTTAAGCGTAAAAGCGTAACAAACAAACAAACTCACATTCGCATTGATATATACGAGTATAGTAAGGAAATATTCTTAATAGGCTTTTGGTATCTTGCCTCGATAAACTTATGATTAGAAGAATTGTTACATGGTCCGGAATCCCAGAAGGTACGGGTTTCAATATCGCCCTCTTTAATTCATTATTTTAAGGCTTGGTGTTAGTGAAAAATTAAAATAACACGTTCTTAGAATTACTTTTTGAAGTAGTAAACAGTAAAATTTAAATCTGCGAAAATTATGAAATTGTGTTATTTTATCGTCTTTTCCAAGTCTTATTCTTAAAATAAGTGATTTGATATTATGAGTCATTTACCAAAATGAAGTTCATAGATAACTTGAGGGATTAAAACCGATCATTTTTATTTATTACATCTATCAAGTTTTAAAAATATATAACGCGATTATTCGCGTCGCGCCGCTTCGCTGTTATACCCGTCCCCTACCGTCGTACCGTCGAGAGAGCGAGAGAGAAGCGCTCGAAATACCTGCAAAATAGTTGATAGTTATATAAATAAAAATTAGTTGCCACCATTGTATGTTCAAGCATCACTTCAGAACGTTGGCACCTATTTGGCGAATTCTGTTTGGAAAAGAAAATGTTTGGAAATTCGTAACGGGATACGGATGTCCACGCGGACGAAGTCATAAGCGTACCGCTAGTTATTGCTACTTTAATTTTATCCCACAACGACGAGCCTTAATTTTACTTAATGACGTTAACCTATGTGAATGTGACGCTTCGGCGCTAACTCCTAAGGTGTCCTAAGGGGGCGCACTTCACCCGGAGTCTCCGTTTTCTGAGGACGGGCTCTTTATCTCTTACCCAGAATCCAATCACAACAACGAAAATTGATGTTACGGGGGCAGACTTCAATAACAATTTTATGGTAACTTAACTTAAACTTTATTATCAACCAAACCACAGGCTTATTATTATTCGTCGGTTCTAAAACACGGCGCGCTGTGTTATGTTTGTGTCGCATTTAAAGTAGTTCCAAGTTTAGACGTATTAAGGAACTGCGATATTCAAATCACCAGTAGCCTAGTTTGTATGCCGGCCTGTGTCGCTCGTGGTTTACTATGGCTGGTGTTAGTGTAGCACGCGACAGTGGAAATGGCGACAGATAGCGTTAGGCCTGCGTCACACGCGTGTCAAGTTTTTTTTTAGAAGTGTGCATATGGGGTCCATATTGGCTCACATAAAACTATTATTCCTATTTTTTGTTTTACTACCGATTTGTCTTCATAATAATCACTCTTCCTAATTTTTATCCTCATACTTTTTTGATTATAATATTTTATTACTACTATCGGAATTCATAAGAGACAGTTATCAATGTTTTTATTAATACTGTCATTACTAAGAACAAGTTAAGACATCTTTTTTTTCATAATTGTTTCCTTCATAACAGACAATTATCATATATTATTTATTTTTAATAATGTCATTACTAAGAAAATAATTGAAGTCATAATAGTTTATAATACACACACTTATGATTAAGAAATAGGGGGGAGGGGTAGGGGGGTCGTGGGGCCTGCGGCCCCCCTCCGTTATTTGTCAAAAGTCTAAGCTAACCTAACCGACAGAACTAAAGTTTTTGCATGCAATACATACTTAACTTTTTCTTTATAGCGGGGGGCCAGCCCCCCTGCACCCCCCGGCATGCAAGCGAGCATGGAGCTTGAAGCATGCAAACAAACATGTAACATGCATTCAACATGCATGCCAAAGCACACAGCATTTATTAAAATTACAAAGTTATTTGTCACAAGTCTAACCTAACCAACGGACCTATCATTTTGCATACTTAACTTTTCTTTATAGCGGCTGGCTCTTAGAAACATTATTTTATAATCAAGAAATATATGAAAACAAATATTAGTATGAAACCAATTTATGTATTAGAATAATTAGGAGTTTCGATCGTTAGTATAAGAAAATGTATGAAAAAAATATTAGTAAAAAGAAGGTGCATGATTTATGATTAGAGATATTATGAATTCTGATTATTATTGGTTTCGATCGTTAGTATTAAATATGTTTATGAAGAGTGATCATTATGATGTAAAATGGTACAAGACTTAGTGAAGAAAAGTTATGTGAAAAAACGCACCCGGGCATATGCTAGCCATAGAGAGTCATAGAAAGCATAGAGAGACGAATAGTCCGAACAAGGCTTTACTGTGAGTTTTATTCACTATTCGATTAATAGATACATAGATAGATAGATAACTCTTTAATTGCAACACCACAAAGATTTACATGGAACTTAAAAACAAACTTAAAAATAGAACACAATTATTATTACAATAAGACAATACGATAAAAATAAAATAGAGTCACAATTTGGCGGTCTTATCGCTTTAAGCGATCTTTACCAGACAACCAGTAGGATGGAGAGAACTAATAATAAAAAATAAATAAATATAATATAATAATAATAGTATATTTAGTATTCCGTTATTTATTAAATTTCATACTAAAAGTTTTTTTATTTTAATCGTTTTTTTTAAATAATGATTTTATTAGTTCAATCCGCTATAAATCGAACCCGGGACTTAGATCGGTGGCTTAGCCGCTATACCACAAAGGCGGTTAGTATTGTGTAAATTTCTCTCGCCACGTTTTTCTCGCATTTGAATGGCGAATTAAAGTCGCGCTCTGTGCTTTGAATATGCAAACACCGTGCTCAGGCATATATTTAGGCTGCTGTACAAACGTATACACTTTCGTCTGCTGTTTGTTGTTTCGTCTGTTACGTCTGGCAACAGACACCATCATAGAAAAAGCGAATTGCAGTGCGTACAGTAATTGTCGCTATGTTGCGAAGGTGGGAAGCTAAGTATGTGGTGGCGGCCAAAGAATACTACCTACCCATCTCTTCCCATGAGTATCGTAAAAGGCGACTAATGGACTTAAGACTGCAAACTGCATCCAACAGCGAAGAGCGGCGATGGGCTCACTATATATCACGCTGAGTACTTGTGCAGTTATAATTTTGTGAAATGTGGACAATGGCAGATGACTGATTTTGCGGTCCTTATTGCCTAGTCTTTGACTATCTCTTCAGGAATGATAGTCGTGAGTATGTATGTACAGTTGCCGCCGTTACCACAACCGCAACTCGGCAATCGTGTTTTTGTATGATGGTGTCCTGAGGGTCTGTATCTCAGTCAGCGCTGACACAGCGCTGAGAATCGACTCTGTCTCTTTCCAATTCTATAGATAATTCTAAAGAGAATACAGCAGTGCGATTCTTTAAGTTAAAGCCTTGGTAGCAGAGGCTGCCGCAGCGCTGAGATTTGACTTTTATATTCATAGAATTGGAAAGAGACAGCAGATCACAGCCATGCGCGCAGCATCTATGTGTCGCTTCGAGAATCGCATAGCAGAATAGCCCCCCCTGTTACCGTTTCGGACTGTCGCATGCCGATGGCGGCAACAAAGTATCTTTACGTTTACGGAGCGCCTAATAGGCTGGTATGGCCATATATCAGTTAGGCGTTCTTTATAGAAGCACCGGTGTACTTTAAATTTTGCGTTTATGCTGTTTGTATGATTTTACACTACTGTTTTACGTACAGAATTGGGGGGAGACATGTTCATATATCTGTGCGTCCTACATGACCATGACGTTGTCTCAAAGGGGAAGCTGACCAACAGATGAAATTAATTTATAATTTTTCTTATTGCGATTAATTGTTGCAAGAATCGTTCAGCTAATTTATCACGTATTTGTTGAGAGCCTATAAAAAGCATGTAATTGTAGATAATTATTTATAATTACAGTAATAGTTGCTCTTTTTCTTTGAAAAAGTTAATGCAATGTTGTAGCTTTTTACACGATGACAACCGAATGAAATCTTAAATAGCTTTTTTGGGTTTTGTAAATAATGAAAGCAGTCATTTAGTTAGCATCCCTACATAATAAGAGAAACCGAATCTAATACTTTCTACTTTATGACCAGGATAATATATGACGTGGACAAATAGACATAAAACTTCTACTGTATGAACCGCCTCTGTTATCAAGTGGTTAGACAACCGGTCTTGGACCCAGAGGTCCCGTTCTCTAGGTGGTACTGATTGTTATCAGTTTGAAAGGTTATGTTACGTCTTTTAAAAAAAAACTTGTAAAACTCATCTTTGAGTACCTTTCACCGAGGCAGGGGTGATACGGATTGTTATGTAGTGTTCTCTCTCTCTCCGCCTCTCGGTATCCTCTTTCAGGTCGGAAGGCCCCGGCAGGAATACCCATCCGCCCACTCTAACCCATAATTTGGGGTTTGAGACCGATGCGCGTCGGAAGTTTTAAGTCCGCCCGACTAGCTACCGTCATCTTAAATGCGTTTTTGTGTTTCGATAATTAGACAGAGGGTAGTTGAGGATTCCAAGAAGAGTGCGCTTCCTTTGACCTTATCGCCACTTGTCAGATCAAATGAAGTCCTAGCCTTTCCCCGTGTATATAAGAAGTAATAAGAACTGTAGAAGTTGTACTATGTTCTGCCTAAGCTTTTATCATGACGCCCTACAAAGATTTTCACAAGGTTGACTGATTATTAATATTGAGAAGTGCATAGCGCTTTCAATCGACTTGGGATGTATTCGTAGGTACGCTTGACGGCAAGTGAGTAAAATAAAAAAAAATACATTTACACTCTCACAAAACTAACGTACAGTGGGCCTCAGAAGTAGCTTAACACTTTAGTACGTCATATCAACACTGCGTTAATATATAATGGCTCATAAACACAATCGGCGATTACGGGCGAGCACGATTGTGTGAAGGGCATACTCGGCTGTGATCATCGTCTATAATCGCCTGCGACCCGTGATTTGTCGGTTTTTCGGGCACGCATCAAAGGGAATCGCACCGGGTGGTTGCAGAGGTGCCCACATGATCGCCGATCATTCATTCGCCTTTGGCGACAGTGAAGCGTTGCACACGTGCGTCCGTAATTTACTTACAAAAACGCACTAAAACGTCTAGTGGGTAAGATTACCCACTAGACATTTTAGTGCGTTTTACTTCATAAGTTAATGAAGAGACTTTAATATAATTTAATAAGCTAGTACCTAATATAATTTAATAAATGATAGCAGCAGCAACACACTTCACGTCCGTCTTGTACGCTTGCCGTTCGACAAACTACTGCAGACAATGTGTGGATGCTTGCAAGATGATCGTGCCGATTTAGACAATCACACGATCAACGATCATCGCCGATTGTGTAGTGGAGGCATTATGGTTGCACGAGTGTGATCGCTTCTGAGCCTTCCGAGCGAGTTGGTGAGACATGTTTCTGAGGCCGACCGTACAACAGTGTAGATATTCCACATTTGGTATTCTCGTTTCATCTCGCTGTTACACGGCCGAGACAGGTGCATAATTTATTTTCCACACGTTTTCCGGAATTTATTCCTCGCCACGTCGCACTTTAGGAAATAATTGCCTTATAATAACATAATCGGTTGTGTACTTTTAGATAATTTAGCATGAATGGGTAAACCCAAGGGTTTACCAAAATTACTGCATGGAAGTGCAAAGTTCTTAAAAAAAATTTTCTTAATTTTATAAAGTTGGTTGGTTAGTTTGAAATAAAAGCAAATGAGTGTTTATTTTTAAATAAAAAAGTTAAACTAATTTGACTTCCAACAGTAAAATCGCCCTTCGTAGGTTCGATGTAAAAAGTGGCAACCCTACAACAATCGTTGATAAAGTATTATGGAATGAAGTCTTCCTTCAATAAAATGCCCGACCAATATTTACTTCGATTAACTTATCGAAGAATATTTAAGTGGTTTTGCCTTCATGTGGCATGGCATAGCCGTGAGATACCGGTGTTCGTTTTGATTCTATTATCGTTAAAGATGTCATATTAAGATAACGTATCGATTTGAGTTTAGTTACGTATAAGATAAGATTCTCGAGAAAACTTCTCAATACGGTATCAGAAAATGTCCAATGTGTTATGTATTCAAAATGAAATGCCATTTGCTCATATCCGTTGTTCTGTGAAACACACATGAGGCTCAATATAGGTACGTACTTATACCTGTTTGTTTTAAATCTATTATCGCTGTAAGATATAATATGAGTTCCGCTACGTGACGTTATAGATGTAATTTCTAGGAAAACGTCTAATAATCTTTGGAGAGTTTTATGTTTAAGTTTACCTAAGGAAAATTCTTAATTGTTTATTAGAGACTTCTTGGTGTTTTTAAAGTTTGGCACTTTTCCCCCCTTGCATTTTAAGTTCTATGTGCGCATCGCTGTATTTTTATACATACTCGTTTTACTACAGACAAGGTATGCTATTATTATTCTCTTTGTATTAAATTATTACAAAATAATCATATTAATTAAACAAACATGGTATTTCAATAAAATCTATCCAGCTGTTGTTTAGTGTTTGTTCGTAGTCTTCTCGTAGCACTTAGCTACGAATTTTGGTTTAACTGTTTGCAGGCTGACAATGACAAGTTAACGATCAACCTTCTTGCGGAAATTGGTGGTGACAGTGACAGACGCTTAGCAAGATCGAGGTTCAATTTACATGTTTTATATTCCGAATACAACGCACATGAATTTATGATCCAAAGATTGTAAATTAATTTATCTTACGTTCAGAGATCGCTATTGTTGTCTACTCGCAGGAGTTTGTTTGCTGTTTGTACTATCTAAAGTTCTAGGAAGTACACGGTTTTAGTTTATAGTACTTACCTATTCAAATTATACGTCAAATGTTTATTTTAAACGTAATATCAAGAGTACAGAATATATTTCCTTCTTTTTTTTAAGAGCATGCGCATGTAGTGTCACACGGCGTTGCATAGGCTTCCCTCCCGATCTTTCGCCTTTCTATTATGCTATTATGGCCCTCCAGTTTTCCAAGAGTACGGTCGTCTCGCCACCTTTTTCTGGGCCTGCCGCGACCCCGTTTTTTGTCTCATGGGAACACGTAGGTGGTTATCTGACCCTCAAAGTTACGTCAGCATTTTCTTAAACACCAATTTGTATTACTTACGCAAACGTACCTATTAGCTTTTTGAATGGTTAGGAATATTAGAGTGTTTATTTAATAATATTCTTTTACTTTTAAAGGGAACGCGCGATCGCAAAAACTGACATAAGTCTCATAATGAACTTCAAAGCAAAATCAATCATATTGATATTCATAATTAGAACAATTCTGCTTTGAAGTTTCAGACCTAGTAATTTAATTAGAGCAATGTTTTTGTTCTGCGAAATGTGCAAAACCATCACGCGCTTGTGTTAATAATTTACTTGCCCTGCGTAAAATTAAGAAAGTTGTCGAAAAAATATGTTTTAGGAGTCATTACATTTGTGTTGTTTGTTATTGTTTAAAGAAATTGTTACAAATTTCAACAAGGTCATGACCTTGTGCAATGATCAGGCTCACTTACATATTAAGTTCTTTTAATGTATGTAACCAATTCAGCGCATACAGGGCTTGAAACCGGGTTTTAAAATTAATCAGTATTATAACGGTTAAACTGGTTTTATTGTAAAATTCTTGAAAATTTTGAACCTAAATAAACCGGTTTATTCTTAGCCTCTGGCGTCTCGGTCGCGACTTGTTGTGCTTGTGACTTGTTGAAGTACCGCCGCGTGCGCGTCGTTCGCAATCGCAAGTTCAGTCAGTTTCATTCATTGTGATCGTTGCGTTCATCCTATCAACATGGCTCGGAAACGCAAATCAAGTACATATCATTACTTTTAATTTAATGAAGTAGGTATCAAAAAAAATTCAAATGCCTAATAGAAAATTGCAATGCAGAATTAAAGCACAGAATAACTACTTAATAGTTTTAAAGGTTCAATCTTCACTAAGCTCAGGTTGTTGTCCTGCCTGAGCGAAAAGGTAAACCGGAAACCGGTATAAAAACCGGTTCAAAGGAACAGAACTTTTTTCAAAAAGTTCCGCCTGTATTTTTTTGGAAACCGGTCCAAAAAAATTACCGGTTTCCAAGCCTTGAGTACAAGTGACTTAAAAATACGTAAATTTTTACAATTTCGTGCAGGACCCCTATCTATAGGTTGCGAGGTAAATTCATATGTCTCTGTGCCTATTCTCATTTAATATTATTTAAAATGAAATTACTCCCATGAATTTAGTAACATTTCTATTTCAACAATGGTTATATTTATTTTATCCTTTATTGATTTTTTCTACAATACAAGGATGAAATGGAATGTTTACATTACATGCTTGATACAGCTTCTATCAATATCTTCTTTTTTATATTGAGCAAGTCAATTCGGCATACAGCGCCTTAATTTGTTTTGAGTCGCAATTGCTCGTTGTAAAACTGTAGGAGTAACTAAAACTTAGCTATATTTCTCTCGGGAAAAAGATCGGCTTATACATGCCCCAGTGCTGGGCACTGACCCAAAAAAAAAGCACCGGAGACAATACGGGAGGGTACTAAATTGTATGCAAAATAAACAAAAGAACAAACAACGAAATACCTTTGAAGTTCTTTGTAGAGGCCGAAGCTCATACGGCCGTAGCACACGAGCTTATAACATAATCGTACTTGACCTATTTGTACATTAATATTCATTATGATATACATAGTAATATAGGAAATTCGGTCGTCATCTCAGGGGCGCCGGGCGTCTGCTGCGGCATTCGTAATTAAAGTAAAATGGCAGCGATAATTAATTATACATGACATCGTTTACATCAGACAAAAGATTGGTCACAATCTTACCTTCATATATTTATTCATGAATGCGAATATATTTTTTATTCTGAAGTCTTATGCAAGCTTTTAAAAATAGGTACCCACTGTTGTTTTTGGAAAATTATTTAGAGAACACGTATACGTGTATTAGACAAAACGCCGCATTGCGCTGTGTGTATTATAGATGACGATCATTTCCTTTGCGTGTAGCTCTTTGTATTTTTGCCTGTGCGCCATATACAGGGTGTTTCTTGTAAGTGTCAAGCCGATGCGTGGTGACAGGGGACTACCATACCTATCTATTGAACCCCCATGTATGTTCAGCGATTTTTAAAAGGGTTTACGCATTTTGGTTTCCTATACAAACTTCCAAGTTGAAATTTTTAAAAAACAATTAGTCAATAAAAAAGAAAGTTGGCATGCTAAAGTAAAGTAAGTAAATAGTTTGTAGAAAACATTTATTAAGAACGTTTAGTTAACTGAGTTATTACAATTTTAAACTTTCTATAGCGGACTACATCGCAATAACTCAGCATAATAAACGTTTTTAAAAAATGTTTTCAACAAACTATTTATTAATCGGCTGATCGGTTTTTAAAAATTTCGCCTTGAAAGTTTGTATGGGAAAACGAAATGCGTAAACCCTCTTAGGGTAATTTCGAGCTATAATTTTTTTTCTGTTGTAAGTATTTTAATACGACATCAGTTTATTTTTTTTTTGTAACTTGTATTGATATTAGGAAGATGATTACTTAATTAAAGAAAAGAGTGCACAGAAATATTTACGCAAAAAAAATACTTAAAAAAAAATAAGTCATTCGTCACAAAATACTTTTAGCAAAGACAAAAAATGTAAAAAACTACCAAAAATCGCTGAACATACATGGGGGTTCAATCGATAGGTATGGTAGTTCCCTATCACCACACATAGCTTGACTTGACACCTTACAAGAAACACCCTGTAGGTATATACGATTATTTTTTTCTTATTGCGCTCTCATTTCAATGTGGCAACCTAATATATAACTTTAGCTAAAATTTATTTTGCATTGATGTATCGCTTCGCTTTCTGTTTTATTTATGTGGCTTTTGTTGTTTCCGTTGTGTTGCAGCGTTAGTAGTGGTGGTAGCCGGTGCGGTGTGATGTTAGTGTGCGTGCGCGGCTGGTAGTGCGCCGAAGCACCCGGGCACCCGGGCACCCGGAGCGTCGGGATGTCGTCACCGGCGCGGGCGCCCCCGCCGCCGCCAGCAGCCGCGCCGCCCGGCTCCATGCCGCCCGGCTCCATGCCGCCCGGATCCATGCCGCCCGGATCCATGCCGCCCGGATCCATGCCGCCCGGATCCATGCCGCCCGGCGCTGCCACGCTGCCGCCCGGCCCCGGTCCGGCTCGCCAACGCTCCCTCAGAGACCGCCTCAGGGAAGGAATCACAGGACCCTTCCATTGGCAGTAAGTTGTACAGCTACTTTTTTTTAAATGCTTCTTCCAGATCCTGACAACGTGATTCTCCGGTAATTATTCTCCGTTTGGCTTATGAGAATGGCTTTGAGTTTTGCGTGCGACACATTTTTTTTAACTAACCACATTTATATCTAACCTTAATTAGATTTTATGTTATTTGCGCGTGACAAAAACACAAGACAAATCCTATTATCGCATCTCGCAAGTTGATGAAGTTTTTGCGTAAACAAACAAATCCACTTATTCGTTTTCGCATTTTCGTTCAAACAGCTTTTTTATGTGTTTACTAATAATGCTGCCAACTTTATTTAGAAGATTCACGTGTAAGGAAATAACTAAATGAGAAAACAATTTACCTAATAATAAATTTATATATACTTCGACCATTTCACTTCACTTTATTGTATGAGTTAGGTGTTAGGTGTACTTTTTATTCACTTGTACACTTTGAACACTTGCCGTAGGCAAAGAATATATATGTTAACGGAAATGTATGTTATCCGTCATTGTATACAATTCCTAGGAAATGTATGTAATTCCTAAAATCGCCCGGAAATGTGTGAAATAAATTATATAAGACACATTTCCTAGGAAATCTATACATTTCCTAAATAGCATTCGGAAATTTAAAACATTTAAGATGTCAATGGGTACGCGGCAATAGTGGGGGATACTAGTTGCCCTACTCCTGTAGCCTACAGGAGTAGAGGCTGTAGGTCACGTGATAGGTTAGAAATTTAAGACAATCGCTACGCTGCGCCACTCATGTGGCTGCGCTTCGCGATTGTCTGGAATCTCGAGGTTATTTTTTTTTTATTAGACAACAGAAACACTAGAACAGACTTCGTACGGCATGATTGTTACCTGATTGTCTCAACGAGTGCCTTAATAAAAATTATTATTCTGATTTTATCAACGTGTTTTATTACAGAAAGCATTATTTTTATACATTTCCTAATACAATATCGGAATTATATACAATTCCTATATATGTATTAAGTAAATTTTAAAACACTATTTTACACACATACACACATTTACACTTTTCCTAAATAGCTTCGGAATTGTATAAATTTCCTAGGAGTTGTATACAATTCCTAGATTTAATACATTTCCGGCAACATATACACTACCGTGAACCATAGGTTTAAACTAAATCTTCTATACTTTTACCTACCTGCTTCATATTACATATTATCGATAAGTCCTGCCTATTTCACCATCCGTAAATATATTCGGGTCCGGATATTAGGTACAAATGTTATAGCTACGAACTACATTTCCTGTCGAGGACGCGTGTTGGTACGTTTCGTATACAGTTAGGTATAGTTATTGTTAGTTGATATATTGAGCGTTCGTATATGAAGAATAACGTTGTCAAACACTACTTGTTTGAGTTCCGATTGCAGTTAGTAAACATGCAAGGCGGGTTGCTAACAACTAACTCAACCGAATGAAAGTAACATTGTTCGCCGACGGGCGTCACGTATTATTTATTCTGTGGTCACGTCAACGTCAAAGCGTCAAATTGGCCAATCCAGAGGGCTAATAATTTGTCTAACTTCAACACCTATCTAGCGCAATACCTTTCAAAGGTATTTAGTCTACTTTACAACTGTTCTAGTAAATCTGTAGAATTGGAAACAATTCATTTAATCGAGTAGAACTAGTTTGATTGTTTTTAAATTTGCCGACGGACATTAACATCAAAGCGTCAAATTGGCCAGCCCAGAGGGCTTATATTTGTGTAACTTCAACACCTGTCGCAATACCTTTCGAAGGTAAAGGTAAATAAGTATACTTTGTACCTGTCCTAGTCATTAAAACCGAGTAGAAGTACATTTCTTTACTAGTTTTTTTATTTTTAAACTCGTTTGAAATAAGTAAAACTAGCAAAGCAATGCACTTCTACTCGACTAAATTATTAGCACAGTTGCGAAGTATCCCTATACCTTTCAAAGGTATTGCGATAGGTGTTGAAGTTAGACAATTAGCCCCCTGCTCCGCACGCCATGTATGAAATTCGTAAGAGCGGTTTCGCACTACGTCCGATCCGAATCCGTGAAAATATTGATGTAGAAAACTCGGACCGAATTCGGATATTGCTAACGCACTTGTCCGATTACTGATACAAATCCTTTATAAATCCAATTTATTATTATATCTTAACTAATGGCTATCGCGTGTAGCATTAAGCCAACTTCAAGTGTTTTAATTTGTATTTTTAGTTTTGTACGGTAGATAGAAATAAAATGGAGTCTCATAACACGTGTTGTTGCTAAAAGAACACGGGAGAAACTCCAACAAATCCAATTAGTTCAAGGAGCACCTTCTGGCATACGTCATTTTAGACAGATGTATTTTAATACAATGTCAAATGTCAATGTCAACATTCTTCTTCGGGATGGAGATTCACGGATTGTGTTTCCCCCGTGTTCTTTTAGCAACAACACGTGTTGTGAGACTTCATTTTATTTCTATCTACCGTACAATACTATATAAACTTTTTAAAAAAAATTAAACACTTGAAATTGGCTTAATGCTACACGCGATAGCCATTAAATAAGATATAATAATAAATTCACAGATGACGGCAAGAAATCAGATGACGGATGTGATCATGTGCTGTGTAAGCTACCATAGGTTAGTTCTACGGCTGCTCAGGACCGTATTTTTTTTTTTTTATATTAAGCCCGGCAAATGACCCCACTCCACCTGATGTTAAGTGGAAATGAGGTCCAGGCGCGAGGACAACTGGTGCAGCGTAAGAGACGTAGCATCAGTCACCCTCACTCTGCCGGCCCACAAAGTGCTCCTTCACGCCTCGTTTGAAGGAACCTATGTCATAGGTAGGAGGGAATACGTGTGCTGGTAGACTATTCCATCTTTTGGAAGTGCGGCAAAGAAACAAGTCACCAAATTTCTTTGTGCGAGATGGAATGTTAGAGACTGTAAATTGGTGACTCCGGAGAGCAGCACGCGTACTCCTATGGAGGAAGGGAGAAGGAGGGATGAGGTCAAAGAGTTCTTCAGAGCACTCGCCATGGTATAAACGGTAAAAGACGCTGAGTGACGCAATATCTCTACGCAATTGCAAAGGCTCGAGAGTTTTAGTGACCTCTGCATTGCCGATAATGCGCACAGCGCGGCGCTGCAATCTGTCCAAGGCATCGAGAAGGTACTTTGCGGAGCCGTCCCAAAGGTGAGAGCAATACTCCACGCAAGACCGCACCTGTGTTTTGTATAATAGACACAACTGATCGGCGTGAGGAATCGCCGCACCTTGTTCAGGACACCGAGTTTACGTGAGGCATTTTTAATCACGGTTTCGATGTAGTCCTTTTGGTTCAGATCGCAGCGGATATCCATACCGAGCATGTTAATACTGCTCTGCAGGCCTAGAGATGTACCCTGAAGAGAGGGAAGGGGAAGGAATGGCGACTTTTTCGCTGTGAACGCGCACACCTGTGTTTTCTTGGCATTGAAGTCCACCAGATTATCGGAGCCCCATTTAGAAATGAGGTCCAACACCCGATCGAGCTCAATGACAAGATTTGCTCGCTTCATTTCGGTGTCTACCCGCCCAGCCGTTGGGTGCCCGTTATATCCCCCATGCACTGTGCTATCATCTGCATAGCAATGAATGTTTCCAAGAGGAAGCATGTCATTGATATGCAGAAGGAACAGCGTGGGGGATAGAACGGAGCCTTGAGGAACACCAGCGTTCACTGACATGAACCGCGAAGCGCATCCATCCGAAAGGACACGGATTCTACGCTCATGCAGGAAGCTGGCAATCCAGGTACAGAACTGAGCGGGCAAACCGTATGCCGGGAGCTTGGAGAGAAGAGCTTTGTGCCAGACCCGATCAAAAGCCTTGGCTATGTCAAGGCTAACTGCCAGTGACTCGCCACGCTTGTCAATAGCCACCCCAGAGATGTGTGACGTACGCTAGAAGATCACCCGTTGACCGTTTTGGCCGAAACCCATATTGACGATCGTGAATTAGGGAGTGATCTTCTAGGTATCGAATAAGCTGTTTGTTCAATATTCGTTCTAGGATCTTACACAACACTGAAGTTACGGCTATAAAGCGGTAATTAGTCGGATCTGACCGATCTCTTTTTTTAGGGATCGGTTGCACATTAGCTTCTCTCCAAGATTCCGGCACACAACCCGAAGAGAGCGAGAGACGGTACAGACGCGTTAACACAGGGGACAACTCCGCTGCGCACATTTTCAGGACTATTGCTGGGATGCCATCAGGACCGTTAGCTTTCCGGACATCGATTGACTGCATTTCCGCACGGACATCACACTGCCTGATTTTAATATCAGACATTGTGTGGCCACAGTGAGGAATTGAGGGTGGCTGTGCATCACAGTCATCGATCCAGGAGTTAGCCGCAAAGAGTTTGGCCAGGAGATCGACCTTTTCCTGCGGCTTGTGAGCTAAAGTTCCGTCAAGACATCTCAGTGGTGGCAGCGAGGGTTGGCAGAAGTTGGATTGCACGGCTTTGGCCAGACGCCAGTAGCTACGGCTGCCCGTAGGATGCGTCAGGAGTTCTTGGCCTACTCGTGCAACGCGCTGGGCATCCGCTCTAATGTAGGCCCTCTTACACGACTTGGTGGCATTATTATAGGCTGCTTTTAGCGAGCGAGTTTCGGGAGCCCCGTGAGCTTTACCTCTGATCCAAGCGCGGTATGCCGTCTGTTTGCTCTCAACAGCACTGGCACACTCGTGATTGAACCAGCGGTTGCGTCTGCCTTTGCTGATGACATAGGAGTGTGGAATATAGTATTCCATTCCTAATACTATCTCATCAGCAACGGCAGTGGCGCTAGCTGTCCTTCCTACTAAAGCAGCGCTGCCTCCAAGGGACGGATGCAAAATACTCCCGCATCCCGTCCCAGTCTGCCGATGCGTAGTGCCAAATCTGGCGTTTCGAAACCGCTGTTGGCGGGCGCGATGCCAAGGGCACTGTGCTGGATATCAAGCAGTGATCCGAGGAACCTAAAGGAGCTCGAATCTCCACCCGGTATCCAGCTGGGCGACTCGTCAGCAGAAGGTCGAGTAAGGAGGGCGCATGGCCAACTATGTCTGGGATCCTGGTGGGCTGGTTCACCAGTTGCGTCAGGTCATGCGTGAGAGCGAATGCGTGGGCAGTTCTACCAGCATGGTCTGTTTTGGAGGAACCTAACCACAACTCATGGTGGGCGTTGAAGTCCCCCAAAAACACCAGTTCCGCCGATGGAAACCGCTCCTGCGCATCATCTGCTACCCGACTAAGATGTTCAATTAGTCGAGTTGTCTCCATGTCGCCATTATGGGATCGGTAGACGCAGACGTAGACACGGCAATGAGAGCCTAAGTCGACGTGTACCACTAGGAGAGAGAAGGACGGGTCCTCCAGACAGCGCAGACGGCGACAGCAAACATCCGCCCGAACGAATAAGCAAACTCCGGCTTTGGCTTTGAAGGATTCTTCAAGCACAAAGCCGGGATAGTTCAGGTAGGTGGTGTCAGCTGGGCGGATTATTTGCGTCTCCGTCAGGAACAACATTGCTGGCCGTGCCGTCTCAAGATGGTGGTGGACGGCATTGAGGTTTGCATGGAGTCCGCGGATGTTAGCGAACTCCACCTCAAACGGTAAGGTTGTGGTGGGGGTGTGCACCGCTGTAGAACCAGTTTTGTTGTTAGGCGCTGTCATTTTAGGAGTGGAAAGAGAGAGGCGTGAATCGAGAAAATGATGCCGCGATGCTGATGGTCAAAGTGTGGTGGCCTGTTTCCCCAGGAATTTGCCCACAGACGAGTATTATTAACCTGCCGAACGGAAGAGCCCCCGAACCCCCCCGGGAATGGCCGCCGGGACCCCACCTTCCGGTCACCAACCGGCACGACGGACCACCCCGAGATTATGCGTGGCGTGGTAAGGCAGCCTCACGAGCTGGTTAGGCTCGCTTGGGCCCCTGTACTGTGCCACGGGCGGCCAGCGGGACAACCGTTTCTACGGGTCTCCCTGGTCGGCAGGTTAACGAAGTCCTCCTGGCACTGGTTTGACGGAAGCCTCCACAGACCAAATACATCGCAGCATCATCCTCTCGAGCTCTGGTTATACGCTGGCTGATCCCGAAACGCGACCGACAAGCAGTCACTTGACGGGTTTTACACCATGCGTACGGTAGTCACCAACCAGACGGGTCAAGCCCTACCACCAGTGGAGCAGATCATCGCTCGAAAGAGTCCGTTAGTCGCTTCTTACGACACCCACCGGACGGAGAGAGGAGCGGCGATTGGTATTCTTTCTCCGTCACCGCACGGATCACAAGTATTTTCACGGTTTCGGATTGGATGTAGTGCGAAACCGCTCTAAGGCGCTGAGCGAACAAGGATACTTTTGGCACGGTAAAATGAACACCTTATCGTGCTTTTGGTGTAAGTCCAGTCGCTTCCACCTGTCACATAGAGATCGCGAATCAAAAACTGTTCGGTGTCTAAAAGTCGTCAGTTGCCGGCTCAAGCAACATTATCCCTTATACAAATGTTTAGTACTGTGACAGCTACGGTTTCCTATGGTGTGCGGTGTCGGTAACAGGCGACCAACGCGGTGGCGGCGGCGGCCACTGAGTCCGGTCATCATCAGCATATAAACGTCCCACTGCTGGGCACAGGCCTCCCACGTGGACAATAGCACGTGGGGATATTGGGACATAACCCACCACGCTGGCCTAGTGTTGACTAAAATCGGTCTTGGTCTTGCAATCTTGGTCTTGTTCTTGCATTTTTGCAAGACCAAGATCAAGACCGCCTAATTTTAGCAAGACCAAGACTGGCCGTGCAAGACTTGAGCAAGAACAACACTAAGCCTGCGAGACTCTTGCGTCTTGCAATACCAAGGAACGCAATACCAAGACTAAGATCAAGACCGGGTGTAGTGGCGCAAGACCAAGACCAAGACTGGCTAAGTCTCGTCTGGTTCTTGCATTGGGCAACACTACGCTGGCCCAATACGGGTTGGTGGGTTTTAAAGACTGTCATCTTACGGCAACAATCGGGACCAACGGCTTAACGTGCCTTACGATACACGGAAGAACTCGAGATGTTTTTAATTCAGTCACGTGATGCGCTAGCCGCTGCGCCATTGAACTCCTCCTGTATCCGGTCGCCACTTCAAATACAACAACTTCGGTTTCCTGTGTTAGTTTCAGTGTTTGCCAACACGTTTGCGCATCGCCTAATACTTTTCGAATTCGCGCAGCTGACTACGAAATATATTTGACATGAAATGCTTTCGTGATAGCACGAGCTTAAAGCAGAAAATTTTTCGAGAACAACCGTCAAGGCGTAATTATCTAGTCTGTAACTGTGTGTAGTACGTAGCTTCTGCAATCTGCTCCCAACTTTTACCATGTGGATCTTGAATGCAAACTGTTGTTTCTGTGAACTTGGAAATGTTGTTTCTTGTTCAACTGCAAAGAATGTAACTTACGAAGTATGTGTTTCTTTTATTGTGCTCTAAAGTTTGCACGAGTCCTAAACACTACGCATTGAAGTGAAATATTTTACTAAGGTTTTAATATTTCTTTCATCATTATCTTTTATTTTATTTAGAAATCTTTAGTAATTGTTTTTCACAATATTATATATCAACAGTATTTAAGTACATTAATAAAATATTATAAAAAAAACTTAACCGAGTACTTATGCCGCTGGAGGCGGCAGCGGGATAGACCCAAAAGCTATGGGTGGATAGGGCTGCAAAGCAGAGTGAGGAACCTCCTGACAATTTATACGAGCCGTGTCAAGGAGAAGGAAGAGCCTTCTGTATATGACCTTTATAGTTATTATGAATAGATCCTTAAGAAGTGTTTCATTTCGACAAATCTGTGTCAACTGGTTTATTATTGGAAAAATCAGCAAACTGTTCTATAGATATAGCATTTAGTTACGTAAAAGGGCGGGAAATGAAATGCTCAAGTCTTTAAAGTGGTTTGAGAATAATCTTGTTGCAATGCGGGACGGGTGTCCACGGCCTCGGATGTGGGGTGCCTACTTCGGCTTTATTAAGTTTCTCTTGGAGTGGAAAAATATTTTTAAATCAACTTGCCGTCGTAGTTGAGTTTGTTGTATACCAGACGCGCGTGTTATTAACTGTTGGTAATTTTAAACTAAACAATTTTAGAGAAACTTATGAGAAATCGTTGTAATGTTAGCCAGTGGTAGGGTTCCCACAGAGAACCTGATCATCATCGTCAGCCTATAAACGCCTTACTGCTGGGCACAGGCCATACTACATAGGGTTGCCAGGCCCAAAAATAGAAAAGCCGGACACAGATTCATACTTAGCCGGACATTTTCCCTGAAAACTTGTCATACTGGATATTTTGGGAGATAAAATAGTATTTTTGATTTGCTTATCTCGCGCCTTCGAGATCGCGAATGAACGAAGCTTCTTGCTTTTAGCTAGCGCGAATGAGTTTACCAAATGCCTAACAAAGCTGGACGGGCCGGACTTGCATATAACTGGCCGGACGCACGACTGTAAAAAGCCGGACACTTAGCAACCCTATTCCCACATGAACAACAGCACGCGGGGAGATACGCAGGTCCGATGCGAACTTTTATGTTTGAACTACTGCCATCCTTAAAAAAGTAAAGTAGAATGATGACGATATTTTTTTATTTTATAAGTGTCGCGTTTAAATGGTTAAGTATAGTAAGTTAGTTCATGCCTTAAGATATTGAATTGCGTAGAACGTGGGTTCAATTCCCGCCTGAATTTTCCCAAATCTTTTCCTCATTTTTTAATGTTTCAGTTCATGCCGTCAGTATGTGAAGTGTAAAGTTTGAGCCGACTCAGCAGTTAGGCCGCTGACAATATAATTTGTTTACAAAACGGGCGCGTCGACTTGTTTTTCACCATATTTTATATTTCATAGTTAATATTGGTCATAGAATTTTCTTATCAACATAACGCGTCACTTTTGACGACTGTAAAGTTAAATGTTGCTCAAATAACAATGCGGTAGTAGGTAGGTACAAAGTTCTATTGTTTGTACTTAGAAGAGGTTCTAGATATTTTTAATTGATAATTAAGTAAAGTTTTTTTTTAAATCTTATTTTGCTTCTGCCTGTCATCGCCTAGAATATAGAATATCACCCTTATACTCAGTATACTTACCTACTCAGTGCTAAAAAGTATTTATCAAAATATACTTTTAAACACAGAGTTCGACCCGCGGCGTGTGGGCGGCGCGTCTCTCTCTCTCTCTCTCTCTCTCTCTCTCTCTCTTAGACCCAATCATTTTTATGTGGCCAATGGTAATGATAAAATAATCCGCCCCACTCATGAGAGCCGCCGCCCGCGCCACTACCGCCGCCATCCGTCACCACCGAGAATCCAATTGGCCCTCATATTTAGTAAACCTACTCAGTAAAAGTATTTATCAAAAACACTTTTATACTTTTGAACACGGAGTTCAACCAGGCGCGTCGCATCTCTCTTGTTTTAGAGGCAATAATTTTTATGTGGCCAATAGTAATGGTAAAAAGTTCCGCTCTACTCATGGGAGCCGCTCAGAATCCAATTTGCCCTCAGCTGCGTCGCAATTTGTGCGAGCTTGCGACTGTACCCCCGCGGCCGCCCGCCGTTCGTCAGCCTGAATTAGTTTACCGCTCATGTAGCGTTACAAAGACGCTTTAATCTACACGAATGTAGAAGTTCTGCTTGTGATTATCGTTTCGAAAGAGTCTGGTTAGAAGCCCAAATGGTTTACGGAGCGTCTGTGCCTAGTTTTTTATTAGAAGGGTTGAAGTATTGTTTGTCTACAAGCTTACTACTAGCTAGACATAGCTCTTCTTAGTTGAAAGCTGTCCCACAATCCGAACTGATGGTAGATTCAGCAGTTCAGATTTTACTAAATTTCTGTTTAAGCCTGTGAAGGTTTATATTGAATATATGAATTAGCTTCTAAATGGTTTAACGTAACGAGGCAAAACCACGGGAGTTACTATTAGTTATTCACAACTTCAGGTATCATTTGTTTTGTCCTATTAATTAACAAATATAAAATGTAGTTGAGGATCGACATGTGCTATGCTATAAGACGTAAGATACCCTGGAATGATGAAAAGACGAAAGAATGCGCACCATATTTCAAATTTGTTGACGCATAATCAACTTAATACTTACATAGAGACCCTGCAAAGCTTTCGAAAGGTCAGGATAAAAACGCTAGTAGATCCGTATTCAATAAATGCTAGTCATGTTTATAGGAACGCGTGAATCAAACGAATAAACAAAAACACATCTAGCTATGTCATATTATTATGGTTTATTGTATATCTCTTAGGGTTGTATCCTGTTATTTATACCTAAATATTAAAAAATATTAGCATCTGTGATGCAGAAGCTTTTAAAAACAAACCCACACAGCTTCAGACATAATATTAAATAAAAAAATATTTTGATTGCGCCAATCGTAAGTAAACTAATATAAAACTCGTATGAAAGCATTACCAAAATTTACAGATCGCTTAAAATAAAATATGAAGACGTCATGAGCTGTGTAAAAATACTTCATGTTTCTCTCAGTTTTGTTCATGTGATTAAATATTTTAATTATTATTTTGCATTCGCTATGCTACGTTTTTATCAAAACAGCAAATACTTATAGCACTTGAAGAGAAAGGACTTTATCAAGTGGGACTGTTATATTTTATTAAATATTTTCCATATAAGTAAAAAAAAGTTAATATGTGTTATTTAAAATAAGAGTGATTGAGATCAAGTGACATTTGTTCATCGTCATCATCATCATCATCAGCCTGTACTCGTCCGCTGCTGGACTTAGGCCTCTCCAAGAACACGCCACTGAGCACGATCCGCGGCCACTCTCATCCAGCTCTTGCCAGCCACCTTGCGAAGATCATCGCTCCACCTTGTCTGAGGGCGTCCTACGCTACGCTAGCCGATACGCGGTATCCACTCCTGAACTCGTCTACCCCAACGGTCATCGGTTCTGCGACTGATATGGCCGGCCCACTGCTACTTCAGCTTGCTAATCCGGTGGGCTATGTCGATTACCTTGGTTCTCTGCCGGATCACCTCGTTTCGAATCCGATCCCTCAGAGAAACTCCGAGCATAGCCCTTTCCATAGCTCGCTGAGCGACTTTAAACTTGTGAACCAGCCCTACCGTCAGTGTCCACGTTTCGGCTCCGTATGTCATGACGGGTAGGACGCACTGATTAAAGACTTTCGTCTTTAGACATTGCGGAATTGGCGACGTAATTTCCCATACGCAGCCCAGCCCAGCTGTATCCTTCTGTTGGCCTCTTTCTCGAAGTTGTTTCTACCCATCTGTAAAATTTGCCCGAGGTAGACATATTCCTTAACAACCTCGAGAGCACAGCCTTGTATTGCAATCGGTTCCGGGATGACATGTTCGTTGAACATAACCTTGGTTTTGTCCAAGTTCATCCGAAGACCGATGAGTCGAGAAGAATCAGCTAGGCCGTTCAGCATGTGTTGTAGCTCCTGCAACGTTTCGGCCATGATGACGATGTCGTCTGCAAATCGCAAGTCTGAGATGTATTCGCCGTTGATGTTGGTGCCACGTCCTTTCCAGTCCAGCGTTTTAAACATATCCTCTAAGGCATTTGTGAATAGTTTTGGGGATATCACATCCCCCTGTCTCACACCTCGATGTAAGTTGATATGTTTTGTCTGCTGGTTGTGTACTTGGACGGTCAAGGTGGCGGCGTTGTGTTGTAGAGACACCTCAACAACTCTTATTTCATCTGTGCCTCAACACTTGAATATATCGCCAATCGACTTGGCATCGTTGCAGGGATTTAAGAACAGCCCAGGTCTCGATAGAGTCAAATGCCTTCTCATAGTCCACAAATGCAAGGCACAGGGGCCGATTATACTCTTCGGCCTTCTGTATAATCTGCCGCACTGTCAAAATGTGGTCTATGGTGCCGTATCCTCCTCGAAACCCGGCCTGCTCCGGGGGCTGAAATTCGTCGAGTCTTCGCGCAAGGCGGTTTGTGATGACTCTTGACATTTATTTCGTTACGGAATTTTTCCTATTCGATCGTTTCTACTTATGTGACTGTGAAACTGTTGTCTCTAAAAAGTTGTATTGCTCACTGCTTTTTTTTCCTTTGAGTTGCTTGCGTTGTTGCGTCGAGTTGCTTCCATACATTAATGCCGCGTCCGCACGCTTGGCACTTGCCGCAAACTCCAAACCTCCACAAACGTTTGGATTTGTGATTTGTTCGACTACAAGCGCTTGCAAACCAAGCCAAACGCTTTATCCACACGTTTTAATTTGTGACGGCTTGTTGTGCATTTCCAAGCGTGTGTGTGCATTACACTTAAGGGGATGGCCCTGTCGCGGGTCTATTCTATGTACCTATTACAAAACATCCTGTATATACACGTTCATACAAAATGACGTCGTGGGTCTACTTATATTCAATACGTAATCCTCGTTATCCCTTTTTCTAATTATATATCTACTTGTTCCGACGACGGACGTGGCTTAGCTGACCTACCGTATTTCCTAATCTGGGATATCGGAATTTTTGACCTATCGTTTTTTCTAAAATATTATTTGGCGTAACGAAATACTGTGCCATTATTACATACATAGTAGAATACAGAAGCGTTTCCCGGATGGGTACCTAGGGAGAGAACACAGCTTACAATTTGTTACGATCCTGGGGGGCTATTCTGTATCTCAGTCAGCGCTGCGGCGAGACAGAGTCGATTATCAGCGCTGTGGCAGCGCTGACTGAGATGCAGAATTGACCCTCTGATTTCCAGACACACTTCTTTTGTCATTTTTACCTTCGATCATAAAAATTATAGATGCACGCACGGTCTCTCAAAAAAAAAAACTCAAATAATGTCCCCCATTATCCAATGGATATGCATGTTTATTACGCGATACGATACGATCTATGGATATAGATCAACATCAGAAATGAAACGAGATATATAGATAAACATTTATTGTAATTTATTAAACTTTAGGCACTGAAGTACAAATTCTTAAAAATATTATTGGAGTTACATCACGTTGGAACTAGGCTCGCTAGATTCAAGCTAGTTGGAACAGAGTTCTAAATTCGAAATTTTGATAGAAAAACATGGGGCACGCCCACAGACCATAAGTGGTCTGTGGGCACGCCGCACGCTTTTGATTCGAGCCTTAATTGTTTCGTGGTGCCATTTTTCAAGCAGCAATCGTGTATCTATAGTTTTTATGATCGAAAATTCTTACAGTAGGTATAAATACCTGTGTGTGTAACACACAAACTTAAGGCTCATCCGTCGTAAAATACCGCGAAACTAAGTAACTTTGTAACCTTAGAATAATAACGCATAGAAAGCGAGAACACGCACGATAAATGAGGCCAGTAAAACCAAGCCATACTGGCTTGGTACCGAAACGGCCCGCGTCAGTACTAATAATCTAAACTTATCTATCTATCAACAGTTCCAATTTCCTTACTTTTGGGGCAAATCTGATTTTTCTAGCAACATTACTTGTACACTTGTGTGCGTGTCGCCGAGATAGTACGCGTAACTTACTCCTACATCCATTTTTTTCTTGCCTCACGCCATGACAGTTTTCTAATACGAGACTATCGTTCTATGCGTTATTATTCTATGTTTGTAACCATTTTCTTCCTAAAATATGGTACTTTCGGAAACAAAAAAAATATACAGTAATTACCAAGATATGATTAGTAATTTGGTTTTTCTCTTTTTCAATTTTAACCAGAAAAAATAAATAAAAAAAATATCTGAAGTTACCCCTATTTTTCCAGTTGTAACCATTTTACTGCTTCAATTTCAATCACAAACGTATGAAAATTTATATTCTATTATATAAACCAACAAGAAATAACATGGTTTTCTTAATTTTTTAAAATCCAATAAATATTATGTTATTTCTCAAAAATTCCGACTAAGTTCCTACTGTCACCCCGCTCTCGTCCAAGCAGTCAGTGCGGGGCGAGACGTGTTGCTAGACGAACCTGTGCTGCGTTGCGTGTGAGAGCAGGCAAAATTTCTATTTCGAAATAGTATTTGATATTTAGTTTGGACAGTGATCGGACGGCGTGTTTCATGAGTAATACTAGAGTGATTTGACTGGAGAGCGTGTTTTAAAAATAATTTTTATAATAAGTAATTTTTTTTGCAAATAGTATTTTGCAAACTCGTAGGTACTTATAGTTTTCCGTGACCAAAGTCATAGCTTGTGCAAGATGGGAAAAAAGCAGAGGCGACAAAAAAGGAATCTCAAGAAACATTACAAAAAAAGGACATAATATCGATACACTTTTAGTCTAGTTTGTTATTTTAGAAAATGAAAATAAGATTTTGACGTTTTTTACGTTAAGCATTAATTTATGAACATTACATGACATGCCACCTAAAAATGTATAATTTGACATTGAAAACGTTCTTTAAGTCTCATTTTCAATGTGTCTAAAATAGTTAGGTAGGTATTATTGGCCGTATTGCTACATGGATTAGACAGAAAAAAAGAGAATAAAAAATAAAGTAAGACGGCATTCATAGCTCGTTTTGGCCAAAATGTGCTTTACGTCAATTTAAATTGCAGGTATCGACACAGAATAAATAATATTACTACGTATCGATAATATTCATAGGTATGTTTTCAATCTAGGTACCTACCTAGGTATACATATTTATGCATATATTTGATCCAGTATTTTTCTTTGTTAAGAGTACCTATTGTTTTATTGACGAGTGTCTGTCTATAAAATGATTGTAAAACAGATGGGTTACGCTCTTAATTCATACCTACGAGTTCAATTCCCACAGAAATTCAGTTAATTGTTTAGCGTGATTATTAGTGTCGTATTCACTGTAAATCAAATTGAATCTTACAGCCTTATAGTAACACATTACATTACGCAGCCCTTTAGTACCTAATGTCTGATACAAAGTTTTTACAAAGGGCCGTTAAAAAATGTTACTACCTACCTAATCTCATGCAGAAACAAAAGCAAACCCAAAGGATGTTGGGCAAAATACTCCCCCAGATCCGAAAGCCACTGAATAAGTGTGACTCAAAACACCAACCTAAAATGACCATTTTAAATTATGACGTTTTTACAAAATATCCCCGAGGTCATGAGCTAAAACTGTAAAAGCAAAAAAAACCATTTTACTCACCAGATGACGTGATATAATATTATTATTTAAAGCCTGACCAGAAAAATAAAAAACCTGGTCTAGGGGCGCCTAAAATCCTTTTTTTATTGCAACACTAAGTAAAGTCATACCCATGTGAATTGGCAAGCGTTAAATTTTTTTCATACTATTAGACATAGTACCTATCATTAATTTATTAATTGTGGTGTCATTGGAAATCCAAAAAAGAACATTTCTGATTCTGGATTGATGTAATCTAACGTGCTCCTGTAGATATGCCTACATAACAAAGTCAAGGGTCAAAGAAATAAAATTATCAAAGCCAGATTTTTAATACCTATCATTAATCAAAATCAGTACCTATCTAAATAGGTATTCAACTATATCATACGACATTTCATGTTCATCATTATCAGATTGCACCAATGGTTGGATTTCAGATATATCAGACTCATTGTACCTTCCATTGTATAATGAATCACTTTCACCGCCACCCACATAAATCACTCGGTACTTCTTTACGAACTGGATAAAATTCATAAACTTTATAAATAATTGCACACTTCAAAATCATCTAGTTTAATTTTCTTTTTTGGTTTTGGTTTATTTTTCTTAGGCGTAGAAAATACAGCTGACGTATGTCCTTCTCTTTTTAATTTCATTACAAAAGAACGAGACACACCTAAAAAACATAAATTACTTAAAACTTGAATAAAATAGGTAAAAATGTACAAACGCGTCTCCTAAATTTGGGATCGGGGGGTGTGGGGGGAGGGATGTTAACAATTTATTAAAATAAAAAACTTATTGCCTTTTTTGAACACAACTAACAAGTACAATAAAAATCGAGGCCAATCATTCATCTAAGCCTTGAGCTTTCTCTCCAACAAATATTTATACATTGTAAACTACTTTTCTCTCACGACTATATGAATAGTTTTCAGCATTATAACGCTTAAAAATAAAACTAATAACAACATATCAAATAATAACAAAATTAACGATAAATAGTCCGTGCTGACACTTTGACAGCAATGAACAGATGACTAAGATGTCATGATAATGACGTTTTATAGTTACTGTTGCCAGTAAAGGAAATTAGTGTCATTAGTTTTCCGCATCATGACCTGCGGGTCTATCGGCAAAAAATATGAATATGGACATCATGGGCTTCATTTGACATTTGAAGCCCATATTTTGTCCTTATATGGGCATATTATGGGCTTCAAATGTCAAATGAAGCCCATGTCCATATTCATATTTTTTAGCCGATAGGGTAGCAGGTTTTCTATTTTTCTGGTCAGGCTATACAATGAATATGTGAGGTTTTATTTATGAAACATTATTGTTGTTAAAACAATAATGAGCAAAACACGACAAAGGCTGACTGCGACAAAATGCGTTGCACAGAATTGCACTTAATTTGATCGGTTAATTATTAACGGTTTTGTTTACATATTTAATATTTACGTCGTACAACTTAATATTTAATTTTTGTTTAAATGACAACGAAACACGTTGACAACAAATTATGTTAACAACGAAAAACGTATTAAGCAGGTAGGTATGCTAACACTCACAGCTTTACTTTTTTCGTTTCAACACAACATAGCCAGCTTTTTGTAAGTAATAAGCAAAAAAGAATTTTTATAAGCATGCTTTTTGAAAATCGTACAACGCATAAAGGTTAAAAAAATAAGCACTTTTTTCCATCTCTAGTAGTAATAGCAAACCTAGAGTTGAACATTGATACCTCTTGGCGCGCGCGATGTTTATCAGCGGGTAGTGCGGGGGTGAAGTATAAGCTCCGCCCGTACGCTCAAGGTCGTTGGCGACGGTAGGAGCCTTAAGGTGGCCACTGACGATCAGTTTTTCCCATCAGTTGAACTGACGTCAGTCCAAAATTTGATCGTGAATGTCGAATCGTCACTCCAGAGTTTTAACTGACGGCGCGACACGTAAAGCTGGCGCGTCGCGCCAAACTGACCGTGAGTGTGTGATCGTCACTCCAATCGACCCAGTTCGAATTTCTCCAATGAATATATTGATCCTTAGCACCAAACAATAAAGTTCAAAATTGATTGTTTCGCGTCAGTTCGAACTTCTCCAATGAATATTGATCCTTAGAGCCAAACGCTAAAGTTCAAAATTGATTGTACCAGCCGGTCGAGACTGACGAGCCGGCGTGACGCCAGTGAATGGGGAAATCTGTTTGGCGTAAAACCATTTCGAGTGACGCCACAGTTTTACGCCTGGACTGACGCGCAAAACTGATCGTCAGTGGCCAGCTTTAAACGAAAGATGCAGGTGCGGTTAAAATTTAGGCTCACAACAAAATCCCTGTCGGCTCTACGTGGAGATCGTTAGTGGCTCCGGTCACGTTCCATAGGCGTACCGCGCAAATATTTGGCTTGCACAACACTAGCATATGTATCTCCGTGTTTGCCTCCGCCTAGGTACTCGCTCCTTATCTCTTCGCGCGGGCACTGGGACCCTTTACACTAGTGATGGGCCGAATTAAAATTTCTAAAACGTGATATCGATAATGTTTAGTAGCAAGTACGCTATTTTGTCACGTAAGTGATAAATAAAATACCTAATGACTACTTAAACGCAAGCATACTAAACTACAGTATTAAAGTATAAGAAAACAGATGACAACTTTTATTCCAAACTTCAGGCTTCTTTTACATTTTCACATATAATTTATATAAAAAACTAGAGGCTCGTCGGCGACTTCGTCTGCGTGAACAACCCGTATCGAATTTCCAAAAAAAATTACACAAACCTGACAATTATTGCGAACACAACAAAAAATAATTAATGAAATAGGTACAGCCGTTCTAAATTAATGTGCGTACAAACATTATGGCAATTGATTTTAATTAATATACACCCTCATTTTTTACTCTTTTTCGTCGTCTGTCGTCAGCTGATCGGACAGTTTTGTATGGGACGTCAAATTTTTTTTGTCATTTTTTGCACATAGGTTTCTTGGGGAAAGTTGTTCAGTTTCATGGTTGGAACTCACCCTTAATTTCAATAAAACGAATAAAAAATGAGGGTGTAGAGTACTTAGATTAAGAAACGCTTTCCAATAATAAGTAGTGTAAATTATATCATCCTTCATGTTCTAGTATGCCTCTCATTTTAAAACAAATGAATCAAATGATTGATGTAGTAGTGCCTGTTGCTCTAAATTCGTTACGGCATCAAACTCGATAGCAACCAAGTGTTTGCACTCAAACTCGAGTCGACTTGTAGTTTTAATCGACCACGGCGTTTGCTCGAACAGGGGCCGTCACCATTTTTAAGTGAATCTTTGTTTACCGCGATCCTTCATAGCGGGATCTAATTAAATTCCCCAGCCCGCTTTGGCTGTTATTAAAGGGACACCATCCATAAAAACCGCGGCGTCTCATCAGCGGAAAGTTCTAGATGTTTCGCGTGTCAAGATTGAATAAAGGAAATAATATGATTTCACCACAGGATTTCACACATACAGACATAAATTCATGACTATTATCCCCTAAGGGTTAGTCACAGACTAGTAGCCTAATTCACGTAACAAAACTTCAACGACATGCAAGCGATTTGATCGCTGAAGTCACTTTTCGTATTCACGTATCAATCGCACGATTTTGTATAAGTCTGTTTTGTTTAAGCGTATTCACGTGCATTCATGAAAGTTCGATCGTTGCCTCCACGGTATTTACCTATTATTTTGACGTTTAGTTTGATCGAATGTGAGCGATTACACGTCAAATTAGACAATTTCCAAGTCGTTGGAAAAAAATAATAAATTTTTTTGCATGTTTTCGTAACAAAAAGTATTTGAATTTGTTTGGTAGAATGGCAACATTAAGTTTAAATAGTCGCTGAGTTGCGATCCTATCGAGTAATCGTTCTATCGAAATGACAGGTGAATACGGATTTATGACTGTTTTTCAATAGGACGACTTCTAAACGTGAGCGACATTTTGACTATTACGAAATACGAGAATTGGGCCATAGGAAATGAAGACCGCAAAAGTAGTCCCCTGCAGTCCACATTTCTACAATTAACAACTGCACATGTCTCGGCGTGACAGGTGGTGAGCCCATCGCCGTTCTTTGCTGTTGGATGTATGTGCAGTCTTTAGTCCGTTAGTCACCTAAAGGAAGAGAGAGTTCGTTGTAGTCTTTTAGTGAGCCATTGGCCATTACACAAGCGGCTCAATTTAATGTAAAGTTTAAATATTTTTACCGGAATCTAAATTTTATATCTCGTAATAACTTGTCTTATTATGTACTAGCGGCCGCTCGCAGTTTTACCCGCGTGGTTCCCGTTCCCGTGGGAATATCGGAATAAAAAGTATCTTATGTGTTAATCCAGGTTATAAACTATCTGTATGCCGAATTTCATCCAAATCTATTCAGTAGTTTTTACGTCAAAGAGTAACAAACATCCATTCATACTAACAAACTTTCGCGGTTATAATATTAGTAGGATTCTATGGTAATATGACAATTTTAGAGCAGCGAATGTGAAGTTCTGTGACGCGTTGGCGTGTTACAAATTCCTTCAGTGGTATTGAAATGTTTTGCATTGAATTGCAATTGAATAGCAATTGCAACAAACCTGCGTTGGAATGATGAAATCACAAGACAATTATGATTATTCATGAATGCCGGTTATAGTAGAGCCAGCGTGTGCCTACGCAGTTACGTTTAGATTTAAACTGTACAAAGCACTGGTTTAATGACTGCGAGTGAAGCTCAAAATGTACATGTACGTACTTTGTGCTGTACTACAAAGCCTAGTGATCGGAAGGGATTGCGGATGCGGACCGAGGGTATACGGTTGTTGCGTTTAGGTTGATGACGTTCTACCCAATTTCTGGTTAAACATTTGTGATGTATAATTTGAAGTCGATTGTACAAAGCAGTAGTTAAAATGACTTCTAGTGAAGCTCGAAATGTACATCTACACCTACTTTTTGAGTGAAGAATCATTGGAAGCGCGATTTTAAAGAAAATTACAGCAGAAACACTTCAAGAAGAGTTAAGTACCTTATCTGATGTTATAAACAGGATGCTGGTTGCTTCTGACCATTTGACAGGTCTAAGAACATTAAATAACAATCAGAAACGAAACCAGTTCCATAAGGATATGCAATTGAAATATTTAAACAGCCCAATCTAGATTCGATTTTCGAGTTTCGAGTAATAACATTTTTAAATTAATAAATCAATGTTTTGTGTAAGTTTTCCATTAAGTATATATATTTTTAATTTTATGGTATATTGAATAAGAAATAATATTTAGCAAAAAATAACAAATGAACAAATGTATAGTTTTGGCCCCACTGTGAGACGGACGGACAGCAGAGTCTTATTAAGGATCTCGTTTTACCCATTGAGATAGATACTATAGAGGTAACTTCGATGTGAAAAATTTTCACACATGCACAAAAAAAGGGGCCTATGTGTGCGTTACTAAAATGTTGCCAGCTCACAGTTGTCACTCCCTAAATATGGGTAAATTTTATACAATGTTAAGAACAAATACCAAGTCTCGACCTCTCGACATAACACCTCTCATTTTTGTGTCGGATGTAGAATGGTTAGGATAAAAGAAACGAAAACATAAAATCAACAACAATGTATTGTGGATGAAATATCAATCAATCTTTGAGAAATTTTATACAATATAAAATAAAATAATACGTGAAGCCAAAATATAATAGGTAACTCTTATTTATGAAACAATCCGTGGCCTAAATTGTTTCTTTCTAACATTAATTTCAACGTAAGTTTAACTTTTAATCGCTGTTTTTAAATAAGGATCAATCTGACAAAGTCAAGATTATTTAAGTGAAATAGATGCATTGCTGCTTTGGTTCTAATGTTTCTTCAGTACTGCAACTACTGCACGATTAAACAACCTGTAACATAAATACTTCATCTTAATTTTGTGGAATACCGAAAATTCATACTAAAATAAAGGAGAATTTTGCGAAATCGCGGTCACTGATAAACCAATAGAGAAATTGAAAACAAACAAAAATTTTGATGTTAGGGGAAAAATATATAAAATAATTAAAAAAATGCAAGTTTTGGCACCAAAATCTTAGAAGCGACACACTATATTATTTGTGATACTTACTTCTAGATTATTTTTATTGTCAGTATTCAAGTTCTCAATAGTATTCGTGTTATCAAGTTTTGATAAGTGGCTGCGATTTTGCTAAGATTTCATTTTTCTTTATTTTTATGTCTCCATTATCATTTTTTTGAGTGTTTCGTCCTTTGGAAATCTAAAATAAATAGAAAATAAACGATAATTTACACTAGGCTGGCTTGATTCTCGTGAGGCCCCTAAAACCTTAAAACTAAATTTATTATTTTCTACCACGCTCAGTCTAACGCTCGAATAGATAGGAAAGGTAAAAAGTACAGGTAGATATATTTTAATTAGATAATTTATTTTATGCTATTCGTTCCATACTAAAACCTAAGTATTTTTGGGGTAAACTTTGCCAAGTACCTGACAATACTGATTACAGGTTATGTTGAAATAATTTTATGAAATTTTCGTATTAAACCAAAAGCACACATATTTAAGACTAGAATTAGAGATTTACAATCATTTATTAGCATTTTCAATAGAAACAAATCAAATATTGCATGGTAAATTGCTAATAATCATCACGAAACCAGATTAACAAAACTTACGTAAGAAACGATATTCCAGGCACTTGCCACTCACTTCTATTACTGCAATGTTTGACTGAACAACTTGTTGTTTAATTAAGCCCAACGGAATAATATGTACACTTATAATATTCACTTATTCAACTAAAAAGACAAATAATTATTTGGTAGGTAAAATAATGACAGCGATTTGTTTGGGGCCAAATGTCGCTGGATCCATGTAAAACGTTGCACAGTTTCACCGACACGGTCCTTTCATCCTATCCTTTGTCTTTCTTTTACTTAGGGTAAACATGATGTGCCGAAACGGAACAAAAGTAGTAATGGATTAAGGCAGAAAGAGATAGCAAACTTATGCTCTCTCTATAGTTATAGATCTCAATGGTTTTACCCTTTGGGTACGGAACTCTAAAAAGGAGTGCGGAACTGACCATGTATACGGTTAAAACATTTTAAACTTTCATGGTCACTACAATTATTTTTATGAAAAAACGGGATTATATCGGGGACTTAAAACTTACAACTCAGACATGGTAAAAATCCCGTTTTTTCATAAAAATTTATACGGTTGTTGCGCTTGCGGTTGCGGTGGCGTCCGAGTCGTCCGACCCATTTTCTGGTTGATACATTGGCGAATGGCGACGTACCGACGGACACGATCGCAGGTTTCGCTGCACCGGCCTGTTCCGGCCTAGCTGTTCCGGTCGCCTCTCGCATGTCGCCTGGCGTTCGGCCTTGGCCCACTTTAAATGTTTAGCGGGGAACGGATAAAGAAACGGCGGAGGGTGGATTACCCTACCATTGTTCCCTTTGTTAGCTTAGCCGTATCTGAACACTGCTGGAAGTCCGTTTTGGGGGACCGTTTTATCTTAAGATGAGAGCTCTCTCATATATTATAAACGTCTTGAAACTTATAATTCTTATTTTATGTTAATATATGTACGATGCTTTATGAGTTTCTTTACAAAATGGAATTATGTGATTTATAAGGGCCGTTACCCTGTAGGTACTTAGGCACAGAATAAATAATAGTATTAGGTACTGGTTAGGTGAACAAAACTTTTTTTGTTATAAGTAAGTAAGTATTCATCGCGGTGCTGCTGTAAACTGTTAAAGTAATTGTAAACAAATTTTGTGCAAATAGATTCAGTTTACAGTTCACTTGGATTTTTCCTGTTATTTGAAAAAAAGGCGCCATTGTAAGCTGTTTTTAATCTCGTGAATCTCTCTAGGAAAGTAAAAAATCAGAATAGCATAGAGAAATGTCAATAATTGTTTACAAACTTTCTTTATCGAACTTGGCACGTAGTATACTTACCTAGATGTAACCTCGGCAGAGAATTACACCCTCGGTCTAATGCTTGTTACTAGAGGTTGCTTCACTCACACATATCAGTGAAGTCACAGTTGCGACACAGTGCCGGCACAGTCTTTTTCATACATTCTCAATGAACGCATCCCCGCTTGTCAGTGATATTGCTCTCAGTGTCAGTGTCGGCCATCGGCAAATTACGGGCGTATTCATTTTGACAAAATTCATAGAGAATGTATAAAAGAATATTTTTCACTGTGCCGGTACTGTGCCGGGACTGTGACTTCACTGATATGTGTGAAGCAACCTTAACTGTGTTTTTTTACATAGATCTATTTGACACGTTTATTTAATGGTTCTTGATTAACAATCTGTCTAAAGAATATTTAGAAATACGTTAAAGAGGAAACCTACCCGAGTCTTTTTCTTGTCACTAATAAGCTGAGCCACATACCTACAGCGACCTGTGGCCTGATTCACGTATTTCGTAATAGTCGAAATGTCGTTTACGTTTAGAAGTCGTCCTATTGAAAAACAGTCACAAATCCGTATTCACCTGTCAAATCCGTATTCACCTGTCATTTCGCTAGAACGATTACCCGATAGGAACGCAACTCAGCGATTTGTCAACTATTTAAACTTAATGTTGCCATTACAGTTCTACCAAATAAATTCAAATACTTTTTGTTAACAAAACATGCAGAAATGTTTATTATTTTTTTCCAACGACTTGGAAATTTTGACGTGTAATCGCTGAAATCCGATAAAACTAAACGTCAAAATAATAGGTGAATACCGCGGAGGCAACGATCGAACTTCGATTAATGCACGTGAATACGCTTAAACAAAACCAACTTAAACAAAATCGTGCGATTGATACGTGAATACGAAAAGTGACTTCAGCGATCAAATCGCTTGCATGTCGTTGAAGTTTTGTTACGTGAATTAGGCTACTGTAAAGTTTTCTAGTCATTATTCGGGCGACTAGGTAATATTTGTATTATGGAGTACCAAGGTTATGTATCAATTCGTAAAATATAGATAACTAAATAGGCTATTGATGACCCAACCGGATTTGTTAACGAGTGATCGAAGACAAATTCGCCGAAATTTTGTGAACACTGTTGTTTCACATTAAAAAAATATGTAAATTGGGAAAACATAACTTTTTCTACGTAAGTAACTCTAACTGACTAATTATTCAGACTGTCTTGAACGCAATGGGCGTTTGACTTTTGACTGAAACCGGAGCTGCAAGTGCCACCACTAAGCAGATGTATTTTCCCATTTTAATGAGTCATCTAATGGTTTGTGCGATTGGAAACAAAAGCATTCCTATGGGTGCCTCGAAGATTGACCAATGGATAACTTGACTTCAGCTACGCCTGTGTTTGTCAGGTCAGTTGCGGCTGTTACGTTGTGATGTCAGACACATTTGTTTTTATCGCATACTTTATAGTTTAGTTTACATAGATAGGATAGGCGCCCGATATCCGGAGGTCCTTTGTTCAATTTTCAAGACGGGCAATGTATGTTTTGGATTTTTTAATGTACAGTCACGAGCAAAAAAATGTAAACAATTGTAACTTTTAAAACAATGGAATAAGATTCAAAGTGTATACATATTGGTGCTCGTGACTGTACCAGTATCCCGGGTTTGTTTGTTTGATTTGCATTTCCATTTGTGGCGGATAAGTTGATTTCAATGATTTTACTTTAGTACCTATGTGTTTTGTTGATCTTTCCTTGTGTAGATACTTCCTAATAAGTAAATTAATTTTTTGTAAATTATCACATAATTTTATTATTATTAAGCTTATATTGCATTCCTGATAACACTGTAGGCTGTCTTATGTTATTTGAGTTACTTTTGATCTTATTTTTTTAAAATGTATACATGACTTAGATTTGGTAAAGTTCGAATTAGAGGATCAGAGAGTGAGTTGTAGTAGTTGCGAAAAGCTAGTCATCCATCGTCATCATCATATTAATCGTTCCACTGCTTGGCACATACCTTTCCGCATGGACAACAAACACATGGGAAAAAGAAAATAAATGCAAACACATTTATGGTAAATTGTAGTGAAAACTTAGTTTAAATTAAACTTCAGCAGTGGAAGTTATAGGAAATACAATGTTCATAGTAAGCTTATTTCATTCAGTGTTTCGGCAATAAATAGTGAATGGCATATCACAGAAAGCAATCGTCATTTCATTAGTACAGGTGAGCTGTAATTAGCACTCATTCATAAAATGTCGGCTAGTCAAACATAAATGGATGTTTTATTATTCCCTAGCGTAATTGCATTCATTTGTACCGTGCGTGGAAAGCTTTACGAAGTTGATTTGTATGTGTTGTGTTAAAACAGTGCTTTTTCTAAAATAATAGACTTTGTTTGGCAAAATTGAAACACAACTCGTTTTTTTATTAAATTAAACTAATACGGGTGTTAATACTATGTTATGAGAGTAAATAAGGCAAAAGAGTCAGGATTTACGCAAACGGAAAGCTAAAGTAAATAAGGCAAAGGAACGGTGACAGAATCGTAGCAAAGGATTGTAGCAAACGAAAAGATACCTACAGTAAATGAGGCAAAAGGAGTGTGTGTCAGAATCGTAGCAAAGGATTGTAGAAAACGGAAAGCTAGAGTAAATAAGGCAAAAGTAATGGTGTCAGGATCGTAGCAAAGGATTGTAGCATACTGAAAGCTAGAGTAGGTAAATGAGGCAAAAGAAGAGTGTCAGGATCGTAGCAAAGGATTGTAGGAAACGGAAAGCTAGAGTAAATGAGGTAAAACAAGGGTTTTAGGATCGTAGCAAAGGATTGTAGCGTACTGAAAGCTAGAGTAGGTAACTGAGGCAAAAAAAGAGTGTCAGGATCGTAGCAAAGGATTGTAGCATGCTGAAAGCTAGAGTAAATGAGGTAAAATAAGGGTTTTAGGATCGTAGCAAAGGATTGTAGCATACTGAAAGCTAGAGTAGGTAAATGAGTCATAAGAAGAGTGTCAGGATCGTAGCAAAAGATTGTAGCAAACGAAAAGCTAGAGTAAATGAGGTAAAAGAAGGGTGTCAGGATCGTAGCAAAGGATTGTAGCAAACGGAAAGCTAAAGTAAATAAGACAAAATAAGGGTGTCAGGATTGTAGCAAACGGAAAGCTAGAGTTAATAAGATAAAAGAAGGGTGTCAGGATCGTAGCAAACGGAAAGCTAGAAGAAATAAGGCAAAAGAAGAGTGTCAGGATCGTAGCGAAGAATTGTAGCAAACGAAAACCTAGAGTAAATAAGGAAAAAGAAGGGTATCAGGATCTTAGCAAAGGATTGTAGCAAACAGAAAGGCTAGAGTAAATGAGGCAAAAGAAGGGTGTCAGGGATCGTAGCAAAGGATTGTAGCAAACTGAAATCTAGAGTAAATAAGGCAAAAGAAGGGTGTCAGGATCGTAGCAAGGATTGTAGCATACTGAAAGCTAGAGTATTAGGAAATTAGAGTTTTAGGATCGCAGCATACTGAAACCTAGGGTAGGTAAATAAGGCAAAAGAAGGGTGTCAGGATCGTAGCAAAGGATTGTAGCAAACGGAAAGCTAGAGTAAATGAGGCAAAGGAAGGGTATCAGGATCGTAGCAAGGGATCGTAGCAAACGGAAAGCTAGAGTAAATAAGGCAAAAGAAGGGTGTCAGGATTGTAGCAAACAAACAGCTAGAGTAAATGAGGTAAAAGAATCGTGTCAGGATCGTAGCAAAGTATTGTAGCAAACAGAAAGCTATAAGTAAATAAAACAAAATAAGGGTGTCAGGATTGTAGCAAACGGAAAGCTAGAGTTAATAAGATAAAAAAAGGGTTTTAGGATCGTAGCAAACGGAAAGCAAGAGTAAATAAGGCAAAAGAAGGGTGTCGGATCGTATCAAAGGATCGTAGCAAGCGGAAAGCTCCCTGACTACTATACTACTACAACTTCGTGAAATGGGCGGGATGTACGTATACCCATAAAAATATGTAATACGAAGCAGTGCTGTCCTAAGCGCACTGGGTTGTCTAATAAACCTTTCTTCATCCTAGGCCCCTAGCCTTCTACATGGATTACTTCAAGAGAGAGGAAGCGCATCCTTACTGCTGTTGTTATTACAGATATCCTCCTCAGACGGTCGTCGGTGGTAACGTCTATAGAACGATTAGGGTTAAAGCAAAACGTCAGATTTCCATTAAAAAAAAATTACAAGCAAACAAAACAGAATTGTTTTAAACTTCTTGAGGCGTCGCATCGGTAGCCGAGCGGATAGATGCTCAAGTTGAATGCGAGAAATCGTGGTTCAATCTCCATAGCTCTGTTAGACTACTTAGATTATGGGATGGGTTAGCAGGACTATTATTAATGTGTTAAACGCACAATAATATAATCCTACTAATATTATAAACGCGGAAGTTTGTAAGTATTTTTAGTTATTTGTTACTCTTTCACGTAAAAACTACTGAATAGATTTGGATGAAATTCGGCATACAGATAGTTTATAACCTGGATTAACACATAGGATACTTTTTATCCCGATATTCCCACGGGAACGTATGGATGGATGTTTGTTACTCTTTCACGTAAAAACTACTGAATGGATTTGGATGAAATTCGGCATACAGATAGTTTATAACCTGGATTAACACATAGAATACTTTTTATCTCGATATTCCCACGGGAACGGGAACCACGCGGGTGAAACCGCGAGCGGCCGCTAGTCTTTTACATAAAAAGAAGTCGGCGCGAAGTTAGTACGTCGACTTAAGGCATCGGTGTCGTGCCGCCATGACAGAAATTAATTCAGATTACAAACTCCAGAATTGTTTCGTGGCTAGGTGTTGTGGTAACATCAATGTTATTTTATAACACAAGTGCCTGAGCTTCGTACCCTAATATCAGTGTGATACACCTGAACAGCGAATATGGGGATATGTCCGGCGATATTGGTAGTCCGGTCCAATGTTTAAGGCTAGAAGGCTATCATTGCTTCGTGAACTTCCAACCTTTTGTGGAATTGGAGCATAACTTAATTTTTTCCCGTTTTTTATTAATATGTGAGACCCTCTTAATATAAACTTAAAAGCTAATAGAAATAGCTTGTTTTAGAAATAGGCTTTGATACACGCTGCCTATAACCCTGGGGATAGTGCTACAATTTATCGCTTTCATAAGTTGGTATTTATCGATTAATGTTTTTTTATATATTTTAGCGTTTTATTAACGCTTAAATATAATAAAGAATTTTTTTGTTAATATAAAAATAAATTACTTGGGTATTTATCATTTAATTAATCTTCCTAGTTATCAGTAATTGTCGTCTATCGTCTACCGAGTTAGGGACACGCTTCTTGAATATTGACCAATACCTAAGTCACATTACAAAATTGCCAATTTTCACAATTCATTAGTTATAGGTAACATTAGTGCGCTAATATAAGGTCTCAACAAAGTGATGAGGTTAGCAAAGAAGGTGTTATTGTGCCGAACGTCGTCGGCCGTCGTGACTAGGCCGGGCGGGCGCGGATGGCGCACGAGGCCGGCCGGCATTGTGGCATTGTAGCGGTAACCGTCACGCGCCCGACAAAACGCACCTCTCCGCGACTACTCGGCCCGTCCAAATCGATTTCACACCTTCCCTTAGACGCATTTGCATAACAGTGGCTTTCTTGCTGATACCCAATCATACGATCTAGCATTTACTGGCCAAGGATTCGTCAGCGTGACATAATTGTCGATAGTAGTGAGTTCTTTAAAGATTTCGTGTCACATACGACAAAATCTTTAAACGTTTCAAATAATAACAATTTGTATGATATTTGAATAGTATAATATAATATTACCGTGCCGCTAGTGTGACAAATACCCTTTCCTCCTACAAAATGTTCTCGTCTGGTCTCGATTTTCATAAAGTGTAGATGACTAATTTTCTTTGCAATCTGTCAGCTATAATATTTGTTTTGATGATTGATCTGCTGCAACTCTGAAACGATGTATCACGAAATGCTAATTTGTATCGCGTTATCACTGTTAAGGAAAAATATGTGTGCCAACATTGCCAACGCGTCACCGAAAGATTGCGACAAAACAGATAAATTGAGACGGGGGCTCGGCGCCATATTTGCCCCATAAGTCCAACTGTTTGGCCAGCCTCGACGCGGATAAGATAAGTCTATTATGTGGCTGACTGTACGACGTCCCACGACGGCCGCGCCTGACAGCTGTCGACAGATGTAAATTTTTTTGTGCAAATGTTTTTCTCAGTGGAACTTGCGTCGCGATTTGCTTCTGTATTTGGAGTGTCAAAATAGAATGTGCAAATACATAGATAACTTATCTGAACTTTAAATATTCTATTTTAATTTGTTTTTACCTTTCCTCTTTAGTTGGTTCATCGCAATTGTTAACTATCATACTTTGTATATATTCCAATGTAGACTGATGATGAGTGTAAAACATCTGCCATCTAAAAACAACTTTGTTGTTGTCAGTTCTATATATAACGTATATACGAGACACATAAGCTTGCCAATGTTGCGCTTTGAACAGTTTCTGAATGGAAGAAAACCTACCCAGTTAAACTGCATCCTCATTGCATCAAGCTAGATTGACAAACGTAGGGGAACTCTAGAAATTTCTTGTAGTGTCGGTATGATGACGCGCATTAAAGTTGAGCGTGGCAATTGAAACTCCTCTGTGTAATTGCATGATTGGCGGCGGCGCCGGGCTCCCGAGATGATGCTCCGCAGACCTGCAGTGCAGTACGTGCACGCTGCCAGGATGTGTACGTCATTGGTTAAAACGATCGACCACTTATGCGAACGCTCAATCCTATTTGCCAAAGCGGAGAAGCCGCGCCAGAGGCCACTTGTCTCGCCGAAGATGAACTAATACCAACGTTGGGTGTTTTTCTCTTTTTGAAGGTGTACCGTGGCCGTGAAATACAGTTTATAGTTGACTGGTCACATTGTTAGCAAAATCTTTGTTTCTGAGTTGACAGTATTTGATAAAGCGTGGTGATAGAAGCTCCCATTGAAATTTCCATGTTCCAAAACTCACGATTTTGTTACTCACTATTTAATGAAGAGACTTACTCTTGAAACCGATCGCTATTGGATCGGATTGGTAATGTGAATTTTCGTACTTCTAAGTTACGACACCAGAGGCATAGAATAATAACGCATAGAACGATAGTCTCGTATTAGAAAACTGTCATGGGGTGAGGCAAGAAAAAAATGGATGTAGGAGTAAGTTACGCGTACTATCTCGGCGACACGCACACAAGTGTACAAGTAATGTTGCTAGAAAAATCAGATTTGCCCCAAAAGTAAGGAAATTGGAACTGTTGATAGATAGATAAGTTTAGATAATTAGTACTGACGCGGGCCGTTTCGTTACCAAGCCAGTATGGCTTGGTTTTACTGGCCTCATTTATCGTGCGTGTTCTCGCTTTCTATGCGTTATTATTCTAAGACCAGAGGTTAAAACTGTAAATACTATTAGAGTTTTACTCGTCTAACTTTTAAACTATTAAGCTCATCGATTCTATAATCATTAATTACACTTATTACAAACTCTTTGCAACATTTGTCATCTATCTTCTATTATATGAAAATGAATCCTTGTTTCCCTTGGTCACGCCATCACGCGTGAACGGCTGGACCGATTTCGCTAATTCTTTTTTTGTTGTGTTTGTTATTGTCAGGAAAAGGTTCTTATGAATGAAAAAATTTAAATAAACACTTGTTTTCACAATATTCCTAATTAATACAGGACAACGTCTGTCGCTAGCTAGTCCTTAATAAATAAATTCTAAATGCTACTCTCGGCTGTGTGATAGTAGGTCCGTTGCCAAAGTATTCATAGAACCATATTTATTCTGTGATAGAACATTGTATTTGAACATGTTAAAAAGAAGCCCATGCCACTCTCGGGCTTTCAAAAAGTCATGTCATACCTTTGCGCCGTTTTTACGTGAAAGAACGGCAAACATACTGTCACGTTTATAAGAAGGAGAAGTTAAATTTCCTCTCGGATATTTGTGCATCTCGATTATTTTCGATGCACGCGCCGTTTTGACGTTAACTGACGTCCACCATTTAATAGACTCCCAAATTAGATTATTACTTTGTAAACACATAATCCCTTTATAGAAAGACAGCGAAGATTCGGAAGATTTGCCTTTTATGAAGATTTTATTATTGAATGTTCTAAAATAGATTCTAATATTTTGTTGGCTTGTTATTGAAGCGTGTCAATAAAAGCTTTAGTATTTCTTACACAAGTCCCTCCGGTGAAAGCGATCACCGCAGCCCATAGAATATATGCATGCATCACAAAGGGTGTAGGTTACTATACTTTGCGTATTGCTGATATTTTTAAAACGTTTTTACGTAGTATCATCATCCAAAAACGATAGGGAGCTCCTAACTTTGTTGAAGGATCTGCTGAAACCATTGTACCTGGTTTATGGTTTGGTTGCGCGATTTTTCTTCTTGGTGATAATTTCGATTAGTGAATGAATCAGTTGTGCCGGTATACACAGGTCGTACTCGTATACAAATATGGTTTTAAAATAGCAAACTGCGTAATATATTTCTTCATAGATTTTCAATTTTCTATTACCAAAAATACAAGGTAAAATTTTTGGTAGGATTATTATTATTAACTAAAGGGTTTGATTGAGTTGTCGTCTTAGATTGACGTTACGGGATGCAGGTTACGTTCTTTAGTTCATTTTCCGCTCCAGCGACGGAAAGACACTGGCATCTCGCTGGATGTTGTTTCCGGAATGTGCTCAGGCTCACGTCATTCGATTAGAGCGACTCTGAAATTAGCATCACGGCGCGGCGCTGCGAATGATTGGATTGTTATTATGAAGTGCCACTTTAACGCGCACTTAACTTTTTATTTCGATTAACTCTTGTTAGTAGAATTGCCAGAGAGCTCTTCTTACAATTAACATTGATAGCGTTATATTTTTAGTGACTCCTAATGTCTTACACCTCTTTCAGTCCTTATGACCCTCAGCTGTCTCCTGCCAGAATGGGTGGTAAACCTGATCCTGATTTCTTAACTTAGTGATACAAAAAAATATTTTTTGAACCTCCTAATTGACGACGTAACACTGTAATGTGTAAAAGCAAATTTTTATATATAACAATTACAACGGAACCAGACATCTCTAAAACATACTTTCATTCATTATATGAAACCTTGGAAATATTTCAGAACCTCAAATATGTTCCGACTGGCCTAATCGTTAATTATCATCAAGTTTCGGTGCCAATTGTAATTATTCAGTGATAAAATAAATGATTGCGTTTGGGCGACGATAACTTCTGATAATATTCAGTTAGTCTGTTATGCATTGTTGGAATTAATGCTCTGAATGTCAGCTGATTATTTGTTTGTGGGTTACATAGTGTAATATTATATTTTTGTGTCAAGGTGATTGCTTCAAATATAAATGAGTTTTTTCTTGCAACTACTCGGGTATGTATTATTTTAACATTCTTTATCGGAATATTTATCATAATGCAATTCATGCATAATCGTACGATTTACCGTAAAACCACTATAAAAATGTTAACAATAGTAATACGGCGTAAACATTATTCACGTGAATGATGTTGATTTATTGATACTTGTTACATGAATGGGTATAATAAATGTTCTGTCATTTTAAAAGGAATGATACGTGTTTTCAGCCTTCACAATTGGGAGGAACAAGTCATCGTTAAAATATTTTATGCAAATCTTGGTGTATTATGCCATTTTTAAATTCTTTTGTGTTTTTGTTAACTTTTCCCTTTAATTTGCCATTATAGAGTCTGCTAATTGTATCTACATGTGCGAAGCCTTAATATTAACAAGAGATGTATCTGATTGTCTTGACTATAAGACGTCAATGCGATCATTGCAGTTCGGGTTACACTGCAGAAGTAAATTATATTTAAAGCGCTGTTAATCCAAGAAAGTTGTGATTTCGACTAATAGGATCTGTGCAAAACCGACTTTAACTGTAGACTTCGTCCGCAACATGTATTGTACAAGTAGGTATAGTTGAATGTTTATGATACTATGTATTATATTTGGAATGTTGTCTTTTTATGTTATTAGTACACGTTAAATTCTGCTTTACTTATTCACTTCAACGTTTCCAAATTTTGTTTGACTGTTAATCGACTTTGAAATTCTTATGGCGATAGATTTATTTTCGCGAAGAAATCTAAAAGGAGCGTCGAACGCCTATTTGCAGATCGTAAAACGCCGGAATATACAGGAATCATCGTAAAGTTGTGCTGACGTATAAAAATGTTAGCGGAAGACGACGACGACATTTGGACCTCTGAGATCGAGTGAGTACTCGTTTGTAGGAATCGAGTTTTTATACAATAGTAAAGGGCCACTCGTTTGCACTTCTACTAAAATACCATTTGTTACAACCATGATAAAGTTAAATTGTATTTGTCGCCCATCGTTCTATACTTGTATGTTACGTAAAACTACAATTTATTTTCTAGTTCAATGCAAACCGAGACAAAAGGTATTATTATAATAAAGGATCTTTTGATGTCATGTGAAACTGATATTGTGAAGAGATAGCGGTTTCACTTCAACAGTGTGCTAACATTATTCTCGGAAGCCTTATTTGCTACCGTACACTGTATATTAAGTAAACCTGTCAAGATAACACAGAAATTTGTTCAGACATCGCTGCCATTGTTCTTGGACAAGGCGACGCATCTTTATTTTAGCCTCGTTACGAAAAATCATGAGGCACAGTTCACTGGCACCTGTAATTGTTAACAGTTCGCATACCTTTATTGTTAACGTTTTAGATAGATTAGGTCGTGCGTCGCCCTGGTCCCTGGCGTCCGTTATCAGTTCCAGCGAACTCGCGCTGTGCTCGTCACTCACGTGTCACACACACGACATTTGCCTCGTTTGTTTTCCATGATCTAGATAGATACCCCGTGTCGTTTGCCCGCCACGTTAGACGTTTCAAGTCCCCGGTCAGGAGCGAGCGAGTGGCTGAAGGTTCCTCGCTGTAGTCACTGTTATGAAATCCGAGTTTCTTGATATTTTCAGCTACGTAGCTCTGTCGCCGCCTGCCACACCGACGCCAGAGCAGTCGCCGGCCTGGCAGCGCCGCTTCTCATACGTGATGTACGTTTTGCACTCGCATGAATATTCATTTCATCAAGCTCACCGGCAAATAGGTAAATGACGAATGGAAGTCGGTATGAATAAAATATTAAAGTCACACTGAATCCATAAATCTCACCGCGCGACACCTAAGTGAATTTTCAGCGGCGTTGTATTTGCATTACTTAATATCGATTGGGTTTTATAGGTGCGCTTGCCTCAACGTTATGTCACAGCTTTATTGTTGTTCTGGCGTTTTGACACTTTGATGGATTCGTTTCTTGGAAGGTACTGTAAACGAGGTTGAGAAATTTTTCTTCAGTTACTAGCAATTTCCATGAAGTTATTTATTACCGTTTCACTTGCCATATTAATATACTCATTTACAGTAAAGCTAAAAAAACTTTTTACTCATTATATATTATGTAAACTTAAACTCAACTTTGCGATTACTATGTTTCCTCTACAATTTCAATGTAGGTTTATACATAGATTGTATTAATAGGTCAAGGATCATAAGACCGCCGGCGGTCACGAAACAATTCAAGTCAAGTCAAGTCAAAATATATTTATTCAATAAACTCAATTAATAAGTACTTTGAAACGTCCAAATATTTTTTAACCTACCACCCATTCAGGACATAATTTTTTAACTGTGGCAAAGAACGGGCGCAAGAAACCACAGCGCACAGAAGCAACGACATTTACAAAATATATATATATTATATGTCGTTACCAGGTCACAAAATACAAAATATGAATTTGAATGTAAATAGTTTAATTAAATATGGTGCTCTATATAAATTAATTATAGGCAATTAGAAATAGCTGTTGGAGTAGGTATTTGGAGCATTTCAGACCCAAGCTGTTTTGTCTTCTGTATATTCCGACACTTTATAATAAGCTTTTTTATAAAGCTTTTCTTTGATTTTGATTTTAAATTTATCAAGATCTAATTTCTGAATATCATTTGGTACTTTGTTGTATAATCGTACACACAGACCCTTAAAAGAATTATTTATTTTATGGAGCCTAGTATAAGGCACTGCTAATTTGTTCTTACTTCTGGTATTTAATTTGTGAATATCACTGTTTTTTGAAAACATTTCAATATTTTTATGAACATACACAAGATTTTCATAAATATATTGTGATATATGTTATATATTGCTCGAATAGCCCTCTTCTGCAGCACAAAGATAGTTTGAATGTCGGAATTCATTTTCAACTGTGTCTGGTTTTACGATCCTCAAGGGGTTAAGTAATTTCGTTGGTAATATTTAAACTAGAGAATGGCAGGCTTAAAATAGCATCGCATTTTATTAGAGACATTAAACGTCTAAAGGTACCTTTTATTTCAGAATATAAACAGTGAGTGTGCGCCTGCGCAGGTGGATTCAGCACTAACATTGTTTTATAAACAAAGTTGTCCTTGTTGCAGACATTACGCGTGATTGCGCGCGATCATTGCGCACCCTTAGCACACATGATGAAAACCTAAATAAACAGACTGACAGAAATCGCGAAATTATCTTTGAGAAATGCGCAGCTGTGAGCAAAATAATCTCTAGTTGAATCATAGGAAGAATAATCAAATCAATGTTACTGAACTTGATGTTTGTGAAATGACAAGATAACTTGCGCTAAAGATTACTACCGGTTATGGCCCTTCTATTAAATATCACTGATAGGAACAAAAACACCTCTGGACTTGTAAATTCACCTAAGAAATAGCACTAGAAAAAAGAAATGTCGCAATACAGGTGACAGCTCATCCAGCGGAGCTACCGATAAATTGGCTGCCCTGTCAAATTTTTCAGTGCTGTTAGTATGCTATTAGCGTTATTATGTGAAAGCTGCCATAATAAGTCAAATTTGCCTTCTACTCCACATAGGATTGGCGCAGCGTCTATCAGGCTCGTTATAGTTTCATTGAAGCATGTGCTTGTCACGTTAAATTCTGGCTTCGAACACGTCGATGCATTCATCGCGTCGGGTGATTAACCTTTTTGGGGCTTAGCCAAAAAAGCCCGCAAGTTTTGATGAGGCCGCCGTCGTTCGCGACAATTCTGGCCCGTAATTAGTGGACTTACAAAATGTTATCCCGCCGTAATTCTCCACGACGCGACGCCGACGCTATTTCGGGAACTGCGAGTCATCCGAAGGGCGGGATCCGCTTAACACCCGAATATTTTGGCCGAGTATTATCCTTTTTGACCTTAGGATTAAAACGATATTTTGCTTTGTAGGTTTATGATACTGGCATTACGTATCTTCCGGTGTCGTAATAGGCGATTAAAGTATCTTTAAAAGTGTATCAACAATGGTAAAGTTGCAATAGCATCTGAGGGACTTGGCCAATGAAAAATAACCCTAAATGTGTTGCTCATGAGTTGTGCATAGTGTTGCCACCCGTACTCTAAAATAGAGTATTGTACTCTTCTTCATGTATGCGTACTCTGTAATCTACGACACCAATAGAGTACGCTAAAATACTCTCATTTACAAAAACTGATCGTTACTGGTTATGAATACTTCAGAGTTCACTGAGAGAGTCTTCTCTCTTATGAATGTAAAGTGAAGAGACGAAAGGAATAGAGCTACCCTAAATTTAATAAAAAACGAGTTGACTATATAATTTTAATCTAAATTATGATTGCAAAAAGGCTGTAAATATCTTCAAGAAAGACAAATATTTGTTCAATATCGCAAAGAGCAACAAAAACTACGTTTTTAAGAACAAATAAATAAATACTCTTTTTTATTTGTTCTAACAAAATTAAAAAATACTCTATTCGTTCTAAAAAAATTGGTTGCCTGTAAAGTCGGTATACGGGCGAAAGTTTTACGTGACAACGACTTTGAGTGGTAAAATAATTTTAATGTGAATATTCATTCGTATAGTAGGAAGAAGGATGAAATAGGAAAGGGACGCGTGCCTTTCACTTTTTATGTCTGTCTCTCTCGCTCTTAGGCGGGCTAACCATGCCCGAGTGGAAGGGACGCGTGCCTCTCACTCGCTCTCATTGTGAGCGCATAACGTGAGCGGAGCGTAACGCAGTTTCTTGAAGTGTCACCCGGCAAACCAATTTATAATACGTTGTCACGTCAAAAGGTGGTAACCCTAGTTGTGCATGTCACTCGATCCTGGAGAACCACTTTGCGAAATGATAATTAATTAAGAACAAGGCTATTATGATGGCAATAAAAATCCCCCTATTGCGCACGGGGATTTTTAGCCAAATTATTCGTTTAGTTCTAACCGCGTCCCGTGTCGCGTATATAGCGGTGAAAGATATACTACCACCCCCTTTCCTCCCTTGGGTTTCGTAAAAGGCGACTTACGGACTAAAGACTACACATACATACATCAGCATAGAGCGGCGATGGGCTCACCACCTGCCACGCTGAGCACATGTGCAGTCGTTATTTGGTGAAAAGTGGACCATGGTAGAGGACTGCTTTTGCTGTCCTCGTTGCCCTATAGTCTCCGATCTGACTAACCCTTCGGGGATAATAGTCGTGGTCTTATATGTATGTATGTTTGTATTCGTTTAGCACCTACCACTATTAGGCAGACAGATAAGCCACAGAGGCTATTAAAATTAAACAGTTCTTAGTCTCTAATTTATGCGTAACAAACTCAGTACATAAATGCCACCGTGTTGTTTAATAATGTTTCTTTAGGACAGCACAACTTTTTTACGCAGCGCAAATCATATTTAAAATATCATTTTGCCTCTACCAACTTCAAAGAGTTGTCAGAAATGCTATTACGTTTTAAATATGTTTATAGTGATAATCGTATTTAGTGAGTTACGGTGGTGCAAGCAAGAGTCTCATCGCTTATTCTTATCATCATATTTGTATTGACTTAACACCAGCTGTCTTTAAAATTAACGCTTGTTTCACCAAAATAGAATTTCCGAAAATAATGTCAACTTATGAGGTTCAGACAAGGTATTTCCTTGGGGTAGCATCTGCACCGCGTCGTATAATATTATTAAACTCAGTTTTGCCGTACAAGCTTTTAATTAAGTGCTACTGCTTATCTTGCTGCAGCACGCCCAATTACGTTTCCGCAGAAACGTTGTAATGTCGAGCTTAGCGTTGTACTATACGTTTATCAGTTTATCTTCATATGTGTGAGAATCCCCATTTTATTCTCATTAAATTTCACGCGCAATTAAGCTTTTATAACAGGTTTGCTGTTATAATTTATTGTTTTATGTCGTTGGTTAAAAGTATTAACACAGATGGTCTCTTGATTACGTCTTTTCAGACCAAATTCTTTTAGGAGATGTACAGCTTTTCTTACTTAGGGTAGATTTATGACTATAGTGACGATACAACAAATGAAAATACATAAAATACGCCTAAAATCGAATTGCAATTTAATAAACATGGAGATCTATCGTTCGGTCCAGGTTCTTTTGTTTTCATTATCACGGAAACCAGTCCTTCTAGTTCAATGCTTTTGTATGATTGTACCATATTCTTGTAGATCAAAGACCTCAATTCTGATTCACAATCACAAGTCATTGCACCTTACGTCACCGCTGTTGGTAGTGTAAGCAGGTTACTCGTCACTCGGTCAAATGACGACCTCATTAGTCTGATGTTTTGTTACAATTGGAATACCGTTGCTAACACTTTCCATTGCTCGATCTACCGTTATATGCTCTGGTCACCATCCTCTGCTGTATTTCATGAATTTGTCTAGCACATTCCCTGCGCTTTAATAGAGATGATAATATGTACTGATAATAAGTAACTTATAACTACCGCCGTTTATGGAAACCTTTTTATTTCGAATGGAGATCTCAGCTGAGCAAAACAATGATAGATTGCTGTTGTTGATAATTGATGCCATTTAAATATGATAACATATTATTATAAGTATTTTTTTTTTTATATACTAAGCCCGGCAAATGACCCCACTCCACCTGATGTTAAGTTAAGTGGAAATGAGGTCCAGGCGCGAGGACAACTGGTGCAGCGTAAGAGACGTAGCATCAGTCATCCTCACTCTGCCGGCCCACAAAGTGCTTCTTCACGCCTCGTTTGAAGGACCCAAGTAATATTTTAGGCTCATCATAATTATAAGCAAGTTTGGTCTATAAATTGTTATGGCACATACATACCACCATGGTCTATCTCTATTTTACAGATACAATTAAAAAGCTTTATGTTTAAATTTTGTGTAAAAATAAGCTTTTTTTTTAATTGAAAATAATAAAAAAAGTATTATACCTGTGAATCGTAAAATTATAATATTAATTCAGTTTTTGTTTTTGTTTGGGCCAGGCTATCTGTTGAAAACATAAAAAAGCATGGCCAAATCCCACACTGTGCGTGTATACATGTAACAATACTAACTCCATAAATTGATGATCTCTTACAACATTTTACTGCATTCCCAGAAGGCTGCAAATTTTGCTGGCTACTCCCTTTCATGTTGTAGACGATTTTCCTAACTGCTCTCACGAGACGAAGGAAGCTTTGCGCGAACGAAATCGAGGGCGGTCGCCAGTGTTCTGTGTAATCCGCATATTCATTGACTAATTAGTGCTGTTAACGTTTTTGATTATATTGGCCACAACAATACTAACGTATTACAGTATCCATAAATTGATGATCTCTTACAACATTTTACTACATTCCCAGAAGGCTGAAAATTTTGCTGGCTACTCCCTTTCATGTTGTAGACGATTTTCCTAACTGCTCTCACGAGACGAAGGAAGGTTTGCGCGAACGAAATCGAGGGCGGTCGCCAGTGTTCTGTGTAATCCGCATATTCATTGACTAATTAGTGCTGTTAACGTTTTTGATTATAATGGCCACAACAATACTAACGTATTACAGTATCCATAAATTGATGATCTCTTACAACATTTTACCACATTCCCAGAAGGCTGAAAATTTTGCTGGCTACTCCCTTTCATGTTGTAGACGATTTTCCTAACTGCTCTCACGAGACGAAGGAAGGTTTGCGCGAACGAAATCGAGGGCGGTCGCCAGTGTTCTGTGTAATCCGCATATTCATTGACTAATTAGTGCTGTTAAAGTTTTTGATTATATTGGCCACAGATATTATATTTTCACCAGGGGCATTATTATCCGATGTAAGAATAACGTCCGTACTTATCGCTTTATTGCGCCGATATTTTATGTGATCTCGAATCTTGGACAACGGGTGTAAATCATGCGGGGCAGCGCTTGCATCACGGTGATATGTCAAGAGCGTGCGAAAGGGCAGCTGTGTCGCAACCGCTCGGGGCATGCAAATCGATGAGTGGCCCGCTATCACTATTGTCTGTGCCCGCTATGCTCACGTGTGTCTGTCTGTCCCCACCCCCGCGACTGGGTTTCTGTACCGAGGTCCTTTAATCCTACTAATATTATAAACGCAAAAGTTTGGAAGTATGGATGGATATTTGTTACTCTTTCACGTAAAAACTACTGATTGGATTTGGGTGAAATTCGGCATACGGATAGTTTATAACCTGGATTAACACATAGGGTACTTTTTATCCCGTTATTCCCACGGGAACGTAAGGATGGATGCTTGTTACTCTTTCACGTAAAAACTACTGAATGGATTTGGATGAAATTCGGCATACAGATATCCCCTCTCCTTACTTCACTAAGTTTATTTGTACTGGCAACTTGAGACCAACCGTTAGGTTATGCAAGAAGTGCCAGACGTCCCTGCGCCAGTAGAACACTCGCGCAGGAGACCATCTGCGTTAGGTCTTGACGCCAAATTAGTGCCCGCCGCAGCGCGCTCTTCATTCGGTACTCATAAGACTAGACTAGTCTCAGGAGTCTCAGGAGAGTATCCCGTGAACACGTGTAGTTGTAGTTCACTGCCTATTGTCCAGATAGGTAACCGGAGCTGTCGAGCATACAGATAGTTAATAACCTGGATTAACACATAGGATACTTTTTATCTCGATATTCCCACGGGAATGGGAACCACGCGGGTGAAACCGCGAGCGGCCGCTTGTTTTACATACATATATAGATTCACGACTGTTATCCCCAAAGGGTTAGTCAGAGACTAGTCAATGAGGACTGCAGAAGTAGTCCATTGCCGTAGTCCACGTTTCGATTCGACTTGTTGATTGGTGGTGAGCCCATCGCCGCTCTATGGGGCCGTCTATTAATCACATGAGGCTCGAAAGAGGGGGAGGGGGTTCGGCAAAAATCACGAAATATCACAAGGGAAGCGGGGGGTGTAGTAAGATATCACGTGTATTTATTTTTTCGTCAAACGCGCGATTTCTAAACCGAAAGCGGCGTGTAGTGTGACATTGACTTGCCGTTGAAAAATATGAAAATAAAAAATATTCTAAAAATTTTAAGATTCTTTGTAGTTACTAAAATACACGTGATTTTGGGTAGAGGGGGGGGGGTGAGTCTTAAACCTCACCACGTATCACAAAGGGGAGGGGGGGTTAAAAATGCTAAAAACATCACGTGACTAATGGACGGTCCATTAGACGGCTGTTGGATGTGTGTGCAAGCTTTAGTCCGTTAATCGCCAATTTCGGCACCCAAGGGAAGAGAGGGCTTGGAAGTATTCTTTTAGTGAGTGGTGAGGTTACCATACTACAGCTCCTTTAATTTTATCCTATTGAAACTCTTTGCCGAATCACCGTATTTTCGACAGGGCGGTGATAGAAGACTGCGCGGGGTGGATAGTCGGTACTGCTATCTGTGGTCGTGAGCCAACCTCCGCGATAGTGAGGGGGGTTCATAGTGGATACGCTACCTGCAACCCGTCTCGTAGGTATTCTCGGAGAGAGAAGTGAAAAAGGAAATACAAAAGACTTGTGCTAGTTTATTTTTTTTTATTTAATGACGGGGTAGCGCTTGATCTTCGTCTTATCTCTCACTGTCGGAACACAAAACTGCCTCTGACGTGGTTGGCGACATAATTTTTTAAATGGTATGGTGGTACTTAATCAGCCGATCTTAAAACAAGACCAATAGCCATGCAAAACTAGTATAATAACCCATTGGGAATTAGGTCTCTAGGTCTAATAAAATTTACTGGTGAATGAGAGATAATAAACTATTCCCCGCTCGGTCTCACTTGCGCAGTTGCAACTTACCCGAGTTCTCATCTGTGAAGCCAAAACAAATACTTACATAAAAGTGTTAGAGACGGTTCGATTGATTCGAAACGATATTATTAACGTGAGACTTATGGAACAATATTCTTTGTTTGTCAAGTACAAGGTCAACAACATCTTTCTTTTACAATTTAGATCGCTCGATCGTCTAAAATCCTCCACACGTAGTTTCTGTTCGCTATTTTTATCTTAAAATATCATACAACACTGTAGTACAGTAAAATGCCTATCTTCGAAACCCACTTAACCACATTGGGCCAGTTTTATTGGTTATGGCCTGGTCTTCTTAAGTGCTATTGTTTACGTCCGCAGTAATAGTCCGAACGTTTGTAGGGTGATGGATGACCATACCATACTTATAGTGTACGAGAGAAACGCGCAAAATATTACCAAAATTAACAATTCTGTGAAATTGACATATTTTATGTAAGTATATCAGATCAGAATTCAATTCTTTTATTTTCGAGAATATGGTGTAGGTACATTAGGGTGTCATATTGTTACAGTGATCAGCATTTCTGCCATCTTTTGCGTAGAAATTGTATTTGCTTATTTAAATTAAAATTACAAACATTAAAATTATAAAATGTAAACATAATTCACATAAACAATATAATATTAATTACACTTTATGTTCTAAAAATTATTTTGTCGCATAATAACATTCATTTAATAATAATTTAAATAATTTATGTTCGAATTTATTTACGGGCAATTCATTAACTTCAACAGGCAATTTATTATACATCTTAATAGCCATGCAGAATGTATTATTACTCTATACTTTCAGTCTCTCCGTTGTTACATAAAGTCTATGCTTATATACTAATTTCTAGTGTTTTATTGTACCGTGTTATGTAGGGGATACAGATGTGGATAATTTTTCACTAACATGCATATCTCAAAAACATATATACAGGGTAGTGGTAGTATTCTTAGCGGTTCAGTCGCAGAATGTACCTTTCGTATAATGCAACCTATGCGTAAAACGTCCCTTTCTCAAAATGCACCTTTCGCAAAATTTACCTTTCGCAAAATGCACCTTTCGTAAAACGTACCTTTCGCAAAATACACCTTTCGCAAAATGTGCCTTTCGCAAAATGCCCCTTTCGCAAAATGCACACAAAACGTACCTTTTTTCTACATTACCCTACTTCTAACTTTGTCGTATCGAAATGAAACTTTGTATGTGTTAATATGTTGTTCGGGTGAGAATACTTGAATTTGTATTTTGGAGCAGAGATTCCCCAGATAATGATGCCGTATCGTAGCATAGATGAAATATATCCATGATATGCCGCCAAAGCGTTATTATGGTTTGCAACTAATCCTAGGCGTCGAAGAGCAAACACGAATTTGTCTAATTTAGTGCAAACTTTGTCTACGTGTTCTTTCCAATTGAGGTTCTTATCAATAGTGATTCCTAAAAAAGAAGTAAGTACTTACAATCTGCTTGCGGTACAGCAAGAGCCACAGATACTGGGTTGTTGAGGATGTGGTTATGGGGAAGAGGAAGAGGAAGAGGAATTGTTTAGCACAAAGAAAGAGGATGTGGATGCGGAAAAGGAAAATTTATTTATGAGGAAGAAGATGCGGATGAGGAAGAGGAATAAAAAGAAAGTTGAAACAGGCAAAGATGAAACAGGCACATTATTAAGTGTATTTCATCACACTCTTTTTCTTTTAGTTATTAATAAAAACATAGTAGGTACCTACGTAGTATTTTATTTATTTGTTATTTATTTGTTGCCGGCCGGAGATTTCGCGCCCAATTTCAATTCCTCCTTAATACCTCTTACTTTATGAGGAAGCGATAGCGGAAGAGGTATTTTTACTCTCATTTATGGGGAAGTGCGAAGCGTTAGGGGAACTGTAATAATTGCGGAACTTCCACAACATGTGGAAGCGGAAGAGGTATCCTCATCAACCCTAGCACAGAGTACAGCAGCAAGAGGCGCCGCGTGGTGTCAGTAAAAAGTCTGACGGTAGCCCTCATTCTGTCCCACTTTAATTTACGCCCGTTGATAATAGACTCGATAAAAGATTAACTATCGTCTCTTCACGTTTTGTATTTCTATTACTTTGTCTATGACGGAGATAGACGGTGACCCCTTTAGGCCTCGGCCACGTGCGTGAGCGTGTGGCGGTCCGACAAGCGGGTTTCTAGTTCATTGCGCGTTACACTACTTCAGTCTTAGACATCCGTAATAGGAATAACGCAAGGAGCAGAGATAACGTGTATCGCTCCGCAAAACGCCGGTGGTCGTGGTCGCAAGGTTGGTCTAAAAAACGTCGACACACGATTCGTATTCATAACGCCGTTAAGTGTTGAGGAAAAGTATTGATCTCGGGTCAGACCATTCTATTTTCATGACTGATAGCCGGAAAATCAATACGTGCTGTGTCTAACTGCATGGTTGCACGGCGGCGTTTGAACCGGGGTGTGGCCAGCAACGAAGGCAGCTTTAATGTGACTTTACTATTTATGCTTCTATTACTACGAATTGAACCGCTGCGCTGTAAATAGCAAACGAAAATCGGCCGAAATTTCGTTCGTTCGTTCGTTCGTTCGAAAGAGAGTAGGTAGGCCCTCTAGTTCGCGTATTTACGTTACTAGGTTCACTGCAGGTGATACGTTGACATTTTTATATTTGTTGTTTTGTAATGTTTACTTCTTACCCTTTTGACGAGTCAGGTTAAAATACTTACTCACGTAAAATTAGCGCGAGTAGATTCATATGAAGTGTTTGCAAATTCTGTATTTAATTTTCATTTGATTCATACGCAGTTAGTTTTAGATCTGTTCAATTTAACTGCGTATTAGAGTTAAAAATTGTACGCTTCCTAGCGATATTTTGACGACTGCGACTATCTCTAAATAAATAATCGTAGTCACACACTGAGACAATAACAGCGATAAAAAATTAGAACTGCCAACGGGGGTATTACTGAATGTAGGTCTCCTTTGATAAGTGCGGGTTGAGGGTGGGTTTCAGCGGCGGTGCTATCAGCGTCGGATAATGACGATTGACGATACGCGCGGTCCCCTCCATTGCCGGGCGGCGCAGGCGCAGCGAAGCGACCAGTAGCAGTGTAAGCGCCGCGCACCACGCACGCAGGCCCATGCGCACGCGCAGCCCGCTCCGCAGTGAAAGTATCGCGCGCAAGTTTCGCTACGAATTCGTGCGCCGACATCTTCGTCTAGTTATACTGTTTGTTCGTTGCGACAGCGACAGTGCAGCAGCGAAAGGAGGTCGGTGCTTGGCCGTAGCCCAGCGTAAGAGCAACGCGATAATTGTGGATAATTTTATTTTAAAATCGATCCCGGCATGTTGTGTGGCGTTACCGAAAATTTACCAAAATATTGTGGACCTATTTATAATTATGATACGCGTCGTTCGAAATTATATTTGTGACGATTAATTTATTATAATATCGCGACGGAATCAAATTAGAAACCTTTCAAACGAGGCCTCAGTTTGTTTTGATTGACTTGAGTGTTTTCCGAATTACCTTCATCGTATGTTACAAATTTTACGCGACGTAATATAATTACACTGATGAGCTTTTGCAATCGTCATTTCTTAATTACATACCTATCTAACTTTGTAGCAAAAATTGCGTTTGCTACGAGCGTCTACGAAGCCGTAGATATTTACTGAGGATGATTTGCTCAACCATCGTGTCGAGTTTTAATTTGTATTGGGTCTTGTCTACAGCATGTTGTTGTAAACAAAAAACTTGCGTGCGACTAGCGTATTGTATATGGTGGTTGGTATGCCGCTCGCATTGAAAACAGTGAAGTGAAACCGAGCGTGCGACCGTGACCTCAGATGCCATTTCTCTAACGTTAAGACGCAGTGTATTTCTGGATTAAACCCTTTTTATACGTACAGAATGTGTTAAGCTACTAGGCAAGGTCACTGCATTGTATGGGCAAACTACCTTCTAAATAGCAACAGGCCTTCCGGTACATTTATTTGGTAACTTTTGATTCATTTAATTGCGATTGCGATATCAAAGTCTAATCTGTTTGAATAAGATTAATAGGTAACTTTAAAAATGACGACATAAGTTTTTTACCGAATTATTGCTTTAACGGTTTCTTGTTTATATGAAAATAAGATATTGTTCATTAATCCCTCAAGCAACGTGAAACCAGACAAAAATTAAAACCTATTGTTTTGCGACCGCCGGCGGTCCAATGATCCTTGAAGGGTAGTATATAATTTGATTCACTAAAAATATTGTTCATGAAAACCTTAAACTTTTCAACCTTAAACAGTTACAACGATCATTAGGTAAGTACAAATAAAAATAAAAACAAATAACAGAAACACTTATTGTACCTAAAATAGCACATTAGTCTCAGGGCCGCAGGCAGCCAATTAAACAACAACAACAACAACAACAAATATCGAGAAAAAACGGCAAAAAATCACGTTTGTTGTATAGATTTAAACCCTTAAATATTTATTTCATTCGGTTTTTAGTATTGGTTATTATAGCGGCAACAGATATACATAATGTGTAAAAATTACAACTGTCTAGCAGCTAGACATCACAGTTCATGAGATACAGCCTGGTGACAGACAGACGGACTGACGGACAGTGGAGTCTTAGTAATAGGGTCCCGTTTTTACCCTTTGTTTACGGAACCCTAAAAACTAAAGCTGTAGGACAACAAAAAGGTACTACTACTGCCTGAATTTGGTTTTTTTGTAACATGTCTTTTTATCTTTAGTCATACAGAAACTGATTTTATTTTACCGAATGTTTTTATCTTGTAATTTATCTTTAATGTATTTAGTATACCGATATAATACGATACGATTATAGTCATCAAATATTGAAGTCATCTAGCGATTTGGAATTTTCTCTTATCAGTGTTTAAACCAGGGTTGGCTGATTTAAATCAGGTGATTTTTTTAATAAAAATCATTGATTTAAATAAATTTAAATTTTTATAATATCTTTAATAAAAATAACAATAAAGAAGTATACTTACTTAGTAGTTACTGACAATAAAATACTGTCAAAGCGCCTTACACAGACAGAAGTAGCAGTCTCAAGAATAAATAATAAAAAGATTTGCATGCATACTTACTTGAAATTTGTCTTCAACTGTAGCAAAACAAATCAGAAATCAGTCTTGTAAAGTTGGATACTAACAATAATAGGTCAAGATTTATCTATATTAATTTTTAAAGTAAGTAATTTAATAAAACTAACGAATTTTAAAAATATTAATAATATTTTAATAATTTTAAAAGTATTTGTGTCATTAAGTAATAATAATAGTGTAAGTATTTGGTTTTATCACATAAAATATAAAAAAATAAAAAAATCAATAAGAATAAAAAATAACTTTTTTTTTAAACATGATTTTTTCCAACCCTGGTTTAAAGTTAATGTTTCTTCAATTTAGCCGCAAGCTAATCTATTATAATTTGAGTCCTACTTAAATTCAATTCTGAGAGTTAGAAACTTACGACTCAAGGGGCTACCGTTATATTTGATATTAATATAAACGTACAAGTTGTTGGCTAAGCGGAATATAAATTTCCTTAATTAAAATGTCTATCTTTTGGGATTCATTACATTAGCAATTCGTATGACTTATATAAATGTAAATTCACTAAGCAATTTGTAAACATCATTAAATTAACACTTGCAATTTCAATCTATGTAACCAAAGTTGAGAAAAATAAGCTTTTTAATTAAATAAACTGAAAACTGTTAAACCTAATATCTAAGCATTTTAACATTTTTAACACATGACAGATTAATGAAAACTTTTACAGGAACATGTCTCTCCGTAAGTGGTTATTTGTCATTGCGAATTACGATCCAACTTTACAATTGGAAAAATCTAAATTGCAACATAAAATATGTGCTCACAGCCAAGTAGAGTAACAATACTAAACATACAAAGTTGTAATTAATAGTTAGGTTCGAGTACTTAGTGAGTAATTTAATTGATAAATAAATAGTACTAGAAGTATGCATTTCTGTTTACAATCAAGTGTTCGATTATTCTTGTGTGTTTACACCAGACAAATGAGAAAAAATTATAAGTGCCTTACAAATAAACAGAGAATAAGGTCGGAATAGTTATTCTGTGTTTTGTCTCTTTTACTCTAATTTGAAATTACGTTTACATGACAGGAACAAAACACGGAATAACTATTCGTAGCTTATTCTTTGTTTACTTGTAAGGCACTTAGGGTGGATTCGACCAAACTAGAATCGACTTACTCCGAGATTAGTCTAAACAAATTGGACGTTTATTCTAGGTTTAGGACCTTATTCCAGTTTGGTCGAATCCACCCTAATCTATAACTTAATGATATCGGTAGGTGCTTCAGACGCCCGCCCCGGTTGGAAGTTGGGACATTAGAGATTTGGGACGTCATTAAAATATCTTTTACTGTTCACTAGCGTCCCGCCCGCGGCTACGTCCGCGTGGACCCCGTACCCCGTGTCGAGTTTCTAAAGATTATCTTTCATATAAAGCGTGTCCTGACTTACAAACACAACAAAAAAAAAAATTAGCCGTATAGGTGCAGCCGTTCTGAAGTGATGCGCGTACAAAAATTTCGGCAATTGATTTTTATTAATTTTGGATAGCTTGGGATCAATAATATATATATACAAACATATATTATTTCGCAATTAATAACCCAAAAGAGTTAGTCAGAGACTAGGCAAATGAAACCCCAGAAGCAGATCACTTCTATAGTACATGTTTTACCAAATTACAATTGCAACTGCACATATGCTCAACATGATAGGTGGTGAGCGCATCGCCGCTCTATGCTGTTGGATGTATGTGCAGTCTTTAGTTCGTTAGTCGATACTCAATTGAAGAGAGGGGTTTTAGTAAGCCGCTACACACACGACAAAAATATCAACTTCAATAACTCCTAAGAGGGTTTACGTTACGCATTTCGGTTTCCCATACAAATTTCCAAGTCGAAATGTTTAAAAACCAATGAGCCAATTTTTATGTAACTTTGCACGCTAAAGTAAAATGCAGGGATCTTAATAGTTTGTTGAAAATATTTTTAAAAAAAATTGTGGACCTTAAATTGCAATAACTCAGTTAAATAAACGTTTATTAAAAATGTTTTCAACAAACTATTTAGATCCCTGCATTTTGCTATAGCATGCAAAGTTTCAATAAAATTGGCATAATGGTTTTTAAAAATTTCGACTTGGAAGTTTGTAAAGGAAAACGAAATACGTAAACCCTCTTAAGGTCTTTTAGCCAATTTGTTGTTCGTTTTAGGGCTAATTTTTCAATCCCTAGATAAAACTTATCCACCTGATAAAGTATGACGCGACCAAAATAAAATGTCACTCCTCAAAAAAGAAAAGACGTGACTTGACAATACATTTTAAAATGGTGGTGTAATACGTTAACAAACGAATAACTTTTATCTGACAATTGAAAAATCGGCCCTTAGCCATCTGTATCAGTGACTGTAGTTACCGAAAAGAGTCGTGTTCAGAGAGCTGAGTGTAAGTTTGTAAATGTGCAAACGTTACTATCGCGTTTGAGTTAAGTTTTGACAGATAGATCTTAACGCTAAGTAAATAAGATCGAGAATCAAAACTCTTAACACAAACGCGATAGTAACGTTTGCACATTTACAAACTTACACTCAGCTCTCAGTTGGCAGTTGTTTATTCCGATGTGACATTGCTGACGTTGTTGGGACTGCGGTTGTGCACCGTGCATTCGCAGGGCTCAAGTTGTACTAACCACCGGAGTGCTTTTGAAACCGGAGTCGGCCTACATTTTTCTAGCAATATGGTCGTAACTCGACCGCTCCTGTGCGACGCAATGATATGTGCGGTCAACTTAAAACCGCGATCTTGTAGTTTCTGTTTGTCAATGGATGCATGTTTTAACCTTGCCGCATTTGGACAAAGTTGTGCCAAGTCCAAGTTTCGACGTTAATGTAGCTAAGGGTGGATTCGACCAAACTGGAATAAGGTCTTATACCTAGATTAAACGCCGAATTTGTATAGACTAATCTCGGAGTAAGTCTTATTCCAGTTTGGTTGAGAATCCACCCTAAATAAATTACCTAGAACTCTGAAATCGTTCTTTGATGTAATGCTAATGCTTTACATATCTAGTTTTACTTTACTTACAGAAAAAAGTAAAAAAGTGTAGGCTTGACTTGACTTAATTACAGACATTGATGATTTATGTACATGTAATTTTTTTTTTACAAAAGTAAGATGGGTTCTAGGATTAACCAACATGCGGCTAATTGTCAAGTACATCTTGTAATCAATGCAAATATAAAGAATAAACCTGACAAATTTCGAATAGCTTTATGAGAAGAAGATCTAAAGCTAAATAAGAAAGAGGCCTCCACCGATAGACTAGATTATAAACAAAATACTATTAACAACAACACTCAACTTGCACATATCTACTATAATTTGTCTAATTATAAACTTCTTATATATTAAAATAAATGTTTAATTGATTAGTACAATTTATAAAACTTTATTATAAAAATGCACATCCAATTGTATAAGTGTTAAAAATATGTTTTTGTTAATAAATTCATTTTAAACTACATATTTGCTAGAACATTAATGTTTTGTAGTATTATAAATAAAATTACTACGTTTATGGAGAACTCATCCTTGTCCAGGAAAGGAGATGTTCCATTTCTGCCCCAGAGAAGCTTCATGTTTTGATAGTGAAAAATCGCGTGCCGCCTAATATACATATTTCAAGAAATTGCAGTCTAATTTATAGGAACATATACATATTTAAGTACTTAGTACCTAACGGTGTTTTAAGTTATGTTGAAAATAACGTTTAATAAAAAGGAATTAAAGTTAGACTTACTAACGTCATTTCCGTAAATTATTACAAAATGGAAGATGTACCACATCCGTATCATAATTATCATTCCCATCCATTCATTCATTCATTCATTCATCCATTTTGTAATAATTTATGGAACTGGCATCTAGGATTTTTTAACCTAACCTTAACTAAATAAATCTAATCAATATACATTAAATAAACCTTAAATAAATCTAATCAATATACATTTTATTCTTTGAAAGTTAAGAAAAAAGATAAAGTTCGAAAGTAAAGAAGTAAGTGGCAGCCTTTATTTAAACATAAGCTAATTGTGCGTAACACAAATTACGTATATCACATTATATAAAGTCTGTATGAGATTAATCCTTATGCTTTTCCCATGTTTAAAAATATGAATTGTAATAAAAAATTTATCTTTAAAACCCCTCTATTTACAACAATAACTACCTACTATTGATTATTAGAACAGAATGAAAAGCCAATACAGAAATTTAATTTTGATAATGTAGCGTTAATTATTTTTTGTGGGGCGAAAAACGTATGGAGAATGGAACATCTCCTTAACTTTGGCAAAATTGTATTTACAAAATAATACCTAATTGTTTCTAAGACAATTTCCTTGTATCTTATATGGTTACGGATTTCCTCATACGTCTCAGTAAAAAAACACATTGTTTGGCTAGATTCTTAGTGGGTTCCAGGAAAGTCTATTATCACTTACCATCAGGTAAAACATAGGCCAACAGCATTTTCATTGTTAAAATATATAAACAATTTTAAAATGCCCAATCTGTTAAATAACAATTAAAAATATCTTTTTCTGTGGTCTTTGTCCCAAACGGGAAAAGTCGTCAGTTTATTTATGTATTTTTGTTTTTCATTCGGAATAAAGCTACCATATATTTTTCATCCCACCATCTCGGAAAGAGTATTTTTAATCTTCAATATCTGAATGGAAAAGCCGTTTTTATTCTCTAGAGGATAAAGTAAATTGAATTTAGAACATCGTGTGCACTAAGTTTGTGAATTAAAAAAACATTAAACCTATTTACTGCTACCTCTATGGTGCCGAATATATCATACAACTTTTTTTTAATTTGTTAAAAACTCAGACTCGGAACCTTCTTGGTGTTCTTTTTTTCAATACACAAGTGACTAACACCAATATTACAGTACCAAACAAAAATATTACTCTCAATTTAAATAACTGTAGCAACGTTACTTTAAAATTTTCTTAATTATACCTTAGTATTATTTTGTTATAATTTAAAGATTATTCTGTAATACTTACCTGTCATAATGTAGTAGTTAATACCTAAACTGAAATAAAAGTATCTTGTGAATGTAAATGTTTTTTTTTTTGCATTTAGTCATTTCCTCGCTGAGGTGGGATGAAAAGTTACGTGTTGCACTCGATTGCAAAGATTTTTCACCTCGTGCTCTTTTGATTCCCTCGCTAACGCTCAGGATTCTAATGTTTGAATCACTCGCTGCACTCGTGATTCAATTTTAGAATCTTTCGCTTGCTCGGTCATCAAAATTGAGCACGCGGTTAAAAAGCAACTTTGCAATCTTGTATAACAAATAACTATTAAAGAGTCTCATATACTTTTGAGAAATAAAACTCTACAGTTGTAGATTGGCAACTCGCGTTGCCATGTACACACGGCGTCAGATCTACCTACCCATCATCATCATCAGCCTATAATCGTCCCACTGCTGGGCACAGGCATCCCACGAGTAGCACGTGGGGATATTACCTACCTACCCAAAATTGTCAAATTTCTACAATCAATTTTGAACATTTTTCTTTGGTTTGGAGAAATTTGACAGTTTAGGGTAGATTGATCTGACGCCGTCTGTACCAAATATTCAATTTTAAGAACTTCATACTCAATGCTTTTTTGCATTCCCCATAATGTTTAGTCCACGTCGAAATTAAATCTTACGATCGTTCTTACTTATAGGTGATTTTTTATTAAATAACCTCCCTCAAATCGCAGTTAAAATTATTCTCTTCACTGTATATCTGAAGCAAATCGGGAACGCCGTTTTAACCAAGAGAGAATGAACGGTTGATTACATAATCAACATAATTACATAATAAATATGACGACCTCCTTGGTCGAGTGGTTTGTACACCGGTTTTTATGGTGTCGCCATCTCTGAGGTCCCGGGTTTGATCCCCGGTCGAGTCAATTTAGAAATTATTGTTATTTCTAAATTATCTCGGGTCTGGGTGTTTCATATGTATTTAAGTATTTTAAGTATGTTTATCCGTTGTCTAGTAACCATTTAACGAGTTTCATAACGATGCTTCTCTTGGGCTAGATAATTGGTGTGAGTGTAGGGAAGTTTATAGTTTATATAGTAAAGGCATCCTACGCATATCTTAAAAAACCCGAAGTTGTATAAATCAACTAAATTACCATAATGAAAGATCGTTTGTCATTAAGTTATTATTATTAGATAGCACTCCCACGAGCTACAAATCAGTTTGTAAACAACTTAGTAGATTCATAATTAAATCGGACGTTGTAAAAAATCTGCAGTTTATAATACTTAGTTAAAAACTTGTCTGCACTTTAAGTACACATTTGTACGAAATTTCCTGCTTTTTTATATTTTTCCAGTGCAATAAAGAGGTTAATTATGTGTTTGTAATGTTTCATTACACTCCTAATACCTAATATGTAAAATTTCATGTTTCAATTAAAATTTCATCGTAAGATTCTGCACTTTTTATTTTTCTTACTAACTTGTATGATATTTCGTAAGTGTCCCTTTCTGTTTTTGGTTTGAATTTTTTATTTCGTCTCGGTTTGTAAGGTACCTAACAAAGTGGAATTATACTAAATGGAATTATTTCCAGCTTTATTTATAGGTTTGCACTGCCATTTACGTAGGTATCACTTGTTGCTTTATCAATAATTGCGTTAAGATAATGTTTCTTGCGTCGGTCGCTTGCAGGCGTAACTTTATTTTAATTGACTAAAGTGATTGATATATTTTCACACAACAGTAGGTACGAGTGTAACTAAAGTCCTGTTCAATATATCACTTTTATTGCCGTTATGACAGCCATTTGAAATAAATATATTATCAGTTAGACTACACTGCAACGACTGCAACACTGATTATATTGTTTCCGAAAAAGGACGTTAATTTATTTGTTTGGTTTATATAAATATTTATTTTTTTGTTTACGTTCACACTAATTATCTAGACCAAGATAAGTTTTTTTTTAAACTCTAATAAAGTAAGACAACAGATAGATATAAGTACATAAACATAGAAAAACACCCAGACCCGAAATCAATTTAGAAAAACAGTTCTTCTCCAAATTGACCCGACCGGGAATTGAACCCGGGACCTCAGAGATGGCGCGACGCCAGACCCGGCGTGCTAACCACACGACCACGGAGGTCGTCGACTAATCGGTCGCTGTCTTCTATCAATAATGTCGTTGTATAATCTTGTTTTAAGTCGCCATTCTTCTTCTTCTAGTGTTTATACGAGTAGGTATATAAGTTACTTGTTAGACATTATCATAATTAGGTATGCTAAATATGGATCACCGTTTGTAAATTCTTAAAATACAAATCTTTTTAGGTTTAGTTAATTCTACTCGATAAAAACTTAAATTAATCTTTATCGACTTTATAAAACTTATTTTAAAATATTAAATATGTTAATCATTTTAATTAAACTAGCATATTAAATTCCTACTTGATTAATTTAAACATTCCATAAGTATTTAGTTCTTGACAACCAAAGGAGAATGACCAAACCAGCCTATTCGATATCTATTGCGTCTTAATCATTCACATATCAAAAGTGTTCTGTAAATTTATAATAATTACTGTTAAAAAAGGTTTTCTATAGAACGCCGCGTTAAGAGTCATGTGATAAATAAATGCTGAACTGAACTGACAGTCATACGATAACAGTTGTCATAACCTCAAATTACCTAAAAAGTCTTAAGCTAAAAATGAATATAGCTTCAAACTCCCTCATGATATTGTAATGTAATTTTTTCTTCATAATTCGGAGCATTGCTGCTATTGATTACTATTTATTTCATTAAAGCGCTGTGTTACGCTAGCTAGCTAAAATCTAGCCTAACTCCCATAGTAAAAAGGTCATTCTTCTTTAAATTTACAAATATTCATTATTTGTTTTAATACGCGTTTGTTCACTAAGACTGTCCCGTTGTATACAAAATGGGTTAAGCATTTGTCATGGTTTAGTTACATTGTCTGTGGTCGGAGCGTCATGTGACGGTGAATTGGCTAACTGTACCTAACTAATCCTGATTATGTTCGTTTATGGATAGGGACGTGACAATTTTCCACGTAGTTTGTGTTGTTGTGATAGTGGCGGTATAGTTTGGCAAAAAAGAGTAGAAATAAAATAGTGGCAATACTGTATGGAGTGTTTGTCACAAATGACGTAAACTCCATACAGTATTGCCACTATTTAATTTCTACTCTTTTTTGCCAAACTATAATAATATGTTGAAGCAATAAGCTTCATTTACATCACTTGTCTGCTCTTTTACTTCGGTCGTCTCATGATCGTTCAAACTATTTATGACACATCAACAAAATGATCAAGCTGATGATTATACACTTAGCACAGATTTATTGTTCCCCAGCCCACACTCGATTTATATAAAAATATCGGTGTCCTTTCTTAAATCTTTCTACTAATTTACCTTCCACGCACCGTCATCTTATCGTAACGATTTCGCTCAATTTAATTATTGATGTCACACAAGAAGTCATGGGGAACCTGCACGAAATTGTGAATATTTACGTATTTTTAAGTTACTTGTACTATGCGCTAAATCAGTTAAATACATTAAAAGAACTTACGTAAGTTAGCCTGATCTTTGCACATACAAATTCTTATACAATAACAAACAATACATAAATCGAATGACTCCTAAAAACATTTTTTTTTGACAACTTTCTTAATTTTACGCATGAAACAATAATTCTTACATGAAAATATTTGTATTGATATTTCGCAGGTCGCCCCCATCTTAAAAAAGTAAATTTTAATTTCTAACACAAGCGCTTGATGGTTTTGTACATTTCGCAGAATAAAAACATTGCTCTAATCAAATTACTAGGTCTGAAACTTCAAAGCAGAAAAGTTCTAATTTTAAATATCAATATGATTTCAAATTAAGAGACTTTGTCAGGTTTTGCGATCGCTCTGCACCCTCTATACAAAAATTCCTTATCGAACACTTCATTGTTTTACATAATGTTGCCACTGATTCGCTTGCCCAAGTTCTGGTGGAAGTTGAGATAACGTCGCAAGCTCTTTGTTCTCTCGCGTACGAGCATAATAAAACTCGGGATCGTCTTTGTGCATCTGCGTGTATGTCACAGCGTCCTATTAATCAGTATGCCGTATGTGGTTACTCCTCATTAGCTATTCGTTGTTTGTGCACGCCGGCGGCCATCATTGTCACACTGTGTTATTGTATCTCCCTTTGCTCTCGATAATGTATTCCCTTATAATAATGTAAACAAATGATCCGTTGGTTACGTGTCGTGACAACCGAACAAGTTCATTACCATTATTATTAAATATAGTTCGAATTTCTATGTTTATGGTAATGGCTTGCCATGGACACACGATAATGATTGTTATTTGCCGTGGTTTATTTGTTTAGTTTTATATTTACTAGCTCATAGTTTTAACTCGAATGTTAATAATTCAATGTCAATACATGTTTTTTTTTTAACATGACATGTGCTGATTTGTAGAAAGGAAATTGAGTTACTTACATTATCCATGATACTATATTCTGTTGAATACTGTTTTACAAATGCACTGCCGTGTCAATCCAAAAGACTGTAAGTCGACTTACAGTGTTTTTGCTCAACAGTACCCAATCGATTTCTTCCAGTCTGTTTAATACACAGTATTTATATTTTTGCACATGTGTAGTCGCTATTTGGTAAAAAGTGGACTATGGCAGCTAGAGGACTGCTTTGCGGTCCTCATTGTCTAGTCTCTGTCTAACCCTTCGGGGATAATAGTCGTGATTATAATAATAATTGTGTATGTATGTACTTTTTACCAATTGTATGTGTATTATATATAATAAACATGCAGTCGTGCACAAGAAATTCACACGGCTGTACCAATGCGTATGTTTAAATATCTAAAGCAATTGCGCCGCTGATCAGACCCGTGCTGATGTGTTTTTGATGCGAAAATTGTTATGTCCTTGAGTTCGCTTCCAACATCTATATTAAATGTTGTTTATCGGTCAATTCAAACACTTTAATATCTTGATTAGCATCTGAAATTTTGACGCCTACTTATTTTCTTCAAATGTGTTGACCCATTTAGATGTATTTAGTTAGCAAGAAGAATAAATGTAACTTTCTCATGACATTTTACTATCTAAATCTGAATGATACACTGGATACAAAACTCAAGTTAGATTAAAAAAACTAAATACGTAGGTGATCTTTAGAATGGTTGTGTATCATCATTAAAGTTACCAGTTTATCACTTTACAAATGACAATTTAAAAAAAAATAGAGAAAAGTTTCAATTGTATTTAAACAATGGAGTGTTCGATAAATAATACACATAAATAAAAAAATATATTTAAGTACAGATATCGGAACATTTTGTAATTATTTTTGAAATGATCCGTACAATGACTTTAGCAGTTAGCTTAAGTATTAATAATTTTAAATATATAGGTTGGTTGTCATTGGTTGTCACTTCTTAGCCAGCAAACAATATTTTTTGTAAAAAGTAAACATTGATTTTTTTGTCATTGTCGTCTGTTATTATTACTACCTACAAGTACATTATAACTCAATGACCTACACGTTGTTTTTACATTTCGTTCGCGAGTTTACGAAAAGTAAAAATAAGTGTGGGTAGTAATAATAACAGAAAACAGCCTTTCTTATTACATGCTAATATTTTACTTCCATAAGTTAAAGATAGAATCTTAACTTTATTTTTATTATCCGTCGTATACTAACTCTGTTACTTATAAACCAAACCAAACCTAGTGCGAATACAAAGCCGACACTTTTTATAGTAATTTAGTAGGTAATCATAAGACCGCCGGCGGTCGCGAAACAATTGATTTTCAATTGTGTCTGGTTTTACGGTGTTCAAGGGGTTAACCTCGTTAATTGACTTTAGTCAAACATTTTGTGAAACTTATTAAAGTTACCGTGACATTTTGTAAATGTACTATTATTGTCATACATAAAGTTGGTCAATTGTAAAATTTTAATCAGGAATATTAACAATAGCCCTAATAGTCAATTGGTTTATTTGGAAGTATCTGACATATTTCATATGTATAGTAGCAAGTTTGTAGCATTGTACGGAACTTATAACAAATTGTTGGGCTGTAATATTGATTTAACTGGACATTATCCTCTCAATACGTTATTATTAATAATTATGGTTTATATATAAAAGTTTAATAATAGATTTATCAGCTTAACTATTCAACTGTTTTGAATTATTGCTGTTGGCTCATTACTCAAGTCAATTAGTATTTCCTCAATAATAGACATTGTATGATGAAAATGCCGTCTGTTATGGTTTGTTGTATTTTGCCAAATGTCATGCAGTATTAATTAGGTGTAGCGTGTAGCACGCCTAGGGTTGCCAGACCCAAAAAAAGAAAATCAGGACACAGATTCATATTTAACAGAATTTTTTTCCTGAAAAGCCCGACTTAATAGACTTTAAAAAAAATTGGTATTTTATTTGTTTATCCTCGCGCCTGCGGATTATTGCGAGATCGCTCAAGCGCTTTCCTTCGGCATCTTTTGGCGAGCGCAACGGGGTTGATCAAAAGCCCGGACAGGCCGATATTTAGCAGGACACGACTGTAAAAAGACAGACGCCTGGCAACCCTAAGCCCATCTGAATGTGCACAGTATTATAAATAAAATCTTTGTCGGAACGTGCGATAACAACGGAGCAGCGAGTGCAGTAAAGGCGCCAACACATTTACGAGCGCATGCGTGCTTTATCATACTTCAGGTTATTACCATAAAACCGCGTAATTATTTAGAAGCTACATGTTTTCCATTATGTACCGACTGTCGCGGTCTTCAAGGTTTCCCTATTAGTTCCACCCTAAAAGTAACTGCTCATTGTTTGCTTATGTCCAACGCGTTAAATTCATTGTTCTTTACGACTCACATACTGAACAACATGTCTCAGTATCTATTATACCCTAGTGCTTACGTCACAAGGTGTAAAACACACGTTTACTTTATAAAAAATATAAATATGAACTTCGAATCTTGTACTGTTTATATTTAAAGAGAGTCAAGAATTATTCGGAAAGACAACATCGTAAAAGGAGACAATAACAAAATTAAATACAAAGTGAAAATTCAGGTAACAATAACGATTGCCGTTCCTTTAGGCAATACTGATAAAGCAAATACGGGTTCGAAGTTACTGAAAAAACAAAATTACGTAGACTTGAAAAAAAGGAGCAACATCTCTTTTGTAGAAAGAAACTCCTCCTCCTCGCGTCGGTCTCCACAATGCTGAGGGTCGTGATCATCGTTATGGAGTATCTTATCGCGTATTATTTGTCGCCATCTGCCTCTGTCCGAAGCAGAGTGAAGGGCCTCGTGCAAGGTGGTTTCAAGGGTGGTGCGAATCTGGTCACACCATCGCATAGGGCTCCTTCCTCTTGGTCTTTTTCCCTCGATTTTGCCAGTGATCACGAGTCTTTCCAGGTTGTTGGCATCTTTTCTTGCAATATGGCCGAAGTACTTCAAGATTCTACGTAGAAAGAAACTAACAAATCGTTAATCGAAGTCATAAAAAAACATCCAGAGTGGGTAATACTTCAAACGGAATGTAAACGATGTGAAACATCAATAGATTTTTCCCGAATTACGATGTTACTTCAGAGAAGTAGGCGAGTTGTTATATTATTTTCGTAGTTCACACAGATATTTGGATTCGCGACTATTATCTCCATGGTATTAGACAGAGACTAGGCAATAAGGACCGCAGAAGCAGTTTCGTAGTTTTATTTAATCTATTCCAACAGATTGTGCTTCAGTCGTTTGAGTGCAATTCCTCATCCTTAAATTGTTTCGTCGACGTGAGAATGATTGATGCGGACGATAAATCTTCAGTTTTTCGATTTGGGAGAGTTCGTTAGTGTCATTGTTAAATTTTTGTTGTATATATCTTTTAACTTTATCATTTGTCGAGAAAATATTTAGCTTGCGGACAAAAATTTACGGTACAAATATAGTTTGTTCTGAGGCTAATAGTCCGGTCGTGGGACATTAAATTCCATAAAGAAGTTTTGATAATTCTAAAACTTTTCGTTTTTGCTGAGTGGATAGAGTATGTGGATTGTGAGCTACTTTTAAAAAGTTAGAACTTTTATGACTGTGCTTTAGGTATGGTTTAGGTATTTCATAATATTTCGTGTAAAGTAATGTATATAATATTAAAGTTTGAAATGTTGAGTGTTTTATAATAAGAACTATCTTATCTTTGTGTTGTAAAAAGTTTAGAAACATAATATATGTGGAACTATGAAAATCACAAAATCACTCTTTTTGTCGTTAAATAAAATTTTAAAATTTATGAAATAATATTTAAGACTTTCAGTGGTTAGTGGTATACATGTTGAACAAAGTTTAGAAAGTTAAGTGGTGTGCTTCTTTGATCATTTCATTTTTCTTTCGTAACACACGCAATAATAAATTAAAATTGACAGAATCGCTCATACATGTCCTTTGTAATACTATTTTATACCACACAAAAAATTAGAAATATACATACAGTGCATTTTGTTTAAATCACGAATAAAATATTTCGCTAACGTACGTTTCTTTATGCGGACGCGGGCGGCTGCGGGCGCGGCGCTGCGGTGGCGGCGGGCAGGCGCGGGGGTGGGGGCATACCTACCTACACTCTATATGACTGATAATCCACTCATCACGTCAGACGAGTTGAATAGTGGATACAAGGCGAACATAATACAAGAAGACTTAATGCAGGAAAGTAAACTAAGTACCTGCCTACTTACTTTACATCTTAGCTGACAACAAAACATTATTAAATGACAAGTTTTGAGTAGGTAGTTAAGTACAGATCGCGCAATTCTTCTTACAGATAAGATTATTCTACAATTATCCGAATTGGATGAATGGGATGAAAACGTACGTAACGTAAACGGATGAGTATGTAACATATTCTTAATTAAAAATAAAAACTGCAAATGATTAAGTACGTATCTGTTTATTTTTCATTTTGGTTAATCAATCTATCATCCTGTCATGTTCACAAATCACAATAATAGGAAAGTAATTTTTAAGATGCATGATTACAATAGGCTATAGAATTGCGTATCTAGCTAGGGCCACATCATACGATTAAAGTTTTTTCCACAACCCTTACGTGTTTTTTTGACAATTACTCAATTAAGAGCTTCAGGTAAGTATGCAAAATTATTTCCTAAATTATAGTATGGTAAGTAGGTACTCTTATTATCACTAAATCATTCATCACTACCTAGGTACCTACTAATTATAAAACACAGTCCCCCTGCGTCTGTATGTCTACATAAGTACGTAGGTACCTATTTACTTAATTAAGTATTATAATATCAATTCTACTAGTCACCTGCAATTATTAAGTACCTACCGATATTATTACAATTTACAAGTACTTATCTAGGTTGGTAGTTACTAGGGCTTGCTCCCAGGAATTCCTGGTATTTCCCGGGAAATTGACTTTTTACGCAGTACCGGTACTGAGAATTTGTTTCCCGGAAAATTCGGTACTTTTGGTACTTTTGTTATAACTTCAAATTACGCCAATATTAGGCTCCGCGTTTGCGGTAGTCGTTACCGGTAACCTCGGCTAATGCTCTTAGTTGAAAACCATACAAATTTCGTAGCGTTACCAAATTTTTGTCTCCACAGTTCTCAACCGTTACGTCACCGGTACTTTTTCTGGGGAAAAAATTGTAACTAATGTACCCGTACCCTACACCGTACGGTTTCATCGTCATCGCACTCCAATGATTTGATAATTCCATTTAAATAATTTCTTTTTTGTTTGCTAATTTAGCTTTACCTTCCAAATGACCTCGAAACTGAACGTCACTCGAAACATCGACGACAAGGATTCCAATAGTCGGATTGGTATCAAGGGAGAGCTCCCTCAAAAGTTCAGAGGTACGAGAAAGGGATGTTTTTTCGCGGTAAATGCGCAAACTTGTGTTTTGGAGGGGTTACAGTGGACTAAGTTATGTCGGCCCCAATTCAAGACATGACTTAACATGTTCTTGGTGTCAGTCACAAGTTTATTCCGGCTCTCGATGACGCTTTCCCGAGAAATATTAGCTCGTCCAGTGTAGAGCGTTACTCCCTTACTGACAATCGCGTAGCAATGAATGCTGTTGTTATGCAACATGTCATTGATATGCAGAAGAAACAGAGAATGGGCTAACACACACCCCTGTGGGACTTGTTGGGATTACTTTGGAGAGCAAAGAGGTGATGGCTATTGGCCTGTAGTTGGACGGATCTGAGCGATCGATTTTTTTCGAGAATCGGGTGGACAAGGGCTGTCTTTCAAGAGCTCGGGACAACGCCAGTAGTGTAAGAGAGCCGGAAAACGCGCGTTAGAACCAGCGCCAACTCATGGGAGGAACTGCACCAGGCCCACTCGACTTATGGATAACAAGGAAAAAAGAGCCTTACGAACTGACCTTTGTAGGAACCGGACGTTTGGCATTGAACAAGCGCAATGCGGTATGGTTGGTGGAGAGTTTTTCCCATCGTCCAAGGCGAGTTTGATGCAAAAAGAGTGCCCAAGAGATCGGCTTTCTCCTTTGCAATATGGGTGAGGCAGTCATCGGTCTTGTGCAATGGTGGTAGGGACGGCTGACAAAAATTCCCTAAGATAGCTTTGGCGAGAGACCGGAACGCACGCGTACCCGAAGGAAGACGCACTAGCCTCTCGCCAATTCCACTTATGAATGATGACTTCGCCTTGGCAATGTCCTTCTTAAAGGACCTGGCGGCAAAGTTGTACCTCTTCCTGAGCGCACTGGTGTTTGGATCCTTTGATGACACCGCATTAGCCCAGGCCATGTTATGTTGTCACTTTTGGCGAGACACCATTTTGCAGCAACGACCAAACCATGGTTGAGACCTGCCGCCAATGGGAACTACAGAGTTTGGATTAAAAAGTTTCATTCCCTGCAGTATCACATCAACGATAAAGTCGGCGGCGACATCAAGATCATCCAGTGAGAAGCAAACTCGTAGTAGGACGCAAAGAAACTCCCATCGCATCCCAGTCCGCTGACCTATAATGCCAGACTCGACGTTTTTAAAATTTCTGTGAAAGGCACAGTGCTACGAATCAGACAGTGGTCTGATGAGCCTAGTGGTGCATCAATAGAAACTTGATAGCCGTCTGGTGAGAGGTCAGCAGAAGGTCCAATAAGAAAAGTGCATGGCCCTCCACATCTGGAATCCACGTAGGCTCTGTTACCAATTGGGACAGACTGTAGGCCAAAGCGAAGTCATGAACGACTCTACCCGTTCCCGTACCCGTGGTCAGTTTTGAGTGAACCAAGCCATTCGACGTGGTGGACATTGCAGTCTCCTAATACCACAATCTCGGCCGAGGGCATCCGTTGGAGAAGGGTCTGTCGCCGTTTGAACGGTCTCGGTTTGGACGAATTTATATTTTTTACTCACCTTAAAACACTCATGATAAAAATCCATTGTATATAGACTCTTTTAAATTTAAAACATTCAACTCGAATGACCTCTAGCCAATTCCATTCGATAAAGTGATGCCACAGCTAGTATAGCAATTAGCAAAACAATTTTTTTATTATAAAAATTTTGTGTAATATTTTGATTTGCTCATTGATCCATTAATCAAACGTTAGTTACATCTGGCTTAAAAATTCAGTACCAAAAAGTACCGGAAATTTCCGGTTTTCCCGGTACCATAGTAAGCGCAGTACCGGGAATCCTTTTTTCTCCACAGTACCAGGACTGCAAGCCGTAGTAGTTACTTACTTAATGGAGTAACTGCTAATACTACTTTACGTTTCATAACATACTATGTAACATAATTATACATACGTCTTCTTTGGCAAAAGTCTAAATTCCATTTCGGTATTAAACGCTAGTGTTTATACGTTCTGCTCAAGGTCACCAGCGCTCGAGCTCTCACGTACACGGAGTGTCACTGGTGGTGCAAATAAACATGTATAGGTAGCACAGTAATATATATTATATTACCGTTTAGGTAGTCTGATGTGGCGTTGACTGTACTGACATACCTAGCCTAGGATTATTTGAAATGGTAATTTGTTCACTTTTAAGTACACATTATAAACACCATAACTTGTAGTAAATTAAGTAAGTATTCAGATTAATTATTACTTAAAAGAAGACAACCCAAAAGTCATTAGAAGAGATAAGAGTACGCGATAGAAAGAGAGGCAACTTCTAGGTGAATTTAACTGTAGATAAGGGAGCGGTGTGCGACCTGAATTGCATTTTATTGTGTCTTAGCAAGAGTCGCTATTTATTTAAATGACTTTGCGGAGTGAATCTTCTGTACTTGTACTATTATGTAAGTATTCTATGGTATTATGCACAGATAAGGGGCAGGGGCAAATAAGATAATAACGTCGGCTTACTGCAAGAAATCATTAAAGAGCAGTAATAAAGTAAGTAGCTGCAATAGCTACAAAAATTACAATGTGTCCTAATAGAAATAAATCAACTTGTGACGGGTTGAAACAAATAATACTGCTTTTAGCGGTGTGACCAGTTAGAACAAAATTTTGGTGTAACGAGTTGATGCCCAAATCCACCTGCCCACGTCCTGCATGCCCAATCGCGTATTTAGGGTGGATTCGACCAAACTGGAATAAGACTTACTCCGAGATTAGTCAATACAAATTCGGCGTTTAATCTAGGTATAAGACCTTATTCCAGTTTGGTAGAATCCCCCCTTGGTGAAATATTTTATTCGTGTTAAAACAAAATGCACTGTATGTATGTTTCTATTTTTTGTGTGGTATAAAATAGCATTACAAAGGCCATGATGAGCGATTCTGTAAATTTTAATTTATTATTGCGTGTTTACGTTTTCATCCCATTCATCCAATTCGGATGATTGTAGAATAATCTTATCTGAAAGAATAATTTCGGATGATTGTAGAATAATCTTATCTGAAAGAAGAATTGCGCGATCTGTAAGTACTAACTACTGAAAACTAGTCATTTAATAATGTTTTTATTGATATCATAAGATGTAAAGTAAGTAGGTTAAGGTACTTAGTTTACTTTTTCTGCATTACGTCTTCTTGTATTATGTTCGCCATGTATCCACTCGTCTGACGTGACGATTGGATTATCATTCATATAGAGTGTAGGTAGGTATGCCCCCACCCCCGCGCCTGCCCGCCGCCACCGCCGCGCCGCGCCCGCACGGCCCGCAACCGCCCGCGTCCGCATAAAGAAACGTACGTTAGCGAAATATTTTATTCGTGATTTAAACAAAATGCACTGTATGTATGTTTCTAATTTTTTGTGTGGTATAAAGTAGTATTACAAAGGACATGTATGAGCGATTCTGTCAATTTTAATTTTTTATTGCGTGTGCTACGAAGGAAAAATGAAATGATCAAAGAAGCACACCACTTAACTTTCTAAACTTTGTTCAACATGTGTACCACTAACCACTGAAAGTCTTAAATATTATTTCATAAATTTTAAAATTTTATTCAAAGACAAAAAGAGTGATTTTGTGATTTTCATAGTTCCACATATATTATGTTTCTAAACTTTTTACAACACAAAGATAAGATAGTTCTTATTATGAAACACTCAACATATCAAACTTTAATATTATATACATTACGTTACACGAAATATTATGAAATACCTAAACCATACCTAAAGCACAGTCATAAAACTTCTAACTTTTTAAAAATAGCTCACAATCCACATACTCTATCCACTCAGCAAAAACGAAAAGTTTTAGAATTATCGTAAGTAATTTTTGTCCGGCTACGCGACTATAAGGATGGAAACGATTGATACTCTCAACCACTAATGTATATATAGACTTTTGTTACTGACTGTAATTTATATTTTATCGTGTCTTCTTATCTAAGATTAGATCTTCTGTATGATAATATTAATAGTATTTTACTTTACAAATAGATACTCATTTCTTATTTTGGTTCGACGGATGTGATGGTGGCAGCTTGCGACTGATTAGGAGCACACGAACCAAAGCGAGTAAATTGTAAATTCCCCATTGTTGTGAATCGATTCTAAAGTTTTTTTTTGTCTGATTCATGTCTGTTAGGTTAGGTACTAGCATTAGTCAGTTGACCTCAGAGGTTGAAAAGGCGGTAGTTAATGGTTATTCGTTATCTCGACACTCGTATCAAATAGCGGGCGTGGTCAGGTGTCAGAGCGGAGCTTGGCCGCTTGAGTATAATCTTCTCGGTGACATTTCTCGGACGTTTCCTGACCCACTTGATTGACTTTTGTAGGTTACCTTAGCTGAACTTTATTCACGTGAGGATATGTACGAGTCTAGATTAATATATTAATTTACTGCTTGCCTCCTACGCTTACGACGTGAACTTCGGTCTGTCATGACGTGAATCCTTGAGGAATTAAGACGTTTTCCCGGGATAAGAAGTAGTCTAGGGCATCCTCGGGGTCTTTAACTTTATCTGTCTAGCAAGTTGATTTAGTATTGCTTTGTTCAGACTTAAAGAAAAAAACATTTCGTTTTAAAATTTAAAAAAATCATAAGCGTTGTCAAAAATGGTATACATTTTGTAAGAGTTTGTAATTACATGTCAAGTCTTTTAAGTACTAAAAAACGAAATTAATAAGGTTCTTTAAAATTACACATCAACCAAGTTATATATTAACTAGCTAGGTATTTTAATGTTTGTAATTACAGGTTGGTGTGGGTTATTAACGTTTTTGCACTGTCATTCTTCGCCCGTACCTAACACATATTTCGTTACAGTTGCTTGGCCTAGATATTTGTATTGCAAAATTTTACTTTCCGCACCTAATCCGATTGCAAGCATAAAGACTTTATGTACAAAATTATATAACTCAAACATTATCTGTACACAATTAACGACATTGATTTTTAGGCAAGTGTTTATTGAATTATTATAGAATAATTAGTGTTTTTCTAATAACGTAAAAATTCTTTGATACTATCACGTCAATAAACAACAGCGTTAAAACCTCTATACATATTCGGAAAGTAGTAGTAGGTATATGACTTTAAATTGCGTTATTAGCATTAATGCGAGATGAAATGAATAGCATCAATTAATGAACTCAATTCCCCGGCGACCTTGGCGCTGTATTAACAGCAACCATGCAAACATGATCATTGCGACTGCGGACTCACGTTGGAGGAAGGAGCAGAGCCTCACAAACACATCCGCACTCGCAGTAATAAACATAAAATTTTATGTGACACTAAAATAAATAAGGCAGATAACGTAAGATGGGGTACAGTACAACGTTGGGTCGGTTCCAAGTCCAAGCATTAGACGTTGGAAAGGTCGCGACACCGGCGATAATGAAATCGACCGTAGTTGTAAGACCGCTAAGCTATTTATGCGCGCCGCACCAGTGGCAACTTTCTCCGCCGTCGACGCTCGTGGCCGTGCGCGCGCGCCGATCGCGCACTATGCAGTTACGAAAGCTGCAGCCGCCACCTGCTTATAGGGAATAGCGCCGGTACCTGCTCTTGTACGCTTATCTACTCTACTGCATAGCGAAATCGATCGTAATCGTGTGACAGAACGGCTCTCCACAACCGCTTTGACAAACCGTCGTATTGTCGTGGCTAACGCGTCAGATGTCTCTAGAACTTGCCAGAGGCGATGGCTTATGTAAAGCCTTTGATCTTTATTAAAGGTAACAATAATAAAAAACCGACTTCATATCCGATCACAAACACGAGTAACGCAATGTCAATATGAATTATAAACTTCAGCGCTTTTCCGTTTCTCTATTTCTGTGTAATTAACTGGCTCGGGCCTTTTATTTCAAAGCGGGACAAGTTTGCACAAATTTTAATTTAGTAAAAGCTATAGAACAAAGTGTAATTACTTTTGTATAAAAAGTTTAGGTAAGTACTTGGTAATGCCACACAACACAAGTCGAGTCGAAAGAGAGAAGAAATTGAATACTTAATAGCGAAGAACTCTTTTAACCAACAGGTTAAATCTACAAGTGAACGAAACTTCAGAACAATACAAGTACACGAAAGGTATTTTTAGTGTTCTCGAAGCTTTCAATCGTTGAAAATGTTAATCGAAAATGGTGGAGCCCTGATCGCATCTCCATCTCCGTGAAGTGTCATCGAATTGTATTAAAGTGCAAGTGAAACTGTGACAATGAGTGGTGGTGAGCCGACGCTGACGGAGTCGCCGGTGCCGCTGGCGCTGGCGCGGCTGCAGGGGCGGGCGGGGCCCGTGGCGCCGGCACCGCGCGGCCTGCGCACGCACCGGCCTAGCCTGCCGCTCGCCAGCCTGCAGGAGGCCGTCGACGAAACCTCGCGCCGCTACAGCGAGGAGCCCGCCTTCCCCGACAGCGATGACGACGACGATGACGCATTCGTCGATGCGCTTCCTCCACCACGCCCCACGGCGAACGGACGTCGGGCCTCTGACGCCACATTCGCTGAACGCTACAGAAAGCTAACCGAGTTCGATGAACCACCACCAGATATGCCTCGTCGTGCCTCCCTTGCCGTTCCGGTAGGAGAGTTTGGACCGGCCGATAAAGGCAGAAGACGTTCTTGGGCAGCTCGGCTGCAGCTGGAGCGGAAGAAAAGGAGAAAGTCCGGAGGGAACGACACCGATGAGGAGAGCGACTCACCGACCACTTACGTCCGCCAAAAACGCTCTTCTTGGTGGAACGTGTTCGTGCCTGATAACATGCTGAAGAACAGGTATATTTTGTTAAACATTAATTAACCTAATCAGGACTTACAAATTTTAATCAAATCAATATATTTGACAGTATACATAATTATAATCTTACTAAACTTTAAAACGTATCACTATAATAATATGTATTATAAAGAATATGTTGCTATAAAATCAACTGAAGGTAATCATTCCAATGCTACAATAATGCTGATGTAACGAGATCACGCAAGTATGGGATTAGAATGGAAATGTGTTGTACTGACTGCACCATGATACCCGATTTCCTTGACCCAATGCTCTGAGTCCGATTGTTAATGTTTCTAAACTGGGTGTGCAGCTGTCATGGTTACATCAAATAGTGTAACGAAATGACACTAACTTCTTTTTTACATCATTTTATTTTACTTGCAAGTGGCTTCGACCTTAATTTTTTTATTAAATATGTCAAATCTCATGACATATCCTAATGCTGAAGGTGCTCATAAGTGGTTTCGACAAGGTGAACGTTGACATTCGCTAGAATTCCTATCTCATGAACGTTTATTCACACAACAGCTTACCATTAATTAAAGTTAATAAGTTTAATGTCTTTAAATTAAGTCTAGATCAAAACGTGTAAAATTCCACTTCAGAATATGATAATAATGTTTATAAATTATAACGGTATCTACGTGACAAATTTATGAATTTTGTCATCTTGATAAATCAGTAGCAGCGGTTATCTATTAGATTCACATACTTACTTGTTATCTAGCGCAGATTGTTTTTGTACTCACCGAAACTTAACACAAATATTTATATCATTTTATGATCAAACTCCTTGCGAAGAGTTAAATCCGAGATTTTTAAAATTATTTGCTCTACGATTTACTGCCTTAAAAGATCTTATTTTATACTTACGTAACGTCGTCACCAGTGAAGCATTTAATAATTTAGAGCTAATGTAAGTAGATACACATTACAGAAATACACATTTTAGTTTTATTATTATTAGTTCTTATGTTGTGCAATGTAACATGTTATGGAAAAGGAACTTTACACGTTGTCAAACTTTTAAAACTGGTTAAACTGGTGTTCGTACTTTGGATTTGTTTTTAAAAATATTTTATAATTTATACACCACACTTCATTATAATTTTTACAAGTCTCACTCCATGTAGGTATTACAACCTTTATGTAAAACTTGTACTCTGAATAATCTGTCGCCAGATAAAAGCTCTTTTAGACTTTGAGCTGTTCCAGTAATATTGTTCATGAAATCGTCCAACATTCGAAGAGGCACTGAAACTCTTAGATAACATTAATGCGCGACTTCAAAGGATGCTGATGTCGATATTAAACCACATATACCCCTAATTTGAAGCCTAATACTGTAATGTTCAAGATTTGCCAGAAACGCGTTGGAACGCTCTATACTCGTACATGCGAATAAATTTGTTTCAAGTATATTTGCTTCTGCTGTCAGCGATTGCTCAATAAATGTTTATACCTGCTTTTAGCGCTTGATGTCCGTTAATTTTGAATCACGATTTCTTTCTAAAACGTGTACGCCTTATAATGTGCGAAACCGTCTTCACCTTGACACCTGCTGTATCCTTCGTAACAAACCTTAAAGCATTGTAACAAACATACGTTTGACGCAAATATATCTCGCGGCATCCACTTTTCAGCTCGTGTTTGATACGCAATTCAATTTTGCTAAAGCTCAACGGGGGTGGTACAAAAAAAATATCATTTCTCATGTGTTTTTGTGGTACGTGACGATTAGGGATCATGTGTATTGCGGCTTTTCTAGGATGAGTTTTCTAACTTTTGGGGCAATATGGCATTCTACTAGTTTTGTTTAAACTTTTCTTTTCCTTAATCTACAAATGGGTCCAGGACACTATCTATATCCTATGCCAACACAGCGAATCTTATGATATCTAACGCGTTAATTCGCAATATTGATAACTCACGAGATACCACTTAAAGGTGAAATCGAAACCTTCATAAAACGAACGATTGTAAAAGTAGTCATTTTGAATAGATTTTAAAGTAACTTTAAATCGGAAGTACTAGTGACGTATGAAGTGTTTATATACTTACGTAAAATCAATCAAAATACAAAAACTGTTGAATCATTTTGACATCGTTGTTACAGCAACGATCACTTAAACTTGTAAGTACCCGCTTACCATTTTAATCGAATAACAAATTCAATGCATAAACAGTATTGACCTCTAACAAACTGCCCACTTGAATAGAATGAGTTCCGCAAATACAATGATTATGTGTAAGAGCACCAAACGTAGACAGTTTTAAAGACAAACATTAAGTAGGTGAATAAATACCACGTGCGTTTATAATTATTCTTATTTCTCTCATGCGGAACACTGCATGAATATGAATAAATATGAAGTGTTATTACTGACCACGGTATAATGTGGTATTCTTGACCACGTCACGGAGCCAAGTGTTTCGTCATCCATCGCTCGGCCTCCACTCGTTGTTTCCGCAAGCGTGCGTTCACCTTTAGCTTGCTGTGCAATCAGTGCAGTGCAATAGATCGCTATCCCCTTGTGTAAGTACGAGAAGTTTGTTCAAAGTTATATGTGATGATTACTGATTACGTCACGGAAGTTCTTAATCTGTCTGTGCTGTATTTAATTCATCATCATCAACAACCAGTACAGTTAATTACAAATAATTACTTGTGGTCCCCACACTAGGCTATCTTGACGTGTTAACAGTTACTTTAAAATGTAATGTATTCACCAGTGAAAGAGTGACTTGTTTTTTATGGTTTGTTTATGTATCATAAATAAGATGAAGTAGACCATAGGAAAGTTAATGCCAGATAAAGCTTCAAATCTTTAAGTCTGTTCTTGAAATAAAAGTTGTCGCCTAGGAATCCAGCATTATAAACATAATATATATTTTCTCTCCTTTATTTGTGCCATTGGAACGAGACTTCCATTAGTATGTCAGCAACAGTTGAGGGTGGGATAAGAGAAATAATACAATTATGTAATGCCAATATATTTTTGTTGAGTTGACTCAATTCGCTCTATGCTCCGAACTCTATTTTATATTGAAAGAATGCGTACTAACCGGTAAGTTTAAAGTTTAACAGGCATTGTCTTTAAGTTTCTACAACTGGGAGTAACTTTATGTGTAAGTGTATTCCAAAGGTTTACCTTGTGCTCATTATGGTGTTTAACAAAAGTTGGGATGATCTGTAAACACATGTAATCACTTTGCCCATTTAAATTTGACCTCACAGTCACAACATAAAACCAAAAAAACAGGGTCGTACATATAAAATCATACAGCGGAACATGTATTATCCTATCTATCCCCACACATGGTATGGACATGCGCATTTCAACATTAAACGATGCGATCTTGAGTTAATTTTCGGAAACTTGCCAAACCTACCCACACTGTTTATAATTCGCGATGTTTGCGTTGTACACATAAAATCAATCAGTTTAGTGATATATATATCGACTGTACATTTAGACGATTTAGTGGATCCATAACGGGAACTATAATGCGCGAACAACGATAGACTTATTTTTGCTCGTCAAAGCGGCATCAGCACCGATATGGCACGGCGCTAAGGTATTGTTTTATATTGCGAATGACTGTATATTTTTTAGTTTATTGGTAAGGTAACCTTGAGAGCGATATGATTTATAAATCGAGGTTGGCTTCCGTCCAGCGGAACACGCGACTCTTCCCTTGTATATTTTGTGTTCGAAACTCGCTGGGAGACAAAAAACATAATAATATTAGCGTCTCGCTACTGTCTCGCGCGTAAAATCTGTTTGGTCTATTCTATTTCAGTATTGGTCGATGTTGATGTTCAGTGCGCTGTTTATAAAACATTCAACAGGATAAATTGAAGAATTGACTCATTCCATTACATAAACATTTATCCTAGAGGTTTAATTTTTATCGCTCCATATTCGCTTTGATTTAGTGTTTAATGTTCTCTTATCTTTTTATTGCCAATATCAGGTACGCTTTTTGCTATGAAGATTATGAGTTGTTAAAAAGGTAAAATCAAAAACTTTCAAGCGATTCGCACAATACCTGTTTTAAAAGCCGTATCAATAACAAAAAGTCATACAAACGTCTAGAAAGTTGTAGCTGTAGTTTAGTGTGCTTTGTACTCACACAAGTTTCATTGTACTTGCCGGAGCTTATGGCACATAATTACTGTTTGCTAAACACATGTGGACATGAATCGTTTATTTCACTGCACACGGACGCGTCCGATGTCATTACTGTTTATAACACCTGAACGCTCATTGCAGATTGCAAATAATGTCGTGTGGCGTTTATCTACGTCACTATCGGGAGCCGGTGTGATTGACTCTTAAATCATTTTAGTAGTTTTGATATTAATTGCTAACAATTCTGCAAGTTGTACGTAATGTCAGTCTGTTTACTTAGACAAATCGTTTAAAATACCTTTATGATTTATGTTTTGCATAAATTAGCGCTCGCTCGTTACTTTGTTTAACGTTCGTGTTATCCCAACTATCAGTAAAAGTTTCGGGCTATGTTTTCCTTTAAAAAACCGTAGTTAAAACTAGAGATGATATAGGTAATTTTTAATTCAATAATCGCCCAAAATTTGTAAATCATCAAATCCTGCAACAATAAGCTCGTTTTGGAAATATACAAATACTTAAGATAAAGATTCTTAATCTTAAAAATAAAATTTGCTAATAAAACTGTATGTAACACTCCTACGCCGTGGTCAAGTACATAAAAATATTGCCACTTGACGTACCTATAGCGTTTCAAATATCCCACTCCTAAGTGTCGACGAATTGCTTGCTTGGTAGTTTTACTTGTATCAAGAATCAAGATACAGATTATTTTATTGCAAATCATAATGATATGCCAGAAACAGGCGTCAATGGGAGGAGGTATCTCGATTATAAATCCGGTTTAAGTATCATCCACGTCAATGCCTCCATTGTGTCTGATGATAGGTGGGCCCTAAACCCACACCCAAGCTACCTATTGTATAATACAGGGTCGCTACAAAGTCATCCAGATTTTCTCAGTATCGACCTTACGGGCTGCGAGATAGCAGCGGTATTGGCTTGCAGGTGTATCGATCAATACCAACATGTACCCATGATACCGATGGGTCTTGAATGGGCTTTACTGCCAGTGACGCTCTGAGTTCTGCATTTGTAGCGGCTAGCCAAATTTAATTTCAGCCACTCTAATTCGTAATATGTATTCGAATTTGTCGTACGCAATCATTTACGACAAATATCGTATCGGCCACTAAGTCAGTGACTTCGTCCTCATGTACAGTTGAACACCTATTGCGTAATCCGTAAAGAAATTCTATAAATCCTTTCTCTCTATAAATCTACAAAAAAATGAAGTGCGTAGAGAGTGTTCCAATAAAAGAATTTTTAGTTTTACTGGTTGCTTCGTTCGAACATCATGTGATGTGATACTTATACAAATAGAGGTAAATAACTTAATCGTTTACGAGTAAGCACTTAGCCTTTTTGTCACCAGATGTTCGGAAGCGCATTTCACCCGGAATCCTCAACAACTGAGGCACTGGCTATCTTATGTATAACTGCCGAAACACAAGAATGCTACAAACATTGATAGATAAGATGTTGGTAGTATGCATGCAGACTTAACAGGCCCTATACCACAGAATAAATAATAGTACATACCACCAACCAAACCGAGTACAAACATGTACCCCCCTCTGGGAATAGAACCCGGGACCTCTGGGTCTTAGACCGGTGGTCTAAACCACCAATTCACAGAGGCGGTTAAAGCTCCTCCGCTCCGCTCAAGTAATTGTCTATAGCCTAGTTAAATATAATCAAACTGACGGATATTGCTTTCAATGTTTAATCGCCGCCTTCCGAATAAATAAGGCTGAGAAATTTCTGGATGAATTTCAACAGATTGTTTTGTGCTAAGCAAGGAAGGGTTATGTGTACAATGTTGAAGTTTGTATTGATTTGCGTCTGTTGTGTTGCGTCGATTGTTAAAGTTACATTGATTAATACATATATATTATACGTACATTTATTGATGAAGCGTCTGTGGTCGAACGGGGAAAAGCTCTGGTTGAATACGAGGAATCGTTGTTCAATATTAATGTAACCACGTTACGCTGCCAACGTGAAACCATTCTTAACTATCTTTAACCAAAGCTTATTACATTTCTGGAAGAAACCGTATAGACTAATTCTGTTGAACTACGAGTATTGTTATTTTTTTTATATAAAATAACGCTCAGTACAATACTGCTAAGTAAATATATACATTCCGTTCATTTGCAACGTTCCAAAGCATATCAATATAAAACTAGTAATTACGCTTTTGATTACACTTATCTTCAAGTTGTCACTCCTATTTACCTTGTAGGAGGTGCATAATTGTCTTTAGCCTGTTAAAGTGTCGGATACGCCAACATTACTTCATAAGTCAAGTTACTTCCGAACAGCTGTCTGTGAGCATGGCTGAGCAAGACTACGAGTGGGTGCAGCGTGTGACAATGTCGGCGCACAAGGTCGCGTGCTCATTGGTTAATATGGCCATAGATGCATTGTGTTTGATAGACTGCATTTTTTTAATGGGAAGAAAGTTGTTTCGGTTTTTTTTAATGTATTATCTAATAAATAGAAAAGTGTTAAATATCCTTTGACTTAAAAACAATATTTAATACATTAATGAATAGAAGTGTCTATTGAAGTTTTGAAGGGCATATAAACCCTACGTAGGAGCTTATAAAACAAAATATCTTTCTCTCTCTTTTCAAATTCAATAATTTTCATAATATCTTCTTTTATGTTTAAGACACGTTTTGTGATAATTGTCGTGTAGTTCTCATAAAGTTTAATAATTTTGAGAGTGAAATGAATAAGTGTTAAATCATATCTGCGAGAATCTCACGCGCATTGATATTTTTCGTTTAGGATGTAAGTGCTGATTACCTGAACGTGACACACCGTTTACGATAGTTTGCGAGATTGCTTTATTTGCATCTTAATACTGAATTGCTGGCGGCTAGTCTGGGAACTGCCGGTTGATAACCGGTTCTAAATATATTTAAACATAAATTATGCTTGCTATGCTAGATCATCTATATTTCATACTTATAACAGATCAACGTGCGTTGGCGTCACCTACCAAAGTATATAAAGTGGTTATTTTTCCACTATGCGGAAATAATGTGTAACAAAATAATGCGTGTGACCTGATCCTGAATGAGACAAAAGATGGTATTAGTACTGAGGTTTTCAGTGGTTACCTCTTTATTTCTTACCTACCTATTCTATTGGTTCTGGGAAGGGAATAGAAGGAATGCAACAGTGTCTCACAGGTACCTACCCGTCTGACTCTGCGACTGCTACGTATATTCTCCATTATAAATCGGTAAAGCGATGTAGTGGGTGACTCATCTTACCCATATTGTCATTACTAATTGATAGCACAGTATTAAATCATAAAATCAAAATCAAAATCAAAATAACTTTATTCAGTAAGCTTAAATTAAGCGTTTTGAATCGTCTAAATTTTTTTTTATATGGATGGATGGATAGGCACAGGAACCCACCCACCCACCCCACCCATTCAGACACTACGTTCAATCAAAGCTTCTTCCGGTCCCCCACGTTGCATGGCGGAGTTAGGACCCTTGTGCCGACTTTCCCTGTTTGTCGACTTTATTGAAATATAATACAACGATTATCCTTATGCCGAATTTTCAAGTTTCTTTGACTTTGGTTCCTTTATGCCGACTTTCACTTGATGCCGACTTTTATAATTAATCCATGTTTAGGTTTAGAATGCCGAAACAATAAATATCTACGGTTTAAGAACCGCAATGCCGACTTTTTGAACAGTCGTGTGCAGTAGTGTCTTGTAAATAGTATAAACAAAAAAATGTTAATGTGTTTTTATGTAAAATAACAAAAAAATTGATCCTTTCTTACGGAACAAAAATAAAAATACCATTACTTACATAAAAAAAAATAAAAACAATATATTTAAAGTTATTAATCATCCAAAGTAGGTAGGTAAGTACCTACCTATTTCTACTTAAATAAAAATATTTTTAGTGGCGTGTGATAAAGGGCACGAAACTAATTTGACTTACCTTTTTATTGTGAAAGAAGGTTATATCCATTGAGTTATAATGAATGGTTATATCACCTATTGTTACTCAATATATAAAAATTATACTTTGTTAAGCATGATGTACCATAATCTCTGTAAAACCCATTTATAGCTCTACTCTTTGGTGAAACCTTAGAATAATAACTTATTATTCTGAGGGTGAAATCCTCGGACCAAATTGGTCCGAGGTAAAACCATTCATTACAGTCATGTCAGTATTTATTAATCATCTATAAAAAGACATTTATCTAAATGAGATCGCATCATAATTATGTAAGGAGAATGTATATGTTTGACCTCTATTAGTCGTGGCATTTAATTATAATAATATAATATATATGATAATAATATTATTACCTATAAGTTTAAAAACACTTTAAAAATTACGTTCGTGACTGTATAAAAATCGGCAAACTAAAACAATAATACCAAAATTTTTAAAAGTTGTCAAAACGGTAAGAAATTTATGAAATAATGAAACCTGAAAATTCGGTAATTCGATATTTCAGTAAAGTCGACAAACAGGGAAAGTCGGCACAAGGGTCCTAACTCCCGCCGTTTTTTTAAAATATTATTTTGTTGAATAATTTTTAAAAACCATCTGGCCCAGCGCCGCCATTAGGCAGCACTGGCAGGTTCGCCATGCGAGTAAAAAATAAAAAAATATAGATTTCAGGTGATTAAAACCCATATTGTAACATATTAAAATTAGAATTACATAGTTATAATCATCATTTAAAATCAAATTAAATTACAAATTAAATTAGATACCTACATACCAAATAATCATTTATAATAATATCTCCGTCCGACAGTGTGAGGCTCACCTTAGGTACTTACCCATATTGTCATTTTACTAACTGAGAGCACAGTTTTAAATCATACTTATAGTTTGGTAAGGTACCTTAGATTTTCCATTCATATTATATTATTTTCTTTACATCGTGTGCACACTTTTATTCCTCTCGTACTATTATTTTTATATCTTACATAGACTCTTTAGTCATCACGTTAATCATCGGAACTTCTTTTCATCATTATATTTATATTAGTAGTACTTATTATTACTACTTCTCCCGGTCCCCACATCGCAGCGGCAAAAAACAGCAACAAAATAATACCTCCTATTCCTATATCATGGTTGGCAAGCAACACTGGAAATTAAGAGCAATTTAGCATAAAAGCGCGATGTTTGTTTAACTAATTGTGTAGGTTAATTCTGTACGTGTAATGGTACGGTATGCAACGAAAGTAGCTAGCTAAACACTTACTACCATGTCATAATAGATTTACTAAGAGCAAACAAGCGTGAGTTATAAAAAACTTTTTGTAGTTTTGACGACTACAACACAAAATATAAACAAAGGCGCGGGGCAATTTGGTTTTAATCAGGACTTTATCAAAATAAAAATATTTATAGCTAAGCTAATGAATGAACGTATGTACGACTTGTGTAGCTAATACCATTCAGGGCCGCTATTTTGCTATTTTAAAATGTACCTACAATCATCTCAGTTTTCTCATTTGTCGATGGAAAATGTCAGAATCAGGCCGCTGATACACGATTGTGGAAAGACCTTGTTACTTTACAAAAGAGGGACAATAACTGATCAGCCTTGCCGCAGTGCAGTGGGTGCAGCATGCTACAAAGTATCAGTTTTCTCATTTGTCTATGTAAAATGTCAGAATCAGGCCACTCTGATACACGATTGTGGAAAGACCCTGTTACAATAGAGGGACAATAACTGATCAGCCCTGCCGCAGTGCAGTGGGTGCAGCATGCTACAATGTCGCGCTCAAGGACGACCACATACGTTAGTGTGCGTTGGCTGCGCACGCGCACGCATAATCACATTGAGGTATTATTACTAGCGACGACTGACACACCGCGAAGCAAGTTTTTGCGCGCTGAGTTGCAGACTTGTGGCCCATGCTGCCGTTCATCCACAGAAATGCTGTTGATGAACTGCAAAAGTGACATTTCGAGATAATCGCCATTTATTGAAAAATGTTACGTCATACGTGGTGGTTAGCCACATTATAGTTTAGTATTTTTAATCAACGGCATTTTAGTAATGGGATTATAACTTTATGATTTGAAAGATGAGAGCTATGAAATTGGAATTAACGAAGTAATAGAATTTTATTATTTAAAAAAAATAGTTTAACGGCGTTTTTCGTGTCGATATCGATATCTCTGGTAACTAAAAAGATAGAAAAAAATGAGTTAGACAGTTCGATGGCGCGTTTTATTCTGAGTTCAATGATATCAAAAAGTCAAAATCGACCTCAGCCCCTTGACCATGGATCTTTTATCGACCGATAAAGAGACATAAGACAATAAAATTTGACAGTTCAAGTACTGCCGATGTCAATTTGTCGACGTCTAATGTCACTTCATCGGTCGATGAAAGATCTTTGCTCGCACTGCAGGTCATTTTAGTGTATGGACGGCAGCATGGGTGAGAGATCTAAGCGATTGTGATGTGATTCATGTGATTGTGAACCTTGCGGCCGCAAATTATTGCGCATAAGATTGCTTCGCGGTGTCGTCCCTAGTTATAATACCACAATGTATATTTATCTCATTGTTAATTTATTCGCGTAGTTCACGCGCTTGCCGCTCCCGTCCTACTGTTTATTTATATCTGCCACTGCTCTCGGCGTTCGCTGAATGTAAACAATCATTAATAATATTATTAATTAACAACACACTAAGTGTTTGTTTTGCTTTTGTTATCAACCATGTGCTAAAATTGGCAATTCTGATCTCGACAGTTTTTTCTAATTGTTTTATAATGACTGCTATTAAAATTAAGCCACGACCACGAGTATTTATTTACTCTTATAGTTTTATCATGTAGGTACCTATTACGGATTATGAACTTATTATGTTCTTGATTTTTGTGTAAAGCAGGAAGATCTTTCTGAAGAACATCTCTGAAGAAAAACAACTTTGAACCTTGTTAGGATCACTGACTGAAGGCGTTATTGATCCTTTATGAGTTTTAAAAATTATTTAGTTATGACCAATTGTGGGTACACCTGCTGATATCTTTGGCCTCTTCAACTCTATAAAGAATAATCTATTTCCAGCGAGCGATGTATACGTTACACTAGATAGGGCGTTCCGAACGCGCACTATGTTGGACTCATCTGCGGTGTCGACTCGGCAACTTGCTTTAAGCCTCGAATTCACTAGGGCACAAGTAGGGCACAAGTTCTGAGACTGTTACAGAACATCTACGGTGCGTGTTCTCAGAACATTTTGGTAACATGTCGTGATACATTTTGCTTGTCCACACGTCAGTCTCCGCCGAGATGTCGCCCGAGGAAGTCGTGGCAGTTAGTGCTGCGTACATTTATATTTTATCGAGTAGTTTACCGAAACGTTATAAAAAGAAAAGGTGGTGGGTGCGAAACTACTTATCACAAAGAGAAAGCAGTGATAATATCTTACGTGATCTTCGAATGTTTGATGGATCATTTGTAAATTTCACTCGAATGACATCGACTGATTTTGAAGTTTTACTAGAAATGATCGGGCCTGCCATAGCTAAACAAGACACAATATTACGGAATGCTGTTGGTCCTGACATCAGACTTGCAATAACATTGAGATACTTGTCGACCGGAGATTCTTATGCTTCCTTGTCGTATACATTTAGAGTATCAAAACAACTGATCAGCAAAATAGTACCAGAAGTTTGTAAGGAACTCATAAAAGCGTTGAAAATATATGTCATGGTGAGTACAAAGACATGGTAAAATCACGAATGTTTTATTAATATTATTTTTAATTATTAGAAAGAAAAATTATTCCCGCAGAAAAGATGGAATTATGTCATGATCAGATGGTTCCTGGCTGTTATCAAATTGAAAATCCAGATTTTCACGTACAGTTGTTTGTGGAATGCTATTCAGATTGTCGTTGGATGCTGTAACACTGTCCTGATGTTCCGATGGTGTGGTTGATGCGGTACTGTAGCCTTGCTTGTATTTGCCCATGCGAGCTTCTATTAATATATTATTAATATAATATTTCGCCATGAGGGCGGAGTGTTCGTCTTTAATGAGACGTAGCTCTGAGGCAACATATCGTCCATACACATCAAACTCATCAGGGGTAGCTTCCATCTTATTTTTGGCGGACCTCATTATTTCAAACGCCTCTCCCAATTTATCCTCTTGTGTTAACATTCTCTTTTTCGACGATTTAGATGAGGTAGGGCGCGGTGATGCTTCCATGGTAGGAGCCTGAGGTTGCGACTGGATGGAATTTTGAGTTTCTTGAGTATTTTCCGAGGAAAGCTTGGAGTATTGGTCATCGGTGTCCTGGCGTTGTGCCTGAAATAATTTTTATGTTATGTTATGTTACATATATTTTTCAGGTCCCAAATACTGAAATAGGATGGAAAGAAAAGGCTCATAATTATGAAATACTATGGAACTTTCCACATTGTGTTGGAGCTATTGACGGCAAGCATGTTTTGATTCAGGCACCTGCAAATTCTGGTAGTGATTATTACAACTATAAAGAACAATTTAGCATTGTCCTCTTGGCTATTGTAGATGCTGATTATAATTTTATATATGCTAACTGTGGTGCCAAAGGAAAGTCATCTGACAGTGGAGTTTTTCAAGAAACTTCTTTTTATGAAGCTATGAATGAAAACCAACTTAGTTGGCCAAAACCGGAGCCACTGAGACATGAACCAAACATGCCATTTGTACTCGTGGGAGACAGTGCATTTGCACTCACCGAAAAAATGATGAAACCATATCCAGGCTACCATGAGGTGGGAAATGTAAAGCGCATTTTTAACTACAGGCTTTCGAGAGCGAGAAGAATTGTAGAAAACGTATTCGGAATCTTATGTGTCGTGTTTCGTATGTTTCGCAATGCAATTGCGCTCCAACCTGCTAATGCTGAAGTTGCCGTAATGGCCTGTGTATACCTACACAATTTTCTAAGGCGTCATAAGCAATCGAGAGCACTCTACACCCCACGTGGAACCTTTGATTCAGAGGATTCGGATCATAACATTGTGGGAGGATCTTGGCGCAGAGAATTTGGACCTAATATTTTGTTGGATTTGCAACCATCTGGAAGACCATCTGCTCAATCTGCTATGGTAACAAGGAACAAGTTCGCTGAATATTTCATCACTGCGGAAGGAAGTGTTCCATGGCAAAACAATGTAGCTTAGAAATAAACAAATATTTAGAATAAGAATTGTAAATTTCATTATGTGTCTACCTACCTATAGCGGTTCATGAGATAAAACCCGTTGACAGACAGACAGACAGCGGAGGCTTAGTAATAGGGTCCCGTTGGTCAACCTTCGAGTAGGGAACCCTAAAAACGACTTTATAATTCTCTTATAATTATTGTTAATGCTTATTTATTAGAAAGGTACTACTCGTATAATAAATTTATTTTAAAATTGTGACTTACTTGTGTCTCCAATGTATCTGTGCCACCAGAAGTTGTCGCCCCACTCAATAAAAACTTCATGGCATCGTAGGCAAACCAAGAACTTGATTCTATAACTTCGTCCCGTGCTTTACCCGTGCCTTTCGAAGAAGCTATTTTCTTTTTCTCACGCATAAATTGTGAGCGGAGGTTGTGGATCTTCGCCTCAACATCTTTCCTTGGTATTTGAAGGTCATTGGCTAACCCCTCCCAAGCATCATTTTTCTTTATTTTATTTTTGTATTCACGGTTATTCGTGTCCCACAAACATCCTTTGCTTTCGTAAAGCTCAATAAGTTTTAGAACTAATTGATTTCCCCACTCTACGGGCATGTTGATGCTAGAATTCGCGCACGCGTCCACACTCTGCAACAGCGGTCGCAGGACTGATGTCGCAGGAAGTTCTGTCTCGCGAGCTAAAACACGGAACCTGTTCTGCGACACGTAGATGTCGCTGTATAGTCGCGTGCGACGTCGCAGAACAGAGCGCGACGTCGCGGCGACACGTAGACGACATGTGCCTAGACAGGTTCTGCGACGATTTGTCGCCTAGTGAATACGAGGCTTTAAGCCCTAGATTCACTAGGGGACAAATGTCCCGTGCAACTCAGATTCTACGTGTTGCTGCAACGTCGCAGCAACGTTGCCTGATGCCCCGCAACATTTAACGTGACGCGGGACATGTTGCACGCTCCGAGAGCGAGCGCATGTTGCGCGCCGTTTGTCGCTGAATGTAGACGTGCGCGCAACGTCCCCTAAACATCACGTAGTTGTCGAGCAACATGTTCCGCAACATGTCGCTGCGTTTGTCTTGCTGGACTCATCCGCGGAGTCGACTCGGCACCTTGCTTTAAGCCTCTATTACACTAGGGAACAAATGTCTAGTGCAACTAGGATTCTACGTGTTGCGGCAACGTCGCAGCAACGTTGCCCGGTGTCCCGCAACATGCCCCGCAACTTTAACGTGACGCGGGACATGTTGCTTGCTCCTGCTCCGAGAGCGAGCGCATGTGTCGCGCCGTTTGTCGCTGAATGTAGACGTGAGCGCAAGGTGCCCCTAAACATCACGTAGTTGTCCAGCAACCATAACATGTTCCGCAACATGTCGCTGCGTTTGTCTCCTATAGTGTATCCGAGGCTTTAGTGTGGCTTCGACATTCACACGTGCGCAGAGCGGCGAAAATAATTCTTTATTTCTTAACAAAGTGTTACACCTAGACGTTTACTAGGTACAATTCAGTTGTCAAGTAAGTTATATTAATTGTTATTTAAGTTTATTTTAGATAGTTTTATCGTAATAATAGAATAGAAAAGATATTTTTTCATTTCTGTGCCACGGCTTCTACAATCATAGACGCCATCTTGATGTTGATGCACACTACGTTGTCTTGCTTGACCCATCGGCGATCTGGCGCTGCGATGTCTGTCTTTTGATTAGACGACTTAAAACGTTTAAGCGCTGCAGCGGCTGCAGTGAACTTTAGGTCTCTCATTCCAAAATTTGAACAAATGGTTTGTATGAACGTTCAATCTTGTCTATCTCTTCTAGGTCAATGTCTATTTCTTGGTAAGGTAGTACCTAGTGTTCCACCGGTAGTCCAAAAGTTAGGCTGGGTTAGATTATCAATTTTTTTTAAATACACCTTTTTTGTATATTTGTAATTTGTAATTATTATACCTACGCTTAAATCTTGCTTCAGAAAGAAATAAAGACGAAGGCGACTTAGTTCATCGGATCTCAATGAGAGCTCACGGTAGAGCCTGAAGTGATAAGATAACAATTAAAAGTTCTCATGTCTTACAATAAACATATGTTCCACTTGTGCTCAATTATCAAAGTCAAGTGTAAGCCCACACAATTAGTTATCGATCTAATCGGTACGCATACATTCGAGTGTGTGAGTCACGCGGCGGTCGGCGGTCGGGCAGGCGGGCATGGTCACGTGCGATCCTAACCAATTATAATGCTCGAACGTGTTTGACATGCATAAATCTGTGCATATGTCCATGCACTAGAAACCGTATAGGGCATTGTATTGTCCGTCACACGGCACAGGATTGGTCCACGGTAATGATCGCTCCGATGTGCTAGCCTTAATCCAATAAGGGTGTGCTGCACTGTACACGCGTGCGCGAAAGTTTTCAAAAGGTTTTATGGTACACTAACTTTTGCCCGTGACTTAGCCCGCGTTAAGTGTTTGCAGGAATAAGTAGCCTGTAACCGTCTCCAGGATCCCATCTATATCTAGCATTAAATCATTAAAATCTGTTTAGCGGTTTAAAAGTGAAAGCGCAACAAACCAACAAACAAACAAAATTACTTTAAAAACACACGGGTTGGTTAACGTAGCGGACTAGCGGCGAGGAACCCATTTGATCACGGGTTCCTACTGCACGTGTCTCCTAAATGTAATGATCTGCAGTGAACATAGTAAACACATCTGAAAAAAGACGCCTATAAACATTGAATCAATTTCTGCCTAGACTACGGAAAATTCCAAATCAGTAACGCCCGTCGCGGGTCACGTAAGTATGAATCATGTGCTACCCAAGTACGTAATTGGGACCTGGACGCGTTCACGGCAACCGCCAGCAGTTGATGCACGTACGTAGGTGTTTTAGGATGTTTGATGTGACCACAGCCGCTTCCTCCCCATTGCGCCAATTGCGCTCGTTTGCAACCGCCACTTGGACTAATTGTGAGCCGTCCGCTAATTGCGGACGGCTGATGGACGGCGCACCTCGCGGTGCACAACTATGCCCGTGTTGTTATCATTGCCCTTAGTTGTTGATGGAAATCCATTTGTCTTTATTGTCTTATTGAAAAATGCTGCAAAGGAAGGAGTTAATTATTAGATGACGGCTGGTCGAACAGAATAAAAGAGGAAGACTGAATAAAAGAAGAAGGTCTGTGCAATAGCACAGACCCCTAACTAAATTGGGGAATGATGATCATAACGAAAAATTACTAATATTGAAACTCTCAAAACTGTGTTATTTTTGGTCAAAATGTCATATTAACATGTTTAATGTTTTCTTTCTTTAAAAAATATCACCTCTGCTGAAGTTTTGCCTCTGTGTTTCGAATTTTAAATTAGTCCAAACATCAAAGAAGGGCAGTGTCAAAGCCGTTGTAAAAATAAAATCCTTTGTGTCGAGAAATGTTTAGAGATTACCTACTTTATTAGATGATTAGGAACAAATATAGACAGATATCGTTCAATAAACAATTTTTTTTTTTTTTTTTTTTTTATAAAAGAGGGAGGCAAACGAGCAGGCGGGTCACCTGATGGAGAGTAATCACCGCCGCCCATGGACACCCGCAAAACCAGAGGAATCGCAGACGCGTTGCCGGCCTTTAAGGGAGATTAGGTTTAAGGAAGGAATAGGAATTGGGAGGGGGGGGGGGGGGGGGGAAGGGGCCTCCGGAACCCACACTGGTCGGACGAAACACAATAGCACTAAGCACCATTATTTCACGCCGAATATTAGTGAGAGGGTGGTATTACGCCGGGCGAGCCGGCCCAATGCGTGCTGCAACGCAGCGTGGCTCTACCACTCAGTCAGTGTCACTCATTTAGCACCACCCAGGGATCACGTGTAGGGTTTCAAGGGTAAACCTACGGACGCGAAATACTATTTTTAAAAGGTTTTATTGACCAGGAAGTTAAGCGACTCATACTCCTCGTCCGCACGGGGAACACCAGCCAGAAGGCCGAGGGACTTTTTTACATTGTATACGTGATATAAATCTCAACTAATTCTTGTCGACATCTCAAGGCGTTGCTCCAGATTCAAATTAGATGATTCGTAGTAGGTACACATCATCCTGATAAATAAATATTAATGCGTGTGATTTTAATGTTGCCGATTATGTCCGTCAGTACCGCAGAACGGTTCGGGCTGGTTTCCATCGCCAGACACAGAGGTGGTTACGTAATTTCGTGCGCTCTATTTGTTCATTTGTTATTTTGAAATTGGTTCACTTCAGTACAATAATGGGCTCCTTGACTTTATCAAGCCGCCGCAGTAGTTCACTTTCTTCCTCATATATATTTCGCAGTTGTCGGGCATCGGTGCGGCTCTAGCTACTGCGCGATGTATCGCAAACACCTCAGGTTGGGGTCAAGGCGACCGTTTCCGACATTCTACTGGTAAAAGGACAGTTTTGCAAGTTGTTTACCCTTTTCTTTTATTTAAATTCTTTTCAAGTTTAATGCTCCACATCCTGCTGTACGAGTTACTTTATGGTTGATATTATTTTCAATACTATGTCTGTGTTGAAATACTCGCGCTTGTGCCATTATTGTTACAAGATACTACCTATCATTAAAGTATTTTGAACACAGATTTTGACGGTTCGACTGTTATGTTTTTGTTTTGTTTATTCCACAAGAGGAGATGCTTGGCCTTCATCTTAACAGATGATGAGTGAAGATGGGGGCGAAGGTGGAAGCGCAATTAAGGTCACTATATTTCATATCGACTGTGATTTTTGCGTAAAATGGCCATTTTCGCATTTTGTAGTAATTTTGCAGTTGTGTTTATCGTTTTTATCGAAATAGGATAATAAATTCATTTTAAAATCTTTATTCCTTATGAAGTAACAATAATTGTTACTTCATAAGGAATAAAGATTTTTATTGTTCTGGTGAAAATTTTGCTTAATATTATTATCGTAGATAGGAGAAATTTACAGTTAAAGCGATTTTCGATTTTTTTTGTTTAGAATAAGTTTTTTTTATATAAAATCAATAATATCCAAAAATTCCGAAACCGCTACGAAGTATATGACTATAAAAGAGATACCATTCATTTTTTTTTATTTCATTGGTTTAGAACAGTTTAGTTCAATCTAGTAGCTCAAAAAAGTGCCTTCGCGCATTTTATGAAAAAGTTTCTCTGCAATTTTGGGTTTAATTAAAAAGTTATGCAAAATTTACAAAAAGCTAGGCCGCTACGATCTATCCCAATAGCTATTCTACACTATTCAATTTGTCAAAATTGTTAATATATTTTGGTTTTTGAGATCAAGAACGCTAAAATTGGCCATTTTATGCAAACATTCAAGATCCCCAACGGCAACTAGGTACTGAGTAACAGGATATCTTATTTCTAATTGTCGCCACACAACATTATTGTTAAGGTGACAGTAGTGGTAGCCAGACGGACCCAACAAGGCCTACAAAAAATAAAAATTCGATAAATTTTCATATTTCTACGATTTTACACTACTCTTTTGTTTGTCGCTGATTTATTATTGGTCCGATCGCAGCATTAATAAAGTAAACAGCAGTGACAGATGTATCCGCTGGCAATGGGCGGAGTGTAATGTGTTGTAAACGTCGTTTTGTCTGCAAACTGTCGGCCTCGAGCCCTCGAGCTCTCTTGATGACGGTTTGACGTCCCCAAGACCAAACAAATGAGCGGCCGAGGGAACTACTCGGCCCATTAATAGATTAGGTGGGCTCGAAGCTCTCGCGAAAGTTGCGTAAGATAAATATCAATTTAATGTTCCGACAAAATGTTTGGAAACGAAAGCTTTTGTTGCCGGGAACACTCGATGGCTGATACTGTAGGCCAATTTTGTGCAAAGAGGTTGCTGTGAAAGAATTATTCCCCAGAGATACACTTTCCCCGTAGAGACACTTTTAATAAAACTACGCTTTTATTCCTGTAATTTTTTTAAAGCCTACCTATTTGTCCTCTTGTAATACACTTTTCGGTACTGTTGTGCATAAAATCACTTTGTTTCGTGAATACTTTATTAAACAATGGATGAAGTCCAAGATGATGCCTTACAATTTTGTTTTTATGGTCGGAGACACCGCACCACAAATTCAATACTTAGAAGGCTGGCTGGCACAACCGTCTAATTATGAAAGCCTCGATTATTTGTTTAATAATAACTAATTTATTTTTTTCATTCATCTAATAACATTTTTCTATAGGTGTTCAAGCCGAAAGTGTATCTCTGGGGAATAGAAGCTTTAGTTTTGTTTGATTTTGATTTATTAAGTTTTCGTTTTCATCTAAAACACTTTTCTATTTAAGTGTTCAAGCCGAAAGTGTATCTTTGGGGAATAAAAGCGCAGTTTTATTAAAAGTGTCTCTACAGGGAAAGTGTATCTCTTGGGGAATAATTCCTGTGAAATATAGTTAGTTATACATATAGACGAAAACAACTAAAGATGTTGTTACATACTAGACAGATGCATTTATATTTGTGTGGCTGCAATGAATTATTAACTTCGATTGTTTGATACAAATATAGCACTATAGTTTGATGTTTAGATAGTTTAGATTACTTAATCAAAAAATTGCACAATCTTATTGTGTTGAGAACAAACTTGAAGTAAAAAAAATTGCATTTATTTATATTGCATCCTCGGATTGTTTTGCTAGGTGCGCTAATCAGATGCTACGTGATCTTTGTCGCCTTGAAGTGGTGCAACGACCCATTTTTGGTCCGAGTCAACGTCTTCAGCGTTTTTATCTTGTACGGATAAGGTAAAACGCAGGTGTAAATATCAGTGATTCACGCGGGATTTTTGTTCAAAGCTGATGTTACTATATCGACACTAAATTATAGTTGTAGAAAAACATATTATCTAAAATCGCCGAGTATATATATACTGGCATTCACTAGGAGAAAGTAAAAATCTAGTTTTTATCAGATTCCTCACATTAAAAACTCTTTTGATTACTACACTTTACACCTGATTAACGACCAACGCTTTTAGCCGTAAATTTAGCGTTGGCTAAATATAAAAGCTTTCTAGCTTTCGGAGTAACTCGGCCGAATCGGCGGGTATAAAAACGTATGCGTAGGAGGTATCCTATAGGTACCTAGTAGGATAACGTAGGATACTAATCAAAGCAGTTGTGCGCTAAACCCTGTTTAAATATGTTGTTTATTAAGGGAGTCCTGCTTGAAATTATGAAAATTTACGTATTTTTAAGTCACTTGTACTATGCTCTGAATTAGTTAAATACATTAAAAGAACTTAAGTATGTAAGTTAGCCTGATCATTGCACAAGGTCATGGCCTTGTTGAAATGTGAAACAAATTCTTTAATAATTAACAAACAATACATAAATCTAATTACACCTAAAAACATATTTTTTTCAAAAACTTTCTTAATTTTACTCATAAAACAATAATTCTTACATGAAAATATTTGTATTGATATTCCGCAGGGCACCCCCTTCTTTAAAAGTAAATTTATATTTTTAACACAAGGGCGTAATGGTTTTGCACATTTCGCAGAATAAAAACATTGCTCTAATTAAATTACTGGTCTGAAACTTCAAAGCAGAATTGATCTTATTATTAATATCAATATGATTGATTTTGCTTTGAAGTTCATTATTAAGACTTATGTCTTTTTTTGCGTTCGCGCGGCAGTGTCGGCACCTCCTTAAAGTAAACATCATCGTCAGCCTATGAGCCTATAAACGTCCCGCTGCTGGGCACAGACCTTCCCGCCTGCATGTGGGTAGATTGGGCCATACATAACCCAATCTGGACCAACGGCACGACGTGCCTTCCGAAGTACGGAAGAGCTTGAGATACTTTTTTAAATTCAATTTCCGTCAATTACCCAGCATTGCAAAAGTTACTTAGCGACAGCGCCATAGAGCTCCTTAATTGTACATAAATACATATAATCACGACTATTAATTCCCGAAGGGTTAGTCAGAGACTAGGCAATAAGGACAGCAAAGCAGTACTCTACCATAGTCCACTTTTCACCAAATAGCGACTGCACATTTGCTCAGCGTGACAGGTGGTGAGCCCACGCCGCTCTGTGCTGTTTGATGTATTTACAGTCTTTAGATAGATAGATAGATAAAACGCTTTATTGCACACACAAAAATACAGAAAGCATAAAATAAGCATATTAAATAAAACTAATGTGGGCAAAGGCGGTCATATTGCTTAAAGCGATCTCTTCCAGACAACCTTTGCGGTATAGGACGACAGAAAAAGAACGACAAGCAGTGCACCAGAAACAAGCAAATATGAAATAAAAAAATAGAATTAAAATACTTAATATAAAAATAAATTTAATAAACTTACAATACAGATACCTACCTACTATAAAATATTATAAAAATAAATATATATAAATAAATAATTATACTAGTAATATAATAAAATGCATCAAATAGAATAATAGTTGTTGCAAACTAGGACCTAGTCAAGAGATGCGAATGCAGTTTGGCTTTGAAAGAAGCAGGTGACTTTAGTCCATTAGTCGCGACTTTTACGACACCATATAGTATTATTTCACCGCTACGCGACACAGTAAAATTAATGTAATTTTATTGGTTTACGTAACTTTCGTAAGAGGTGTTTGGTCAGGCCATCCAGTTGAGCGTTTGTCTTCTCCCGGCCTTATATGTCGAGAAGGCCGGCGCAGTCATTAGGGTCAACTAGCACGTAACAAATGACACCGGCGCACATAGCGTGATCTATAATATGACTAGATTTATGGTCCGTCAACGATTCTGCAACACCATATACTTAAATTATCCATGTGGTCGTGGACGAGTGTTTATTTTTTAATAACTTGATACAAGATAAACGTTAAAGGCTGTTGAAAACAAAATAAAAAACAAAAATGTTCGTAAAGTACCGTAGTCCTTCAATTGATGTGACATCACCACGTCAATCGGTTATTGAGCGTGAATATCGTATATCCTGTCCCGGACTACACGTGCTGGTCTTAGGAACCACCATCATACCATCAATTTGGCAACCCTTTCCTCTGTAAGTTTTTGGAATTCTCTGCCGGCGCATGTTTCCCAGCTCCTATAATCCCGGGTCTTTTAAAGGGGGCGTGAAACGGCATTTATGCAGGCCGTCATGAATGGGTGCGCTTGTTACCGTACTTGTTCCACGGTGAGGAACGCTCTCATTATTATGGACTACATCGGCTGCTTACCATCAGGCAGGATGTGACAATGACGTGTCACATTAAAAAAAATACCACTATCTTATCCACGATAACACTAGCATGGTTGTGTTCCAAAATTAGAGATAAGATAGCCAGTTCCTCAGTAGTTGTGGAATCCGGGTGAAGTGCGTTTCCGCCATCGGCCTCATCATCACCTAACATCAAGTAAGATGTAGGCCAAAGACTTCCCGATGAAGAAAAAAAATACAATAACACTCGAAGAAAGTGTTTCGCGTCATGTTTATGCCGCGTCCGCACGCTTGCCACTTGCCGCAAACTCCAAACCTCTACAAACGTTTGGATTAGTGATTTGTTCGACGGATCGGCTACAAGCGCTTGCAAACCAAGCCAAACGCTCTATCCACACGTTTGTATTTGTGACAGCTTGTTGAGGTTTGCCAAGCGTGTGGTCGCGGCATTAGACTTTGTCTACAGTTATAAATTGTTTCGAGCAAATATTGAACTGCTTTATTGTATTTTTAAATAAGCGTAACCCTATTACATAAGGGGTTTAGTTAGTCGCTCACTGCCTGTGACAATGGCACACAGTCACTTTAAATTGTTTTTCTAAAGGTTCTACTTTAGTTAGTATATTTTTGTACACTTACTTTTGTATAGAAATGCTATCAGGTTGTTAGTATCTTAAAGCCGAGCATGACTTTAAAATAGAAATGGGCAAGTACCTACCTACGTTGAACTGAAACATGTTATTTTTTTTAGGAATCTACTTGCGTTTACTTTAAAAACGTATACTTGCGTTAAGTTTACCCTGATGTATCAAAAGTGCTTCATAGTGGTTGAATTTGCTTCACAGTTTGACTCTCTGAGGTTTGACCTCAAAACTGTTGCCAAGTATCCATTTTGAAGTTAAGTATAGATGCACAACCTATAACTGCGCTCAAAAACAATTATATAACTTTTACAGATTTAGAAATCCATTTGGGACAAATCTGTTCAAATCATTGTAAGTTATATTTTTTGCAGTAGTTTGTAGTGTGTATTTAGAAGTTTGAAATTCTTTTACAAAGCCTTTGTCTCGGATGCATGATACAACATTTTTGAACGCGGTTTTACATAACCTTAGGTCACAACATGGTTCCTTAAAACTAATTTCCCAGACTCGATTCTCGAGTCGTCAGCCTTCTTGCTAATTCTGTTTTATAGTTTCGGTCTTACCCATATCTTCTGGCCAATTTGGATTGCTCACACTGGAATTTGAAACGACGGTGATTTTTTTTTAAATAATTTTCATAGTCAACTTACGTCGTCTTTCGGTTTGATTGTCGTGCGTCGTGCGTGGGTCTATGACAAAATGTTTTAGCAAAGGTCTTATCTTTCTTTATATAGCTTTTCAAATATAAACCTCGTATGCCAGCACCACACGCTTGGCAAACCTCGGCAAGCCGTCACAAATTCATTCAAACGTGTGGATAGAGCGTTTGCAGGCGCTTGTGGCCGATCAGTCGAACAAATCGCGGCGCGCAAACGCAAGCGGCAAGCGTGTGGTGCCGGCATTAAATGTTTCTAAACACATGGAGCGAATCAAATTAGGTATAATAAATAACACTTTTTTTTAAAACAATTTTTCTTATAACTTCCTATAAGTTTCAGCATTTATAAATGTAATAAGACTCATTTTTATAAATAACAAGCGGCCGCTCGCGGTTTCACCCGCGTGGTTCCCGTTCCCGTCGGAATATCGGGATAAAAAGTATCGTATGTGTTAATCCAGGTTATAAACTATTTGTATGCCGAATTTCATCCAAATCCATTCAGTAGTTTTTACGTGAAAGAGTAACAAACATCCATTCATACGTTCCCGTGGGAATATCGGGATAAAAAGTATCCTATGTGTTAATCCAGGTTATAAACTATCGGTATGCCGAATTTCATCCAAATCCATTCAATAGTTTTTACGTGAAAGAGTAACAAACATCCATCCATACGTTCCCGTGGGAATATCGGGATAAATGGTATCCTATGTGTTAATCCAGGTTATAAACTATCTGTATGCCGAATTTCATCGAAATCTATTCAGTTGTTTTTACGTGAAAGAGTAACAAACATCCATCCATACTTACAAACTTTCGCGTTTATAATATTAGTAGGATAATCTTACATACACATATCACGCCCCTTTTAGAGCAGGTAGGCAGAGACCACATAGCTTTCCATTAGCAACTATCCTGACACACATCCTTTGCATCACTTACTCTCATAGATAATAATAATCTTAATCTATCATAATCGGCAATAATTACATCAGAAATTGGTAAATGAGGCTCCCTGTGAGGCTGATCACTCTTGCGAGCAGACGGTGCGCAAGACGTGACGCATTCATGTGAAATGTAATTAAAGAGGCGTCGTGAATTAACAAATCAGTGTTTGCGAATTCATGAATATATCCGAATAAATTTGGTTTCTAAAGTAAATTTAATCATGATCTTAATTATCGCGCAAGTAACTGAATTTAAACACTTTATTCCCGTCAGTAACTCGTGTCGCGTTCGCGTAGCGGTGAAAGAATACTACCACCCCCTCTCTTCCCTTGGCTGTCGTAAAGGGCGACTACCGGACCAAAGACTGCACATACATACAGCCAACAGCTTAGGCCGGGTTTCCACTGAGGCGGAGCTGAGCGGAGCGGAGCTGAATTGACCAAACACGATGGTCGAAATCTCCGCTCCACAAGATTTCGAGCATTGTCAATTAAGCTCCGCTCCGCTCAGCTCCGCCTCAGTGGAAACGCACCCCTAGTCAGTCAGTCACTATTTGGTGAAAAGTGGACTATGGTAGAGGATTGCTTTTGCTGTTCTCATTGTCTAGTCTCTGACTAACCCTTCAGGGATATAAGTCTGGGTTATAATGTATGTATGTATGTATGTTATAGCCGCCCTGCGACGTCGTCTGCGTGAACACCGTGACGAAAATCCATTTTTCTTTATACAAACATTTTCCTGACAATTACTAACACAAAAAAATAGAATTATATAACCAAATATATTCTGTCTGTTCGTTCGCAGCCGTTCTGGAGTGACGGATAAATAACAACATAAAAACGTGATAGATACATTTTATGGGCAAAATGGCCTTGTAGGACCCAATCGGTTAAAGACCTAAAACAAAGCTATAATGAGAGTTAAAAATATTTAAGTTTCAATAGAGAAGAAATTTATTTCCACGAATTGATAACCTCCTCCTTTTTTTGAAGTCGGGTAAATAGATAATTTCAGATGAAACGGAACACAACAGATTAAAAATGGTTGACGGTAGCTACTACAAATTAGTAGCTACCTTTTGTAGTGTTCGCGTAAACTTTATTCACTAACTACTTTTTCAGAAGTTATATTGACAGTGGGTGAACTTTCAGCTTCCCGAAGGAACTTGTCAGTAAACAGAGATTGTGGATTCGCTTTAATTGGAACTTTGGAAACATATTTACCGCTATATACATTCGAATGGTTTCGTTACGTCCTACTGATTAGTAAAACATGCTATAGGCACAGTGTTACTATAGGTACTAACTCTGTGAGACTTGGATATGAGTTCTCAACAATGATCACGTATCACACATCTATTGAATTGAATAACATAACATATCGCCGATACAATAACATTTTCTTATAAGGCACCAGTGGAATGCGCAAACAAGTGTTATGTTGAGTGTGGTGAATGGTGATATGCTAACGTCACCGAAACGAGTTTTGGGACAGCTCACTAAACTCAACTCGATCCGAAATACCGACCGTTTTGCGCGAATAACGTGTGACCGTTGCAGTTTCGTTCTCATTCATAATTATTTTTGCGTCCAAGAACAAGCCATTATGATGCTAATTACCGCTGTTATTAAGACGCATTTAAATTAATGAGTTGGGTGTTGGTTTTCGTAAACAGTGTCGTAACGTGTGTAATTTTATATTGCACCAATGTGCTCTATCTGTTGCGGGCTGGTTGCGTTCGTAAATGGCTTGTTTTCAATTAATATTTCATTATTTTTAAATATTATTTTACCTACTTACTTAAAATATTGTTTATTAACTATTGTGCGGTTGTGAGTAGTATACTAGATCAGACAGTCTAAATTGCTCGTGCTCATCTTACCAACATTTGCTGTTAGCGGGATTCGAACCCGTGATCGTGGATTTTGCATTTAGGGTGGCTGACCACTTCACCACCTAGCCGTCAGATTTTTCTTAGTAAGTATATACTACACATCCAAAGTATACTATACTTCCGAAGTAAGTATATACTATAGTCCAAATTACCCCTTTCACGTGGCTCAATTGTGTCCTGGCCTATATATCCCCACTTCAACACAACACAACCCTTCCGTGTGTAATAATTACGCTTCGTGCATTTCTCAATCCTGAAACACGCCTCATTAGAAATTTAGGACAGCAGTCAGGCTTGTGCTGCAGTGCCGCATGAATCATGCACAACAACGAAATAATACCGAGACAAGGACACATCCTTGGAGGATGGAAGGAGCCAGGAGCGCAGTGCCCGGCTTAACGCTCCTCGGGGTCACATCTCGTACCTACACAACTTTTATTGTTTCACGAGGTTATCTTTGCGATGATATTCTGCCGTCTGTGGAAATTTTATTTCATGGAATAACATTTTAGTTTTAGTTTTTGATGCAATTGAATTTAAAAGCTGATGACATTTCATTGAACGTTAAGAAGTGCTTACAATTTGGAGGAAACGTTCATTAACTACAGTTTAATTTTAGTCCTGACGATTCGAACCCTTTACAGAACCTGAAAACTTAAACGCACATAGGTAATATAGTTTTTAAATTCCCAAACATTTTGATCCGATGGTTTGATCAATTTATCTTACTGGACAATTACTCTTATTGGTACTACTTTGACTACTTAATAATAATAAAATAATTATAGATAGATACTTTTTTACGTTTCAATCGATGTGCACGCGTTTTAAGACAATCATTTCATTCGACGATACTCATTATTATAATAAACATTTATGTAGTCCACTTGGCGGTTTGCTCATACGCTCGTATCAGCGAGCGATGGCGATATGTATGATTTCACCGCGCCCCAACCAGCCACGTAGCGAAGCACGCTTCCTCGTATTGTGACATTACGTCTCACATGGTTTTTCCTCATTGGTTTAATTGCTCCAATTGCACAAAGATATAACAATGATTGATTAAATACTTCAGTTGATACGTAAGATGCTAGAAAAAGAAAAAAGAAAAAAGTTATATTATTGTGATGCGAGTTATACGCATTTTGCTAATGAAAGTTATACACCGAGACATTTTAGTGGTTGTTTTCCCGCGGCAGAACGATTTACCTTTAGTAGTACTATCGAATCATGAGAGTTATTTTTTGAAAATATAAATATTTTTGTAATTAAAGAAATAATCATCAACTCGAAAGCGTGAGAAACGATAGTTTCTTTACGAGATGTGACGTATTTTGGGTACTGTCTGCCGCACGAAATCAATGTTTAAAGTAAAAGAAGCTCCCGCACTAAGTAATGTGCTCACGCTTTCGAGTTGACGATTATTTTGTTGATTAGTTGAGAACAAAAATATTTTTATTTTCATAAAACAACTCGCATGATTCGGTAGTACTACTAATGGTAAATCGTTCTGCCGCGGGAAAACAATCACTAAAATGTCTCGGAGTATAGTACATTGTTAAAAAAAATGATTCTGGAAATTATTATACGGTTCTACTCGCCTTTGTTTTAAATATGTTGTGTGGTGTTTGCGCGAACATAAGAAAATGTCTTGCTCCGTAGATTAAAACGGTCAGTAGGTTATCGTAATGGAGGAGGTTACATTTCTCCCAACTATATCAGCGCATGAAATAGTTTAATTAGATTAAGCCGATGTAAACAAACAAGGAAGTGTCCAATAATAACTCTATAATTAATCATTAAGATATAATATTATGTTTTGTTGAAAAGATGTAAATTAAAAATAACTATCCAGGTTATAGTTGCTATCGTCTACTTATACGATGGAATTTCTATTAAAAAATGTAAATATATTTCTATTCTAATTTTACCCAATACGAACGGTGAGTGAATTTGACAATGACAGCAATAACCCGACCGTTCTCACGGAAAGTATATAAAACTTGCAAAGGATATTCTGGTGGCCACACAGTTGCCAAGCGAACTCGGGGCGTACCGCCACGCCCACCGGTGACGGAGGCGATGACAGACGTCACCATATACCGCCTCAATGTCTGAAACCTATCCACCTGCCAAACGACTAAAGCCTGCACCACAAGTACGAAGCTCCTGCGACGCCTCAAACGAATTTCTAGTTCATTGCTCGTTATATTACGAAAGTCTTATTCAATGGTAATAAAAAGAATATAAGGAACTGAGAAATCGCGCCTCGCGTCGCAATTCGGTGTCTGTAGTAACGGCCGAGCGAGCCCCTACAATTAATAGATGTCTTGTTTTACCATCTGCTTTGCATTTGCAAAACCCAGGGATATTTCTAAAATAGTTTAAGTAAATCTCTTGTTCCGCAAAATCAAAGCAATCTTTAACAACTAAGGGATATGATAACAAAATTCTGCTGGCGCTGCTAACTTTGCTGAAAATTCGTTGTTTTACCATCTGCTTTGCATTTGTAAAACCCAGGGATATTTCAAAAATAGTTTGAGTAAATCTCTTGTTCCGCAAAATCAAAACAATCTTGAACAACTAAGGGATATCTTTGTATCGTATAACGGCTGGAAAGTTATCGCATAACTACCTAAATATTGTAGAAATAACTTCTGTGCCGAATTCGCTGATCTGCAACTTGCTAGTTGCTATATCGTGGGCTGCTTTAGTTCGCCTTCTTGTCAGTTCTTGCCAATGTTATTGATTTTTTTTTATAATAGAAGGAGGCAATCGAGCAGGCGGGTCATCTGATGGAGAGTAATCTCTGCCGCCCATCGACACCCGCAACACCAGAGGAATCGCAGATGCGTTGCCAGCCTTTAAGGAAGGAATAGGTTTTAGAATGGAATAGGAATTGTGAGGGTGGGGGGGGCTCCGGAACTCTCATTGGCCGGACGAAACACTACAGCACCAGGTGCTATTATTTCACGCCGGATATTAGTGAGAGGGTGGTATTACGCCGGGCGAGCCGGCCCAATGCGTGCTGCAACGCAGCGTGGTTCTACCACTCAGAAAACGGTATGGTATGGTGGTAATGATTGAGGTATGTAGCAATTATAACTGAACGCTTTCAGTGAGTTATACAAGTGACAAAAATGAATCAAAGCTGGTTACACGCGGCTAATGTTACCGAACAGGTTTGAGAAGTAGCGCAACCGTGAAAGATGTGGCGCGTCGGTGTGTTCACTGTAATCTGTTATGGCCACAGTTCCAATATCGGTGCACGTTAGAGGTCAAAGCCGAGGTCTCTTTACGTCTTTTGCTGTGCGAAACACGTTTATCGATACCATATTTTGGTTTATGTCCAACTAGCGGGCGCTCGCGGTTTCACCCGCGTGGTTATCGTTCCCGTGGGAATATCGGGATAAAAGTATCCTATGTGTTAATCCGGGGTGTCAGCTAACTCCATACCAAATTTTATTAAAATCGCTCCAGCCGTTAAGACGTGAAGAAGTAACAAACATACACACTCACAAACTTTCGCCTTTATAATATTAGTGTGATAACAGATAAATGTTTGTTTCGAAACTTGGTATCGTTACTGAGCTTTTTTATATGGGTCGCTGCCCAAATTAAGATTAGAATGTGAATAGTACTTTCCCATTAGGAAGCCTATTCTGCTGAATGTCTTAACTATATACTGTTATGTTGTTGTTGGGATATTTTATGCTAGACAGCTGTGTGGCTTTAGCTTTTGCATTGTGTGGTTTGGTTTGTAATTCTGAAAAGTAGGTGAGCCGCTAATTTTTTTTCAATTCTGCAAATTATACGCTAAACGTTTCCTATAAGTTCTATAAGTGAAAAATAAGCACCTAGTTATTCCGTATCTGGAGTCATTTATTCGTTCGGTGTCGTTAAAATGAACGGCACTTTCACACGGACCTTTAACACCACCTATCATCCCCACGGGTCTAATTTTTCGTATAAGAATTTAAATAAATATTCTGTTTTATGTCATAGATTCGTTTGTTGTACAAACGAGTTGTAATGTTAAATATAATAAATACATTGTATACCTACTGTGTATTGAGCTTAAGTAAATCATCATTCGCCTGCCCTGTTCCCAATCTTATTTGGGGTCAGCGCAATATGTCTCGATCTTCGTCATTGTATACGTCTGAAATTGATAACACGGTTGATACTAAGGCTCGTATTCTAAAACCAAACCCATACTCAAATCTCTGCTTGAGTACAGTTAGAAAGGGATGCTATTCATCGCATATATCGCCATCCCTTTCTAACTGTACTCAAGCAGAGATTTGAGTGTGAGTTTGGTTTTAGAATACGAGCCTTAGTTTGTCTACATGTTGATAAATAGACAACACAATTTTCTTTTACTTCTCAGCCGACATCTCGACTTAATAAATTATTGTCAGTTTAAAAACGTCCCACGGCTGAGTTTAGGGCTCCTCATTTAAGAGGGTTTACGCATTTCGGTTTCCCATACAAACTTCCAAGTCGAAATTTTAAAAAACCAATATGCCAATTTTGATGAAACTTTGCATGAAACTTTTTTTTAAAAATGTTTTCAACAAACTATTTAGTTCCCTGTGTTTTACTTTAGCATGCAAACTTTGATCAAAATTGGCTTATTGGTCTATGAACATTTCGACTTGGAAGTTTGTATGGAAAACCGAAATGCGTAAATCCTCTTAAACCGTAGAGCAAATAGAGTGTTATAGGTTGGTTATAGGTCCGTAACTCGCCACGTAGCCTAATACGGTTGGTGTGTTTGAGTGAAATGTTATAACAATATTAGCAATATTTTATACTTTTCTACTTTTTGGCCGTCATGAATGGGTGCGCTTGTTACCGTGCTTGTTCCACGGTGGGGAGCGCTCTCATTATTTTTGACTGCATCGGCTGCTTACCATCAGGCAGGTTGTGGTCACTATGACGAGTCACTATAAATCAAAGAAAAAATATATAAATATAACACGGTACTACGACTACGTGCTTATACGCGCGTACGTATTCTGCCTCAGTTGTTTCACAATCATCACAGTCAACGACCTCGCGCCGTGTAGGTTATTTAGAGTGGTATTAAGTAATTCTACATACCTCTAAAACTTATCTGTTTAGGGTTCTGTATCTCGAGTGTAACAGAATGACACGGATAAGATTTTACTGCTCTTGTGTCTGTCTATGACTATTTTTTTTTTAATTTTACTCAGAGGTGCTCATAATGTTAAACTATAATCAGTCACAGGGTCGCAACGAACTCTGGAATAAGCTTGAAATTTATTATTGTGATCCGATTAAATACATACATAGGTACATAATATTCACGATTACTGTCTCTAAACGGTAAGCCAGGGACCAGGAAATAAGGATCGCAAAAGCAGTCCAGTCCAAAGTGTTTTATTTAAGTGTGTAGTGTAAGCGAAAAATTTTGAAAACAATTAAATAAGTTTAACAATTATGACTAGATCTTCCTATTGTTAATATTATAAACGCGAAAGTTTGTAAGTATGGATGGATGTTTGTTACTCTTTCACGTCAAAACTACTAAATGGATTTGGATAAAATTCGGCATACAGATAGTTTATAACCTGGATTAACACATAGGATACTTTTTATCTCGATATTTTCACGGGAACGGGAACCACGCGGGTGAAACCGCGGGCGACCGCTAGTATGTTATAAATTTTCCATGTTTTTAACATGCTCCTAATATTCTCAATGCAAAATGCGCTCAATGAATTCGTTGCAACAACGACCTTGCGGTTTTTCTAGGTCGATATGTCAACGAATAGCTTATGTTACGGAACCGCGCTTGTGCAGTTTGTTTTGTTTTTAATCCGACACCGTGCAGGTGTTGAGATTACGTTCGATGTGACATAGAAAAATGTTTCACTATTTATTTTTTTATCAAAAATATTGATAGAATGAGCACAAAATAGGTGATGTCAAACTGTATTTGTTGATTGTTTGGTTTGTTCATCTTTATTGTCTAAGAGTTATACCTACCTCCCTCCAGTCTCAGACACAGAGTCAAGAGTCCCTGGTTCCACTTAGTGTCAGGATTAAATTAAATGTAAAATAATAGATAATAGATACACAGACAGCGCGGCGGTTGAAAATTCATGATTAGTTAAACTTGACCATTCTCGGTGTTAATCACTAATTATAGTTATTGATAACTCGGAGCGTGTCATTTACAATTAAGTATAATTAGCGGTCGAAGGCTTCAAATGCTTTTCTCAGCGGAACCGTCCGACAATCAGCGGAATGCCAACCGTAGCACAAACACCATAGATTGAATCTTATTGCATTGAACTTACGGTATTTATGTAAAATTAATTAGTCGGCACATTGGATGTTGTTTCACTTGAAATAGCTCGGGTCGTCCTCTATACAAGGCGCGAGCCAATCTTACTACTTCCCGATGTGTGCACTTAAATACTTCCGATTGTGTTTTTTTCTAGTCTTATTTATAAGGTCTAGTGGTTTAATTTGTCTTTATAAGTATTTTTTAGTATTCATGTTAGCGAAAACACTAACTGTATTAACTGCCTGTAACACAGATTCAACTTTTTTAGGCTTCAGTGTTTCTATGCGAAACCTATTACTTAGCGTCTATGATTTATCATTGTTAAAAAGGTCTCTAATATTAAAGTCGTATGTAATTTCTTTCGTGGTAATTTATCTTTTTGGTTTTGTCGTGAACAAACCTTTGCTTTCTGAATTTTTGTTTTTTTTTAATGCTTAATAAGACTGCTCTTGACCTCGATCTCGCCTGATGGTGAGCGTAGATGAGGTCTACGATGGAGCGAGCTGCCCCAGAAGATGCCTATTGCCTGTTTTATTTATTAATGTTAATTCTTTATTTACCAGCTATATGAAGGTTTGTTTTGTACGGTAACAAAATCAGTCGCACTTACACCACGCCTATCATAAACTGATAGCGTTGGCGCATGTGTAAAGTGTTTGCATCGGTACTAATTAATAATCAATTTTGACGGCCACCTACATGTGTCGTTTGCATTTTAGGTGCGCACTCATCGCTGGAGCGTTCCTTTTGCTAAAATACTATTTCGTGTCCACCCGTTCGCCCACACGTGTCCAGCTCTCCGCAAATAGGTCACTCTTTAATTTCGACTGGCGACCAGGTCCGGCGTACCGAGAGCCCTTCAATGCTAAGGATTCTCGAGTGTTGACGGCTCAGGCCGGCTATCGCCGAAATGAAACTGCCTTTCGTACGAGAGCCTCCTATTAGCCGCTTTTGTGTGAGATTATCGCGGCTTTCAATATAATTCTTTGATGTTTCGAACCGAGTTTCAAACGTTTTATATGCGGTTAATCTCGTGTACCTTAAATGAATTTACTCCATTAGACGAATTATCGAAATGCTTTGACATTAAAAAAGGCACCCCTCTTCACATATTGTTTATTTTATCGCCCTAATATCGGTTTTCGGATTTTCTCTTTTTGGCTCATTTTAATACCTTAATTGGGCGAAAGTATTTATTTTTGTTTTCTTCATGGAATATTTTACGTTTTCTCTATTTATCTATATTCCGATCAGATTTGCAGATTTGCTATAATCTTATCCAATTAGGCGATTGTCGGTAAAGGTTATTTACGAATAAACAACGAATTAAATGCTGTGTAATCTTATCTCTTTATAAGATATGCAGCTATACCTATGTTTGTGCGAGGTCAAACGCTAATATATTTCATCGCTGCAATTAATTTAATATCTAAAGTGGCAATTCAAAATGCTCCTGCGATCGGACTAATTTCGTATAGTTAATCATGTGCACGACTAAAACGTCGCTGGGACAAAACGAAGGCTATGTAATTAATTGCGGTCGATTTGTTTTTTTCTTGTCCAGTTATTGAAATTATTTCCGCCGGAAACCTCCCGTCTAATACCGTTTAGGGAGTTGACGTCAAATATTTGCTAATACAATTATGAATGATAACAACTTTGGTTCAATATCATTACGTTTTTACATGATGACAAGTTTTTTATAAATGTTTATAAAGAAAAAGGTGTGTTGTCTTTAGGGTTGTCAACTGTTTGTCGGAAAATAATCCTACTAATATTATAAATGTGAAAGTTTGTAAGTATGGATATTTGTTACTCTTTCACGTAAAAACTAATGAATGGATTTGGATGAAATTCGGCATACAGATAGTTTATAACCTGGATTAACATATACTTTTTATCCCGATATTCCCATGGGAATATATGGATGGATGTTTGTTACTCTTTTACGTAAAAACTACTGGATGGATTTGGATGAAATTCGTCATACGGATAGTTTATAACCTGGATTAACACAAGGATGTTTTTTATCCCGATATTCCCACGGGAACGGGAACCACGCGGGTGAAACCGCGAGCGGCCGCTTGTATATATATAAAAATATAGTAAGCTGAAATAGAATATAGCAATATAAAGAAATTAGTTATAACGCAGACTACACTAAATTCATTTGTCAACACATTTAGTCACATTTCACATTAGTCAACACAATTAGTTATAAATAATATTATGACACAATCCATAAAGAAACAGATTAAAATATTATCTTCATTGTCTCAGACGGCCGTTGTCTGATGTTACAGATCCGGTTTCTATTAGTATTTATGTATGAGTACTGCGATTTATACTAGTAATAATATTAGTATGGTATGCCACTTTTTATTAATGCCACAGTTTAAAAATGACGTCCTGAATGGGTGGTAGGTTAAAAAGTTGGACGTTTCAAAGTACTTACTAATTGAGTTTATTGAATAAATATATTTTGAGTTTGAGTTTATTACGATGGATTGAAAAACAGCTCTGCAATTTATAACCTAGGTACCTACCTAAACTCGATCAAGAAACAATACCTACGCCTACTCTCTTTCTCCGAAACGAAATTTCGGCCGATTTTCATTTGCTATTTAAAGCGCTTTCCATTATTTATAAATTTCAACAATAATTTTCTAAAAATTAATAATTTAAATGCCAAACCTATTTTGTACGAACGAAAGGAGAATGACCTTACTATGGCAGTTAGGCTAGTTTTTTTTGTTTTTTAGCTAGCTAGCGTAACAGCGCTTTAATGAAATAAGTAGTAATCAATAGCAGCAATGCTCTGAATTATGAAGAAAAAATTACATTATAATATCATGCGGGAGTTTGAAGCTATCTTCATTTTTAGCTTATGACTTTTTCGGTATTTTGAGGTTATAACAACTGTTATCGTATGACTATCAGTTCAGTTCAGCATTTATTTATCACTTGACTCTTAACGCGGCGTTCTATAGAAAATCTTTTTTAACAGTATTCATTATAACTTAAGAGTACACTTTTGATATGTGAATGATTAAGACGCAATAGATATCGAATAGGCTGGTTTGGTCATTCTCCTTTCGGAAGGAATGGAAACCGCTGTAAATAGCAAACGTAAATCGGCCGAAATTTCGTTTCGCAGAAAGAGAGTAAGCCCTCTGGTCTGTAATTTTACTAAGCTTTCGTGTGAATGACAAACATAGCTAAGGTTGAAGTTAGGAATATCATTGGAATGAATTCCTAATGGAAAAATCCATAATGTTCTGGCAAATAAATATCTACTATTACATTAAAAAAAACACTGCTCAAAGTCAAAGTCAAAGTCAAATTATTTATTTAATGTAAACCTATTTGCTATTCTACTAGATTCCTAAATCCATAAAAGTATACCTAAGTAAATAAGTTTCATAAGCATTTTAGGCGTCTCCAGTTTGACTACCCTCAGAAGCATACCGTAGTTATATATATTATTTATTTTATATGTTATGTAAAAGACAACTCCAAGAAACTGGATCCATGATCAATGTTACTCTTAATTTAAAAGGAACCCTGTTCGACGGTGCCGCGATAAGAACTGGGTTACCCCCAAACATGCAACATAATGCATAATGTCTAGACTGCTCTAGCCTGTAGTCTCTAGGCGTGATAATCTCCAGCAGAAACAGACGCACAGCCTCAACGAGCTCATATTTACCAACGTAAATATGCGAGTGGCCGGGCGCCAGTGTCAAGGGCGGCAGCGCACTCCTCGCGCCGACCATCTTACGTAGACCTGCCCAGCCACACCTCAAGGGGGAGAGGGGAGTGGGGCCTCGGCGTTTCAGTTTCACACCCGACCAGGGGCCGTAGCCTCACGCTGCACGGAACAATAATGGTGTCGATCCATTCTGTTGCCGCCCAGCAACTACCATGACAACGAAGTTAAGTTTCCACGAAAATACGATCCCCGGTTTCTGGTAGAGCCTTGCATTGCCTTTATGTAACACGAAGCCCTTACACTTTGACGTTTTCTTTAAATTAAGGCTAATAATTCACGTAATTAGTTGGGGATCTTAGTCGCAGCCCGTGGATTACATTGAGCCCTTTAATTAAGAACAACGATTTGGTTCATTATGCTGAAATCCTGTAGTACAGTTTTTCCCGTCTCGTATAATTAACGCGTGTTTTTTAGGGATTCGCAGAAATAAGTTTATCTCTTATACTTTTGCTTCGTCAGCCAAATCAAAATCAATGTTTGAAAGCTTTATACGCTTCTACTTTTAAAGAGACTGTAATGATTTATTTACTTCGGGCTCTATAATTTAGAAATGCTTACTTTATGCAGAAATTATATTTTGAAAATATATTATTGTTCATTAATTCGACTTGTGCAAGACAATACAAAAACAACTCCGCATAAAACTAGGCAGCTAGTGGATGTTTAAAAGCTTATAGTTGTAATAAATGTTATGTATTTTGTAGATAATGTAGTATATCCGTGTAGATATTTAGATAAACTACAGACAAAAACACTATTGCTGGACTCATTCGATTCTAAAATCTAGACACTAATAATAATAAGAATGCAGGCTTTTTTGTAATTATATCAAAAGCTTTTACCATCCCTTTAACTGCTATTCACAATTACCTACATAACCACGGATAAGGTTTCGCACGTCAGAAAAAAATCTGATTACCAACCAACAACACGTATACGAGCGTATATTAACCTAATCTTATTAACTTTCGCGGTAGCAATAACAGTAAAGTAGGTCGTATCTTTAATCCACTCCATATTGCAGATAAAGATTTATTATTATGAACTGAGCAGGTAGTGATTTATAGCACAAATAACCAATCAGTTCTGTAGATAAATCTTCTGGCTTTTTGTACCTACTATTGTTTTAAAGATATCTGTAATATGTCATCTTTTGATCGGCGGCATACTAAGATGTTTTTTGTCTTAGGACAAACAATGGTGATTTGTAATTGGCTTCGATTGCGCCACTGCTTCCGATAATAGCTGATAGGTAATCTTGATGATGCATTGTAATTATATCTGATTTACATATTCTAGATAATTAGTTTAATAGGAATTAAGTAGGTATATCTTTTACAAACAGATTTTCTGTACTTATCTTATTGGTCCACTCACGGGGCCGATCATTACATCCTAAAGATAAAGATCATAGATTATAGGGCCATACTATACTTAATAACATTAATTATAATCAGCACCCCACTGCTGGGCACATGGGCAGTTCGGGCAGTATCCCAACGTGCCTACCGAAGCTTATTTTGTGACTTTTAGCACACATTTTTATATTACCAAGGGAAAGATGTTAAATAGACATTTTATGGAAGTAAACCGCTTTATTCTAGATACAATTGACATGCTAAAATACAAACAGTCATTGCTAATTATTGGCTAATGTTGCAGTAAAGCACTATTCCATTGGAAAAGGAATTACGTAGAGGAATGCTAAGAGGCTAATAAAATAAATACCGGTAGAAAGGGGCTATTTGGTAACCGTGTGGGGCTTTTTGGAAAAAAATAATATTTTTGAACGAACGCAAACAAATTAACGTGAACGCAACCTTTTTATTCTCTCACATTTGGTAACTCCGTTATCTGACAATCTCGACCAATCAGAGAAAAGAACACCGCGCGTGTGATGTTAAGAACTACATTTAGCGAGAGTCTGTCAGTTTTGTTCCAAATTAGTTTTTAAGTAAAAATGTTAAATTATTTAGTGTTGACTTTTGCATTATTTGTAAATGTTTAAATGTATGTTACCAAATATCGCCGTCCGTGTTTATATCATGGTATAGTAACTTTATGGTTTATATTGAAATAAAAACAGTTTATAAAGATATTTTCTATGTCATTTTGTATGCATACCAAATAACCCCACCCTGGGGGCTATTTGGAAAGGCACCTTCTTTTTTAAAATAAACCTTACTGTTTGTTCATTCTAGCTTTTATTTTTGTATTTTTATAGTTATATCTGTATTAAGCAACACCTACTTCTTTATCTGTTAAAAATTAAAGGAAAAATAAGTATTAAAATTTTATCCCTATTTTTTTACCAAATAGCCCCGTTCTACGGTACTTAAATGAAGAATAATAATATATGTTAATTAAACTTTATGCGTATGTATTCAACAGACTGTACTTATAACAACTATTAGAAATATTCAATTGGTTATGATGACCAATACTCAAGACGTTGTTGTAGTACGATACATTCGGTACAAAGAGGCATTTTTTTTTCTTCTTACTCATATAAACTAAGTTTAATCGTGATGCTTGAATAGGTAATGGTAAGTCGTTTATATACAAACGCTGAACATTCATCAAATACTTGCACATTGTGTGTTTGTCTTGTGTTTTTCCATTATTTATGCATTGCATGATATACCAATATTGACCCATCGCATGAATCGATGAGGCATTTTTAATAGATTTGTTTTCATTCTTAAGTTAATGTATTTGTTGTTTTTTTTCTTACAGTTACTATATTTATTTGAGCATTTTACGTTTTGGTTTGCCAGATGCACTGCAATTGGAGTTTTCACACTGACTTTCGAGATTATTTGTTATGATTGAAATATCAAAATACGTTGTCGTCGCTAACACTGTTGATATAATGTGTCGAATATTTAAATTTATGTCCGACATCCGCTACGCAAATGTGTTATTACTTATTACTCACTCCGCAAACCGATTTTCATGTTGTAAAATAAATTATGAGATTTGGCCGAGATGGTGCGGTTTGAAGGTCTCCGTGAAGTCGTTTAGACCAAGAACGCGCATTAAATTCAGTGTGAAAACTCTTTAGTGTTATTCAGACACTTCCGTTATAACATAAAGCCGTTGCATATAAAATATTAATAAAGCGACTGGAATAAACAGCTTTTTTTTATTCAAATTTTAGTATCTCGATACTTTTTTACGATTTTGACGCGCACGGAGTTGTCTGAATAGACTATTAAGATGTTGTTTTGCATGCGTGTTGGTGTGTAGACGTGGTTTCTTGCATGCAGGTCTAGGCGCGCTTCGCAGCAGCTGTCGAGGAGCGCCGAGAGCATTGACCAGTCTTTTAAGAGGTAAGTCAAGCACTTTTCCATCTCACCGACTACAGAACTTAAAGACTACTTATTTGATTGAGATTTATTATTTAAAGTGTTAGCTACTTTGGAATCCTAACTATCTTTGTGTAAAGCCTTTGGTGTTTCCTTGCTATTGCTACGATGTCTTTGGCATACCTTCCCTAATGCTCTTATTGGCTCACGTGGGCTCTTAAGTTGTGTAGTCGAGCTGTTAATAAAGCTTAGTTGAGACGAGGCCAGTAGGCGAGAGACAGTTTGTAACAATTAACGCTGTGACACCTACTATCGTAATTCTGTTGAGAGATTCAATTTAACAGCAACTAACTCTGCCACTGGCCTAGTCTCAAAATACAATGATTTTTAAAGCTTTTGATTGATATTATAATATTAATATTAGCAATTTTGTTGTGATTATTTTTTAATACCGACAAAGTGGAATTCTCTAAGTTTGCACGGGTTAAGGGTCAAGCCCGATAGCCTTATTGTTAAGGCATCTGACATCTGACCGGATTGCCTGTAGACAGCTTCAGTTGGGTTCGAGTCCCGCTTGTGGAATTATATTATTTTTTAAACTTTTTCGGTATCTACTAAAACATTTTATATTTTTTAAAGCACATTGTGATTCATACTTTTTTGCAACCTTTCCATGTACAATATCTTCACAAATAAAGAGGTGGTGCACATTTATGCGTAAAATATGCTGCAGGAACATAAGTCTTCATTGTGTCTCGCAATCAGTCAACTCGAGCCATACTTAGAGTACTTGGTATATAATATAGCGGACTTGCGTCACGCTCATATATATCGTACATCTGATTGTCTAATTGAAACTGATGCGTCTTGGATATCTGACGGAACGTAACTTCTCATATTTCTCATATGCCATCAGGCACCCATGGGGCGTGAATATAAGTGGTATCTATTTACTTACGATGTATACATTTTAAAAAAACTCGCATCAATCACTTGATCGTATGATTGAAACAGTTTTTATATCTATTTCATCATCATCATAGTCAGCCCGTGTCAGTCCACTGCTGGACATAAGCCTCACCCAATGCATGCCACTGAGCCCAATGTAAAGAGTAGAGACTGCGAGATCCCTAAACTACTTGAGTCTTTGGAAAATATCCCCTAACTAAATACTAGACTTTAGACTATGGAAAATATCAAAACCAGATCGCTAAGTCATAAATTCATAATTGAACGCGTTTTAATATAGCAGAACCGATATCATGGTACCTGTGGCATGGGGAGATGAAATTAGTGGTACAGTCAGCATCAAAAGTAACTGAACAAAAACAAGGTGGCAAAAGTAATAGTCACGTGTAGACACTTATCATTTAACATTTCAGAATTATATGACATTTTTTGTGTTCATAATTATAACTTATCTGTAATTACCTATAGTGACGGTCATGTACTTTTGACTCAACAGCTATGTCAGTAAATTCTGGTCATTTCAACCGTAACTATTATTTGAAAATTTACTACTTTTGATGCTGACTGTACAATATAAGAGTATTTTTTTAGAAAATTGCCGGTCATTATTAGTAAGAAAGTTACTTTATAGTTGTTGCTATATAATTTAGCTGAGAAATACTACTTATGCTTCCGTCATTCTTTGTTTATGCATAATAATTATATACATTGCGTTCGGAATGTCGTTTGTGTTTGCTACGAATGTATGTAGACTCATTATGTAACAGTGTATAATTTGTGTCGTATAATATAGGTACACTAGGTGTCTAAAAATCGCATCTTTTGAACAAAATAAAAAATATGTTAAATATTGTGTTTTTTTACATTAAGACAAAAACAAAGTAATTTACACCAAAAGAAAAAAAACAATGGAAGAAAGAATAACTTAAAACCTTAGTTACTGTTGTCCTTGTAACCAGTTAGTGACCCCTGAAACGCGTATGTTGTTTTTATTTTTAAGCAAAGGATTAGTTTAAAAATAAAAACAACATACGTATACATATAAGCAAGAGTCTTAGGTACTTATTATTGAAAAAAAAAGAAATCTTGTAATAAAATTGTTGATAGGCAATTTGAGAACCATTAAAATATAATACATACCTACCCTCATCCGTTATCAAATATGACCATAAGTCTATTTTTCATAAGATTCGATTTTTCTAACGCCTCTGTAGTGTAGTATCTTTGCAGATAAACTGATGATACTATATGTGATGTGCAATTAGGGTTACCATTTATGAATTTGTAAAGTCCTGACAAAAAGCCTGATATTTCGATAAAAGTCCGGACTTTTTAGTCACAAAATGGAAACATTACTTACTTTTTATATTTTGTTTTTACATAAATGAGTAGTTAATAAAGATTAAAGACTTATTTGATATTACTTAATATGTAGTTTTGTTACTCATATTCCAGATTCCGGACAAATTAAAGAGCCGGACAAAGGCCGGAATAGAGTCTAAAAGTCCGGACATGTTCGGAGTAATCCGGACGGATGGTAACCCTATAATAAATAAATAAATATATAAATAAATAAATTAATCCTACACTCACACCAATTATCTAGCCCAAGAGAAGCTTCGTTATGAAACTCGTTGAATGGTTACTAGACAACGGATAAACATACTTAAAATACTTAAATACATACTTATTATACATTGAAAACACCCAGACCCGAGACAATTTAAAAAAACAGTAATTTCTAAATTTACCTGACCGGGGATCAAACCCCTCGATCAAGGAGGTCGTCAAAATTATGCAATGCAAGGCACTATAATCTGAATATTGATGTTATGTCGTCTACGATAAAAGTTAATCCCCTATACTGAACCCGAAAGTTGTTTGTGTTTCGCAACTGAATCGTTCAGATGTTGATAAGCATTGACCTAAATTGTATAATCCCGGGGATTATGTTTGATACCACCCCTTAGTGACGATAGTGAAATAAAAAAATATAAAGTTTAGTTTCAGCTAGTGAAAATAGTATCTATACTAATATTATAAAGCTGAAAAGTTTGTTTGCTTGAACGCGCTAATCTCAGGAACTACTGGTCCGATTTGAAAAAATCTTTCAGTGTTAGATAGCCCATTTATCGAGGAAGGCTATAGGCTATATATCGTCACGCTAAGATCAATAGGAGTGGAGCACAAAGTAACTAATCCACGCGGACGAAGTCGCGGGCAGAAGCTAGTACTTAATATAAGGTTGAGAACTCGTGCTCGTACTCTTTAAACATGTCGCGTAGCGGTGAAAGAATACTACCACCCCCACTTTCCCTTTGGTGTCGTAAAAGGCGACTAACGGACTAAGGACTGCACATACTTCCAACAGCATAGGGCGGCGATGGGCTCACCACCTGTCACGCTGAGCACATGTGCAGTCGCTATTGGTGAAAAGTGGACAATGGTAGAGGACTATGAATGAATGAATGAATTAGTTTATTTCAGATTACACAAGTGATCCATATTTGTTAGTAACAATTTTATCTTACTATGTTTTTGCTGTCCTCATTGCGTAGTCTCTAACTAACTCTTCGGGGATAATAGTCGTGATTATATGTACGAGGGGCGTTCAAAATATTCTCGGTATGTGGATAAAAACAAACAAGTACGAAAAGTTTGATATTTTTATTTTTCAATATACTCCCCCCCTATGTTCATACACTTATAAGATCGATCAATTATTTTTTTTAATCCCTCATAAAAATATTTTTTATCTTTGGTGTAAAAATGCTCCTCCACGGCCGTCTTCAACGCTTCATCGTCAGAAAATTTATTTCCACGCAGATCCTTTTTAAGATTGGGGAACAAAAAGAAGTCGCTTGGGGCTAAGTCCGGACTATAGGGTGGATGAGTAACAGTTTCAAACCCACATTCAACAATAGCTGCCTTGGCAATATGAGCAGTATGGACAGGGGCGTTGTCATGCAGAAGCAGAACACCTTTGGTTAACTTTCCTCGCCTCTTTTCTTTGATCGCATCTCTTAATTGACGTATAACGTTAGCGTAGTACTGCCCTGTGATATTTACACCTTTTTCTTTATAATCGATAAGCAAAACTCCTTCACAATCCCAAAATATTGTGGCCATGACCTTGCCAGCTGACGGGATTACCTTGAACTTCTTGGGATGAGCTGAACCCTTAATGTGCCACTGCATGGACTCCTGTTTGCTCTCTGGGTCATAATGATGAACCCAGGTTTCATCTCCAGTAACTATTTTTTGCAGCACCTCATCGGGATTTTCACCACACAGGTCGATAAAATCTGAACAGCAAGCCACACGCATATCCTTTTGAAGAAGCGTCCTTATTCGCGGAACCCATCTTGCACTTACTTTTGACATATTAAGATGGTCATGTATAATGTCATGTACGGTACCAATAGAGAGATTGGTTACTTGAGCTATAGATTTTACCTTCACTCGGCCGTCTTCCAATATAAGTTTTTCCACTTTATCAATATTTTCTTGTGAGGTAGCCACTACAGGCCGGCCAGGTCTAGGGTCATCTTCAATACTCTCCCTTCCACGCTTAAATTTCCTTGACCATTTTTGAATAGTAGATAAAGAAGGAGCAGACTCACGGTAAACACAATCCATTTCCTCTTTATTTGTTTTTTGATTTTTACCCTGTTTTGTCAAGAATTTTATGACGGATCGGTGCTCTAATTTCGTTAAAATTGTTAATTCGCTCATGGTGTTCATGTTTGTTCGGCAATTGCAGAAAAACAAAAGAACATCTCGGTTCCAATTTTACTTTTTTTTAATGTCAATGGATGAATCTTAGCGGCCAGTAACAAATATATATATAAAAGAGGTTGTAACGTATCAATACCGAGAATATTTTGAACGCCCCTCGTATGTATGTAGGAATACTCGTATTATTAAATGTTAGTAGTGTTAGAAAATAATGATGTGAACTAAATATTTTATAAAGTTTAGTTACATAAAATATGGATGAATTATATGATAAAATTACTTCATCAATTTTTTTTAAAAATTTCAATCACAAAGTTTTGTCATAGTCAAATGTTGTGTCTATTATAACTGTTATTACTTATACTTTGTTTTTGGATTAGAGTAGTTTGGTAACGTACAAGCTAATTTATTGAGAAATCATGGGAATCTGGTAACTTTATTTGATTCGTGCTTCTTAATTCAATAGTTACGTATAGCAATGACAAGTTTGTGAAATCGCAATTTGACTTGTTATTATTAACTACGTCATTATTACACAGGTATCGCGAGCATCTTGTTGCAGCGTTCACCTTTTACGAGTATCTAACGTTACGAGAGTTCAGTTTGGAATAGTTGAGTTTAACGTCCGCCGGCCGGTCGCAATAAAAAGTTTGATGCGAACGCTGGCCGTTAAAACGTTGGATGATTACTGCTGCACTACAATTTAACTTTATCGAGTCCTCATGTAGGGTAAATAAACGGTTTATTTGGGTTAAAAGTGCCCAAGTTGATAATAATTTACACTTTTGCGAGCTTCCGCGTTCCATTACGAACTAGTCCATTACGAAGTAGTGTTTAACTGAGTCGGCTTAAAAGCGGACTACTTTGTTTATAGTTATCTTGTCAATTTTTGACAACTACCACCAGGGACCTTATTACTATCTACTCTTAGATCAGTATTACTTTAATTTACTATGCAAATTCCTTTACGAATTTCGCATAGTAAGATAAGAGATGACAGTGCAATAGGGCCCCAGGTTAGCCATAGCCAGCTATGGGATTTTCTAAGCGACACATAGACGATGCGCGCATGGCTGTGATCTGCTGTCTCTTTCCAATTCTATGAATATGAAAGAGACAGAGTCAATTCTCAGCGCTGCGGCAGCCGCTGCTACCAAGGCTTTAACTTAGAGAATCGCACTGCAGTTCCTCAGTAGTTCAAAAGAATCTGGGTGAAGAGCGATTCCATCATTAGCCTCATCCCTAACATCAGGTGAGATGTAAGTAGGGTTGCCAGATGGTATCCAAAAGGAGGACATGTCCTCCTTTTCCATGTTTGTCCTCCCATCCTCCCTTACCTACTGTAAGTCCTCCTTTTTGCTAAACGTCTAAGTGCTAAAAACATTGAATGTTTCTCAGAACTGCTCAAGATCTGCTAGTTTTATTTTTGTATAAGCGCACATAGCGCAAATGTGGAAAGAGTTTTTTCACTGATTAATACTCAGTGGAGCAAATAGAGCAACATACTAAGTGTGTAGTCAGTTAAATCTTTAATTCTTGCTCAATATGACCTTCAAAAACATGACATGTGGATATTTTCATAATTATTTGTTGAAAAACCAAGAACTACTTGCAATAATTGGCAGCTCAGCTAAATATAATTAAAATAAAGTAAAATAATAAGTATAAAATATACGTTTAATTGTAAATGTCCTCCTTTTTTACAGAAAATCCTCCTTTTTAGACCCATCTGCCCTCCTTGATCAAATTATCATCTGGCAATCCTAGATGTAAGCCAACTTGCACGTAGGCCGAATAAGAAAAGAAACCTTTTGTTTACAAAATGTTTGTTAATCTTTCACTTCTGCTTTTGTACCGTTGTTTAAACGCAGCCAGATCTATCGCTGTAGCGCTGTGAGTTCATTCAAGGTGATTTCACAGTCACGCGTTTGACCTGCGCCGGCCACACGCGCGCGGTTACAATTACACTAGATAGTAGTTGCGCACGCAGTTCAAACGCGCAACTACTATGCAGTGTAGCGCGCGCGTGTGGCCGGCGCTGATCAAACGCGTGACTGTGAAACCAGCCTCATACTGCACGCGTGTGGGGCCAGCCAGTGGGCATGATAATTTATCACCAATCAAATAAAGCATAACAACTTTAGCTACGGTTGAAGTGTATCGATGCTACGTGTGCGTAATAGTCACCCTTGGTGTTGCAAGCGTTCTTGGGCTAGCGGTTTTCCATCAGGCGACTCACCGAGTCGCTCGTACTCTCGTTCGCCGGTACGATGACAAAAATAACATTAAAAATAACACAATCTATTTCCATTGTACCATCCAACATAGTAACTAGATAACAGATATACTCGTATATCGTATAAATAAGTACACGGGTGGAAATTTGAGACGCGTTAGGAAGGACAGCTCACCTATAGGAAAATGGCCTACAAGCACAGAATAATACACTATATAGCTACAAGTGCCCGGCGGCGTCCATTGAATTGGAATACGTACGGATTATATGCTTCGTATAGTATTCGTGTTTTCCGGTTTGGTGAATGAGGAATTTCCTTATGAATCTTACATAACAAGATTCAGATTCAGTAGACCACCACCACTTTTTGTCAATACATTCAGAGACTTTTAAAAAGTCAGTACAAAAAAATATTTTTGATATAAAACTTTTTTTCAGCCATTCGATATTCGATTCAATTGAGGATTAAAGGTCTCAATAGAACCAACTGAATGAAGAATGCCAAATATGCCAATATAATTAATTACCTTCTATATTTATTAGTCTTCCAAGACCTTACACTCAAGATATAACGTCCTCCAATGTCCGTCCTTACATTTACATCTGGTGGTAAGTGACGACAAGGACGAAGGTAGAACACCACCGAAGGTAGAAGCGCACACCACCCGGAACCCTCATTTACTAAGTAACAATATCACATATCGACAGAGTTCCGTGCCTATTCGATTACGAATCGTCACATATCGGCTGCTGCGGCAGAGCGATAGTAACGTTTGTATTGTAACTAGGTTTGCGCAATCAATCTTTGTTCCCGCACGGCTTCCCGTAGCTCCTTGTCGATCAATCGAATCGGCCCCGCCGCTGGCTCCAATTAATTCGACGTTCGCCGGAGCCACACGTTGGAGGCGAGACGTTATATTTGTATCGATACTCGGTACTGAAAGATATAATATGACATGTTAGAGATGAACAATTATTCGTGCGTTGACCTAGAATATTTATAGGCTCAACATTGGTGTTTTTACAGTTCGTTATGATTGTAATGTTTTCTTTTCCATTCGAGTTAATCGATGAAATTAAACACAATTATTAAATGAATGTGTTTGTTAGGTTTAGATAAAACAATTGGTAGGTTCATAAAGGGTTGCCAAAATGTGAATTACCTCTTTGTTTTAGCTAGCTTCTCTAGTTTGTGCTAAATTTATTATTTGTCATGTATTGTACCTATTAAAATATTGTAAAATCAACCAGCTGAAACAACGATCAAAAATAATTTTGTATTATGGTTAAGTAAAATTTAACACGAGGCTGTACAGATAATGCTGAGAACGAGAAGAAACAAAGTAACATGTTTGATTTTATATTAATATTATTTTCTTCTGTATTACAGGTCGAAAAGCAGATCCGTGGACCATGGGTTCGCGGCGCCATTCGACTTGGAGGCTCTTCGCTCCAAGGTCGAGGGTAGATTTGACGCTGTACATAGAGGTACGCCATTGAATAATGTATTAAAATCGTTATCCCAGTGTTGATTGGATTTTCGCAACAATTACTAGAAAGAAAGGTAGTTAGTCCTTATACAGAACATGGTATTGATTCTATATTAGGTATACGTACAGATATCAGCACATAATCTTTCCTTTTAAGTCTCTTAATTCCATGCAGTTGAAATGAAACCACAACAGTTTAGCCTTTATGCAAAACATTTCTTTATTCATCAGTTCATCCATCATATAGGTCTCGTTTAAGTGATAATATACTTACGTTAAGTCACTGTTAAGACATAATGTCAACGAACTGATTTAACGACGTCCATTATGTGAAATGCTCTTAGCTTAATGCCCTCTTCTAAATATGGGATCAGTCGGAAGTAGCAGTGAGGTCATCTGCCAGGCTACTTGGCAATAGATATACTGCATGAGTTAAGGAAATAAAGCAAAAAAATGTGTCAGCCGTAATGTATGTTAAGTAATGGAATGAGTTTTATATACTGCCTCGGTGGTCTAGTGGATAGGCCACCGATCTTAGACCTAGAGGTCCTGGATTCGATTCCCAGCGGGGGTACATCTTTGTGTACTCGGTTTGGTTGGTGGTACAGTTTGTTAAGTCAGCCTGGTTAGCTACTACCGTGTTTAAACTATCGCGTTGCATTGCATTAAAACTGTTTTAACGGGACTAAACACGATTAATTTTGTAAGTAAGTACCTACATATCTACTTACAAAATTAATCGTGTTTAGTCCCATTAAAACAGTTTTAATACTACCGTGTTGTAAATTATCTTAAGTCTGGAGCCATAACAACAATGCTGTAGCATTTAGCATTAGTATCTTTAAACTATATCTTAAACAATGTGATAGGGGTGGTACTTCTAACCCGTTAAGGCTAAGTACTACATCTAAATTCATCGACAAAAAAATAATATGGGGGGTCCAACCTATAATTTATGACCATTTTTACTTTATACGATATTAAATGTTTTATACGTCGGAGAAACATGAAAAAAATGACAAACGGTAGCTAATGACACTGGCTAACTAATAAATTACTTTGTTTCTTATGTTTGAGATTATTTTGGTGAGAAAAAAAATCATTACTTTATTATTTTGTGATTTAAAATCACTTTTTCATAAGTCCATATTATTTTTTTTGGTCTATGAATTTAGATGTAGTACCTAGTCTGAACAGGTAAGAAGTACCACCCCTATCACATTGTATACATACATATACATATAATCTCGACTATTATCCAAAAGCAGTCCTCTGCCATAGTCTACTTTTTACCAATTAGGTACTGCACATGTGCTCAGCGTGACAGTTGGTGAGCCCATCGCCGCTCTTAGTTTTTTACGACTTACGACATCCAAGGGAAGAGAGGGGGTTGTGGTAGTATTCTTTCACCGCTGTGCGACACGGTTAAACTATATCAGTTTAAAGATAAGATAGGCAGCCCCTCAGTGGTAGAGGATTCTGGATGAAGTGCGATTCCACCTTCGGCCTTATCGTCACTTACCATCAGGTGAGATGACGGTTATATGCTGTTTCCGTACCTAGTAAAGTAACCTCAGCACGGCTGATAAGTATCCCAACATTGCATTGCATTAAAACTATTTAACGGGACCTAACACGATTAATTTTTGTAAGTAAGTACATAGGTATCTACTTACTGCTTGACGTTTCGGCCGCGATGCTGCAGCCGTGGTCACAAGCGAACTGAGCAAGCAGTAAGTAGATATGTACTTACTTACAAAAATTAATCGTGTTAGGTCCCGTTAAAATAGTTTCCTTTACATTGCAAAAGATGGCGTGTTGCTTGCGTTCCTTAGCGCAATTGCTTTGGGAAGACAAGGGAATCGCGTCACATTTAACAAGAAAGTGCATAACACCTTTCGACCAGACAATACACACTACTTCCATTATCTAACTGTTGTCTCCATAACAACAATGTATGTTGCATTGTTGTGTTCCGACAGTTGAATTAAGATAGCCAGTATGTAAGCTAATTGAAGATTCTAAATGTAGTTCATTTTGATGCATTAGACGCTGTGCCATCTAGTTAAATAAAGTTGCCTGTCATTGACGACTGATCAAATGAATTACGTAGGTATGTGTGGTTTTTAAATTTGATTTCACAACAGGGAAGCGCTTGGCCTTCATCTCACCCGATGGCAAGTCACGATAAAACCGAAGGTGGAAGCGCACCTTATCCGGAACTCTCAATAAGGAACTGATTTTATCTTTAACTGGTGAAATATTACGGAATGTTGTGCATAATTAATTTTAAAATTACTTATTTCTGTTTTTGAATTAGTAACTCGAGTGCCGGATTTTTACCTCAGTGATAGACGACGTGCACATTCAAATATTGTATTCGTAGAATTGATCACGGAATCGTTCGCTTATGAATGATTTCTCAGAAAGTTAGTGCTAAAAACATTTCTGAAAAGGTAAACATTTTAAATAACAGTTAGAAGAAATGTTACCCAGTGAATGCATTATTCATAGTTAATATGTTTTTCTTTACAAAAAAAATGTTTGAAATATTTATAAGTTATGTGAAATAAATTAGTAACCTCTAATTAAGTCTTCTTCATTTTATGCTTCATGGTTAGTCTTTTTTTGCCCGCTATGTTTTTCGTAGCAACCGTCGATCGTAGCAACTTGTAAAATAAACAACGCGATAACTTGAACCCCCTTTATATTTGTCTAACTATTGTTTCTGTATGTTTTATAAATGGTCCTTATTGAATACAGAAACAATATGCTCAACTTGCTTTTCTATTATCTTTCAAACTCCTGTGAAAGTAGTGGTAGATTCAACGAAACTTTGTTAATATTATAATTTTATTGAAATTTGTACAGTCTCAATACACTCACGCATGGCATGACGTCGATAGCAATATTGTGTGTTCACTTCAAAGTGCTCGAGTAGTGCCGTATTTCGCACCACCACATTTGATTAAACGAGCAATAACGAGCGATATTCATACGTTCCTCGTACACTTTTCATAATAACAATGTAAACAAATACATTTCACTCGGAAACACACTACCACAATTCTAGTAGGTAAGCAGGTACAAGGGTGTATTATATCCTGTATCTAGCCCAATTCCTTTCTTTTACAATTTCTAGATTTTGGACAATTTAATAAAACAAATTAACATAGATAAATAGCGCTTGTCCAAATAGCAATCTGGCCAGTTCTTCTGAGTACCTACATTATGGAGTTGACTACCTATATCGTAACCAAAATTAAAAAATAATAAAATTGAATTCATTTCTGGAACATTAATTTAGAGCCTATCATTTTCAACTTAGCAATTCCACTTTTGAAAAACTAGGGCAAAACCGCGTAGGCGCTTAGTAGCAATTACCACTTCGGATAATTAATATAATTGTCCTTTCCCACACTATTACAATAATTGAATAATTATATGAATTGTTATGAGAACGAATGCAAGAGAATTGCTATAAGCACATGCAAAGAATACTAAACAGCAATTGCTTTTTTAGATTACCTACCTGATGTTGAATTGAAATGAATTGTTGGATCTCTGTCCTGGATAATATGATTAAATTGTAGTCGTATTATTGGTTGATTAAGAAATTATACTTACTCATTGTATTATTTGTTAACAGATGAGGATGAACAAGCCAAGAGGCTACCACCACCGCCGCCTATCAAAACTATGACTCACACGGTATGTACGGCATATTTTTACTATATTTATGTTTTATCCTATCCTACTAATATTATAAACGCGAATGTTTGTATGTATGGATATTTGTTACTCTTTCACGTAAAAACTACTGAATGGATTTGGATGAAATTTGGCATACGGATAGTTTATAACCTGGAATAACACATAGGATACATTTTATCCCCATATTCCCTTGGGAACGTATGGATGGATGTTTGTTACTCTTTCACGTAAAAACTACTGAATGGATTTGGATGACATTCGGCGTACAGATAGTTTATAACCTGGATTAACACATACGATACTTTTTATCCCGATATTCCCACGGAAACGGGAACCACGCGGGTGAAACCGCGAGCGGCCGCTAGCGAAAAATAACAATCAACAAAATAAAGGCATATGCATTTATACCTGTAGAGAGAAAATATAAATCATACAAAAAAAGGATAACAACGCTTAACATAGAAAGTACCTATACAATCATCGTGAAAAATAAATAAACTATATTATTGGTGTTGCTAAACTAGGCAATAAAACGTTGCTGCAGGCGCTATTCCAGCATACTGACTGACAATCAAGTTTGTCTCTGTCCATAATTCCATAGACAACCTAATATCGTTCTTGCCAAGGTATAGAAGAGACATAGACGTCTCATCATATCATCTCTCTCGTCTCTTACCGGCTTTACAACTAATTATGTATATTTTGTTTAGATAAATAAATAAATAATAAAAATAATAATCATGATCCTATAAACATTCCACCGCTGGGCATACACCTTACCACATAGTCATAGACAATAGCATATGTGGATATTGGGCCATATCCTACCACGCTGGCCCAATGCGGGATAGTGAATTTATATAGCCGTCGTCGTCCGAAGAAGAAGAAACATAAAGACTTTTTACTAAACCTATTTTTAAACAGGTGCGAGACCGTGACACGCTGACGTCACTGGCGGCGCGCTTCGACACGACGCCATCAGAGCTAACCAAGCTCAACAGGCTCGCCACCCAGTTCATATTCCCTGGACAGACGCTGCTAGTGCCCGACAAGAGGAAAGGTAAGAAATGCCACATAGTACTCTAAGCTAGGCCTAGAACACCAATTAAGGGACGTCTGGCACTTCTTGCATAACCTAACGGTTGGTCTCGAGGTTAGTTATGAATAAAAAATGTATTGAGCGAAGAGGCACCAAGGCTGGGTGCCATTTGGCCGATCAGGTAGGTCGCCTATTACTTTATCAGACGGATAAGTTTTATCCGAGGATGAAAAAATCAGCTCTAAAGCAAATAGGCTATAAAATACTTTTTTTTAAGGACATGGTATGGTAAAGCGCGCACGTGACCCGGATATTCAGGGTGCGCGTGTGCGGTGGCAATAAAATCAGAAATCTATTCACACACATACACGAGTTTACGCCGTAGTTTAAGTCTATGGGTGTGAAATTTGCAGAAAATCCAATTGGTAGACCGTGTTATGTGTGTCATGGGCCATTAATTTTGCCAGTAACATACTGTGTTGCCGCTCCGGCATCATTGAAATACAATATGTATTATTGAGTTCTACATGGTATACAAAGTATAGTAAAACGTGGTAAACTTTACAAGCACTAAAGTCGATCCACATTACACCATCGGGAGACGGGTAAGGGATGCAAGGGAAAATATATCACATTTTGATGTACGGTCGGGGTCACCGTCGCTTTACCACTTTGCAGCGATTTTCGTATGAAGCGCACCGACCACCCGGGTACGTGCCCGTACCAAATAAACGACGCGGTCTGCAAGGGATTTTGACTTTTAGACTGGTAAAGCGACGGAGTCCGCCATTGTACATATGAGTTAAAACGCCTATAAATTATTTGAATTGTTAGATGTTTTACAAATTATTGTAAAAATAGTGTTAAGAAGAAGGGCATACACACAGTTCTTTAAATCTTTTGAATGGAAAGTCACGTCATGAAATAGCGAATTTTACCGTTGTGGGCCCAATTTTCCGATACCGATGGCCGCACATAATTGGCTAGCTAATAATTAGGTGATCGCTGACCTATGTAGTATTCCAGCCTGCTCTAACATCTGTTCTGGTAAATTATTGAGTTAGGTACATAATACATCATAACCATAGTAAACTTTCATGAGAAAACCACGATTGCAAATCATGACCTACACAAAAAATCTTATCAAAATGTATGTCATTTTATTCGTGATCCTTGGAGATATCGACCACTCTCTGTTCTTATAGTAATTAAATAATTCGAAAATTATTTTTACTATGTCAATTTTTTAAAATTTTTGGCTTAAAATAATGTACACTTTAGTCGCCATTCGTCTACTAGACAATGTAAATTGAAAAACATTAGTCTTTTTCTAGCTTCATTGACGGTTTAAAAATAGGCTATTTCAAAAAATAAGGAAAGTAATACTTTCAAACTACATATCTGTTTGTGATACCATTGCTGAGTCATAACGACGAACAATGAAATTTCCATTGCAATCAATTTAGATGCGCACATTCTGTACTGAAGATTGTTCTCGCGCGTGACGTAGCGTACGCTCCGCCCACAAATCTCTCTATAACGGGCAATGGCGAGGTCACGTCAAATTGCATTGAACCGTGTTGTGACTGGCAAAAACTGTGCGAATCCGAGCGGTATTTCAACTAGAGACGCACCGCGAAACAAGTTTTTGCGCAACGAGTTGCGGCTGCGGCCCATGGGCTGCAAGGGCCTGTCAACAAAGCCCCGTTGCCCGCGTCGCGCCATCTCTGAGGTCCCATGTACAATTCCTGGTCGGACCAATTCAGTAAAAACTGTTTTTCTAAATTAATTTTGGGCCCGAGTGTTTTCTATGTTTATTCGTTATCTAGTTAAACATTCAAACAAGTTTAAAAAAACTTAACTTAACTTGGGCTAGATAATTGGTGTGAGCGTAGAAAACTACTAATATTGTGACTATCTAGGTAGTACACTTTTTTAATTTTTTTTATTTGAATATATTCAACCTTAATTTGTCTGTATACAAAACCAATTAAGGGTGAGTTCCACCCATGAAACTGAACAACTTTCCCCAAGAAACCTATGTGCAAAAATGACAAAAAAATTTCGACCTCCCATACAAAACTGTCCGATTAGCTGACGAAAATAGTATGGGAGATCGATTTTTTTATGTCACTTTTGCACATAGGTTTCTTGGGGAAAGTTGTTCAGTTTCATAGGTGGAACTCACCCTTGATTGGTTTTGTAAAAAGAAAAATTAAGGTTGTAAAAGTAAGTAGGTACACATATTATTTTATATTATTAAGTAAGTAACTATACTTATATAAGAATGTATGTTGATTAATTACTTTATATCTTATGTTTATTTATTTATTAATTTACTCATTACTTCCACTTTCCTCTTTCTTAGGTTCTATAAACCAAAGGTTGTCTGGAAGAGATCGCTTTCAGCGATAAGACCGCATTTGCCCATACTAGCTTTAAGATTATACAATGTGTGTGTTCCTTTTGTATGTGCAATAAAGTGTTCATCTTTCTATCTATCTAGAACACATTTCTGACGACCTCCTTGGTCCCGGGTACGATACCCGGTCGGGTCAATTTAGAAATTATTGTTTTTCTAAATTGTCTCGGGTCTGGGTGTTTTCTATGTATAATAAGTATGTATTTAAGTATTTTTTAAGTATGTTTATCCGTTGTCTAGTAACCATTTCACGAGTTTTACGACGAAACTTCTCTTGGGCTAGATAATTGGTGTGAATGCAGGAAAGTATGGAAAAGTGGCTCTAGTTGTAACACCTCCTCAATGGTGGTGAACGACCGGTCGCGTGCGGCGCCCCGGCGGCTGCCCATGCCCGGGCGGTTTAAAAGCTGTGTTACTCCTGAAAGCCTTCGTTTCACCACCATATCGTAAAAATGCAATGCAACGTTCCCCCTGAATACCTTTCTAACAAAGTGGTAGTTTACTTATTATGTTTCCAGAATACTTTGTTTTTTTCTATTAAATAATATGGCAGTGTAATGGTAACAGCCGTAGTATATAAATAAAATCTTTTAAGGGATGATTCGGGTGTTGATTATTTTTTAGTTTCTTGTCAAAGACTTTGTTCTTTTCCCACAGCTGGGCAAAGGTCTCTACCAAATTATTCCACAGATCCCGATCCAGAGCCAAAGACTGCCAATCCCTTGTGTGGTTTACAAGGTCATCGCACCATCTCCTTTTGGTTCTTCCTCTCTGACGGCAGCACCCGTCCGTGGGTATCCACCGAGTTACAATTTGAGCCCATTTGTTAGGGTGCATCCTGCATACGTGACCTGCCCACTCCCACTTCAGCTTGGCAGCTTTCTCATCCACATCTGCTATTCCGGTTCTGGAGCGGAAACCATATTTCTGATTCCAAAGACCTTAATCAAGGTACGATTTCGATGATGGCGACTTAAGACTGCTTGCAAACCGCTGCGAATCTTTATGAAATTCATTTTAATGGTGTCACCGCGCTCGTAGTTAATTTCGTATCGATTCATACCAATTAGTAGTGTCGCCTGCGGTCTGCAGTTGCAGTTTGCAGTCCACCATCGACTCACTAGCATACTTTTACACCGATACTTTGCGCTTATTTATTACCAATCAGAAATAGTGATTGTGTAGAGGTATGATTAATCGGAAGTCTCACTTTGTTGAGTGCTGTAAATTACGTATTCGTCATCAGCGGAGCACTGACTGAGCCGTGACTGATCTCTTGCGCGAGAAACTCACTTTGCGACACCTGGCCTTCGGCGCTGTCAATGATTTGTCAATTCGGTAACGCCTGCTCGAAATCTTTAATAAGAGTTATTGTCTGCACTTCATCTCATACTTCAAATACTTTTCGGTGGAATCTCTGTTTCTTTTCTGAAACCTTGGAATGCTTATTCATCATTGTATCATTTCATAGAGATGCTGTCATGTTTTTTATTCGTGTTATTGTTTCGCTGTACAAGCTTTATCTTAAACGTAATTTTTATTTCCCTTTCTATGTGGTATTAGCATAGTTAAATCACAGCACGTTTATACCTATCCGGAATCAAAATAACATCATTTTAACATGATGACATAAAATAAACAGTAGAAAATCAAATAAACAAAACAACATGAGCGCTTGCACTCGCATCGGCAGTGCAGATTTGCATGTGCACTCCGCGCTCGGGCTTCTTCGCTGCCCGGGCGTGTAACAAAACAATAAAACACAACCTTGGCGCTATTCTTTCGCGCGTGACGTAGGCATGGAACAAATTTTTCTCCTATTATTTACACCGCAAACAGTCGAGAAACACGCGGCGCGAGGGCAGACGCGGCCGAGCCGGCGAGCCGACAGCACGCGCTGTCCACATTAAATTCCCAAGTACAACCAATCCAAGCCCGATTGCTCTAATTAATCTCACCGTACGAGCCTTCACAAACGCCAGACGCACTTGTGATATGATGTCGCTTTATCGTGCGCGATAACTGTGCCGATATAATGGACCTTATATCACTCAAGAATGTTCAGTTTTGAATTCCTGAAGCGTTGGTATCACGGTGCGTCGCTTCACCAGTAAATAGTTAAGCAGTGCATCGCGTGACCGAGTTTATGTGACTTTGATGGTGCTATTATGGTTTCGCAGATGGTGAGAAGGAGTCGGACGGTCCGTCAGAGAGCGGGGACAACACGTCCGAGTCGACACAAGGCGCTCCCAGCGAGCCTGCACAGGAAAAAGGTATTTGTATACGATCACTTCCTCAAATTGGTGATAAATGAATTAAAGTCATATTCGTTACTGTACAAAGTACAATATTGTATAGCAATATTAACTGAATGATCTTTATTCGTCACAAAATCGAAATACTGGATTGGCTCAACGATTATGGTCTACCGTACACACTCTAAAAGAAGTATTACCTACTTATATTGATTTACTATAGATACTGCGCGCGTCAACGTCATACACAATCAAGATTGTTATCCAATAATGTTTTTCTACAAAATATACATTTATAATGTACACACATGATATAGGAGATACTTTATACTAAGTAAATTTAGAAGAAACTATTACAGGTGTATCTTTATATAGTGATCCTTTACATAATAGACACAAAAACGTATCATTATTTGTATTTTCGTCTCTAAATAGCTCTAATTATTAATTCCTCCATTGGTTAATTTCCCCCGTTATGATGCCATCACATCATTATCTGCGAATTCATTTAAAACAACATTACCGGCAAGCGGCAGTTGCATGTTTATGTTAATTGAAAGACAATAAGAGCATGAGCGTTTGTTATTGCTATCAGGAAAATTATACTGCGTTCGACATCTCGACAGTTTCAGTTGGAGATATAAGAACGCGTATTGTTATCAGCCGTTGTAGAGCACACATAATAAAATTTGAGACGTCATAAAAAAGTTGACGATTCACTTACCTTTCTTTCACAAACATTTTCAATTCTAACTTTATTGTATTTAAGGTCTTTGTTTTGTACATTTGACAAGCACGCGAGCAATGCTCGTAAAATACCTATTACTTACTTAAATCTTTCGATGAAATTATTAGAGGCATGCAACTATAATAATAAATGTGGATGCAACGTTATTGCCTTTTCTTTTACTTCATGTTTGAAACAGGAAAATATTTGCAAAGCCTCACATTTTATGCATTCAAAAGACTCATTTAAATGTTTCTCTACAAATAACATTTTCATATTGCCCTAGAATGAAGCTGTGGAACTGTAGAATGCAAAGCATATACGAACTCGTATGCATGTTTTTTTTATTGGTTTTTATCTGATCCGACGTCGAAGCACTCGAATGTTTGTGGAACTAATGTTTTGTGGTGTACAGGCTGATTCATCAATACTCACTTGGTCATTATGGGAAATTCTTAAACTGTAGGAGATATTTATTTGGTACTTACTTCAATGATTTGTGATTTGCATGTTTTTAACTGTTAGAAGATTTTACACAATGAACACGGTAATACCTACCATATTTGATACAAATAAAGCTTTATATTTACATTTCTAGAGTTTGTAAATATTATGTCGATTTAGAAAAAAACACGTTTGTTTGGGACATCACTCGTGAATAAAAAGACGCCTGAAAACATCTAACAGCAATTTAGTGTAGAGACTAATCACCTGAACACACAAAACACAATAACAGAATTATTACCTACTATAGCGGCCCGCCCGCGCCTTCGTCCACGCTAGCTTAGAAAGGCCGCCATAGTTCAGCCATTTAAAATAATATATCTACAAAATATAAACAAAAACCATCCTCAGTTCATCTTTTAGTGAAAACCGCATAAAAATCTATTGCGTGGTTTTGGAGAATAGTGCGGTGCCACAGACAGAGGAAAAGGGCGACTTTACTTTAAATTATGTAATGATACGACTTTGAATCTAGTGTATTTCAGAATGTAGTAAACTTTCACTTACAAAAGAACATCTTAGAATCCAGAATCGTCCTTTTTGTAAACACAGAGCTCTATCAATTATTTTTCCTTACAATCAGGGAGGCTTATTGTATAACTTCAATATCTATTGCAATACCTTTAAAGTAGAAGTACATTACTTGTACTTGAAAGATTTGGTTACAGGTGTTGTGAAGTTCGACAATTAGCCCCTTACTCTACTGTCAAATAATTTACACATTGCAGTTTTGGTTGTAGAGTTGAACGTCATGGTCCTTGCTCTATCTCTTGTTTCTAACTTTCGTATACGAAAAGGCCTTGAATCACTACTTACATACGGAAAAATAGATCGAATACTATACGAATCAATCCATAAAAATATTATTTCAGTGGCAGTGCCATGTTAGTTCGTGTGCCCATGGAACAACTATTATTTTTATCAAAACCATGTTTTCTTTTATCACATTATATGTTTTATAGCATTCCATTATACATTCATATACAGCTGATAATATTTGATTAGTTTCGTATACCGATTTAGTAACATACATAGAAGAGTAGGCCTATCTATCTAAGATAGGTGAATTACGATGGAAAGTTCTTGCGGGGCGTGAAGTGAGGCGCAAGTTCTGTTGTCGCAGCAGCAAAATATCAACCAATCCGCGAAGTGTGCACCTGTCCACGACCTGCGCGTAGTTGTGCTCGCAGCTCACTTCACAACCGCTATAATGTTTAATTAGATTTTTAGGTACTATATACGACAACGCGTTAGTGTCGCGCGTTAGTACACAAAGATTTACCCCCCGCTGGGAATCGAACCTAAGACCCTGGGTCTAATACCGGTGGCTTAGCCACTCGACCACAGAGGCGGTTAAAAAGCAGGGCGCCCTGAACTCACTTAAGCGTTGCACGGGCGTACGCGTTCCTCCAATGTGAACAGCAGTGCGATTCTCTAAGTTAAAGCCTTGGTAGCAGCGGCTGCCGCAGCGCTGAGAATGTACTCTGTCTCTTTTATGTTCATAGAATTGGAAAGAGACAGCAGATCACACCTATGCGCGTAATGTTTGGTATAGAAGTTATAGATAGTGCCAAACTTCTAGCTCGCTCTGAAGTTGCGACGCGCAAGTGTACAGTTAGTAACATTATAATTAAAGCGTTATAATGATTAAAAAGAACATTACAAAATAGTGTATAAATTAGGCGTTTTATTTATTTTTAATACCCAAAATTAACAAGGGTAAATTAATACTTAACATCAATTAAATTTTAAGCATACATGTTTATTTAAAAAAAATACATTTTTAAGAAGCTGTGAAAACTGTGTTTTCTTATAAATATTTTTTCTAGCTTGCCGACGTAAAACGGTATTACGTCTAAGCATTATAACAGCCTTTCAAAAACTAAACTAAAACCTTTTATAATTCCACAACTTAAAACAGTAACGTAACAACAAACAATAACCTAATATCGCGACGCGACCAAATAAAATATACACGTGACTGTACTTTCCACTGCTAAACCAAAACAAACAATACACATGGCGAGCGCGGTACAGCGCAGGAGTGAGCGGGGGTGTGCCCCGCCCTCCCTAACCGCTTACGGCCCGCAGATACCAATATTGTGCTATTGCGACGCGAATCGCCTCGTGTTCACAGCGAGCTAGAAGCTAGTTTGGCGCGGGTTATACTCGTACCTCTACTATAATGTATGGTACTACCGTCCATACCTTTGCCATAATGTTTGGTATTCCCCATGCAGAGATCCTGGACAGCCTGCGGCCCGTGTCGCCGGAGGCCCCCGCCAGCAGCAGCGCCCCCCAGCGGTTCCTCAAGATCAACGTGCGCCACATCACTGATGGCCAGGTACTTACAGCACACTTTTATATTCCTTAAACTTTTTTAAGCTGAAGCACGATACGAGTAGAGCCAGTAAAAAAGCAACTATCTATTAAGAGCTCGGGTTCGGGCCAGCGTAGTGGGTTGTGTGTGGCCCAACCTCCTCACGTCAGTTGTCCAGCAGTAGGACATTTATTGACTGATGATGATTGATAATACCTGCGTTATGATAACATGTTATTCTGCCACCAAGGTCCTAATTATTGGCAGTTGATAAAATACACTATAAAAAAATGTTAAATACGTATGTTCGCATTAATTGATTTATATCTTTCCGCTTATCAGCTTTGTGCGGTGTAGTTAAAATACTTTGAATAATTAGTTAAACGATAACGGTTTTTAATAACAAATAAAATGGTAAGTAAAATGTCTTGCTGATAAGTCAATTGTTTAGTTTTTAAAGGGATCCATTTATATGGAACTACTCTTAAGTGCTATGGTTTATGTGGCTTCCCACATCATCCATAGCCGAGCCTTCGCCTGAGCCCGGCGCAGTAGGACTTTTATCTTATTTTTTATATAGATCGGCAACAATAAGATTGTGTATCAATTTCTTAGTCATCTAAATGATAACGGTAATCAGTGCCTTGATTCATCAATTAAAGAAATAATCAACAGCGATGTTTCGCTTGTTATGCGAAACGACACTTTATTTTTTTACTAATTGTGCATTAAAGCAAAAAGGTTACGATGAAATCTTCATGGAACCGTATACAACCATAGAATAACAGGCACTTAAGCACAGCTTTACGCTAATTAAACATCAATTACGGAGAAAGGGACATAGAGGTTAACGCGCTGCCGCTGCGTTGCCGTGTAGTGTATTTTTTGATATAATCGACCTTAAACTCGAGTACCTTAAGGTCGTAACATTTGTTTTGTATTGCCGAGGTATAATTTTCATAAAGACCGTGAAAATATTACTGTCGGAAGGAAACGCGTGAGTGATACCTCAAATGTTGCAAACTTCCATTTAACCGCAGACCATTAGACGAAGCGTTTACCTGATTGCCAAGCTAGTGGCGAAATTAAAATACATACATATACTTACGACTATTATAACTGTAGGGTTTATTCATTTTTTGTTGTGTTTTTAATAGTCAGAACAAGGTATGTATAAAAAAAATCTTTATTATTGAAATTTTGCATTCACAATGTTAAATAGATATAGGATAAAATGTTTACTAGAAAAAAACATCTAGTCTCTGGAAAGCTCGAGTGGGATTCGAACCCATGACCCATACCGCTGGCTTGCAGCGTAAATCATCAACTACTAGAAAGAATTCAACGAGTCTTCTGGGGTCTCGGTAGCTTAGCGTTAGAGCAGTGGACCGGCAATCCAAAGGTCATGGGTTCGAATCCCAATCGAGCTTTTCTGAGACTAGTTGATTATTTTTTCTAGTAAACATTTTATCCATAAAAAAACATCGTCACGGTACGGCCGGTACCTATAGTGTGTTGAAGCGGGCGAATTCGCGGGCGATCCTCTAGTAATATAATAATCATATTATAAATAGGTAGTTAGTTAGTTTGTCTTGTTTGAATGAACAAAATGAAGTTATCTTTTTTTTAAGTCACCGGGAGATCGTAAAACTGAATAGTAAGTTTATGCCATAAATTACCCGCTTTACCTACTTTGTAATCTAGTACTACATAAATAACGACGACAGTATGCTAATTCACACCTCACTAAACCTATTGTGTATCGCATCGTGCTGCATGTGAGCTTAGCAATACACAATTAGGAAGTTATATTATAAAGAAGAAAAATCTTTTTGGTAGGCATTTTGGTGGTTCTTGGTATTCTATGTCGCTACCGCGTAGGCAAATGAAAGAGTTGTTAAAAACAAGAGTAGCAGCAAATTATATTAACGTATTCACTGCTGCTCTTTCTCAATGCTTTGATCTCATATGTCCATTGAACGAATGATGCCCAGTACCTTAAATATTTATAAATTCAATGCTAGTAATTCAATAAACACATCTTATAAAAAATAGACATTAAGAACTTTTCCTTAATGTTTATTTTTTCTTAAATCAAAACTATTGACAGTGTTTGTCAAAAACATATCATATCACATGCTCGTAAGTGCTCGGCCAGAGTGCACACGTGGGCGCGGCGCGACGTACAAACATATTATGCCCTGCGCCCGCGTGCCCACTATGGACACTCAAATAAGATTTCATATTATGCTTGAGTTGAGTACGTCGCGCCGCGCCCGCCCCGCGCCCGCGTGTGCACTCTGGCCGAGCACTAAGGGTTGTTTTTCTTAAATGCCAAGATATCTTTGCCCACTGTTGTACCGATAATGTAATGTCTGTAATGTAATTTAATCTAACTACTGTTACGTAGATAAATAAAATCATAGCATTACGTTATTGTTTATTGTTATTACGCAACAAAAAAGGGTATAATCAGATCGCAGTATGCTCTTTATCAACATTAACACGCTATTTCTGTAAGTTCAGTGGGTTACACTTGTTTGAAAAAATACAATGACGAACGGTGCAGGTAAACACAGATGTTCATAGATAAACAGATAAATTATGATTTCGTCGAATCGAATGTGTACTTGTGGCTTTTAAAACAAAAGATGATTAAGTTTATCCTTTTAAAGAAAATTATAGTTATGTATAATGCAATAACATTTCGATTATTTATCGCCCGCCCGCGTCGGCGTCATCCGCGTGAACAGTCTGTATCTCTTGATGAATTTCCTATTTTATTTTATACAGTCTTGTGTATTAAATCTTGTCCTGACAATTACAAACACTACAATAAAAGAATTAACCAAATAAGGTGAAACCGAGCCGTTCTGAAATGATACGGGATCATACATTCGTGGCAATAGATTTTTATTTCCGTAGATTAGGAGGATTCTTTCTAACACTGTCTGACCATCGGTCTTAGACCCAGAGGTCCAGGAATTCGATTGCCAAAGAGGTTGGCAATGTGTGATCGATCACGGGGGGGTTCCTCTTGAACGTAAACTCAATCTTAATACAATTGCAATGCGTTTAATATGTATCGATATTGGGATAAGTAAAGATAATTCCGGAACGCCATCTCGATAATAATTAGTTCAATCAATTTCCACGCAATTTAATTCCAATATGGCGCTATTGTCGCTTACCAAAGTGCCATTTGAAATTTTTCTGATTTGTGATTGCCTACTGATCAGTTTACTTTGTGGTGGGGCTTGTACTAATTACCTACTACACAGTCCGATTCAAATAGAATGGTGTCCGTGAAGTTAGTCACAAGTCGCGTCGCAGTAGCGATATTTAGGTGTCAGCGGGGCGTTACAGCGCGTGGAGGGCGATGCGGTGGCCCTCCCGCCGGCCGCTCGGGCACGCAATGTACCTGCGCGCATCGGTACTCGCAGCTAAATTCACAACCGCCATTCTAATTGAATCGAACTGTACCTTATCTTTTCTAAGTCGCTCACCATAACATCACTGTTAGCAGAATTGTTGTTCAGACAGTTAAAGATAAGATAAGATCTGGTGAAATTCCTTTATCTCTCTTACGGCCCGTCCACGACCTTGCTGCTGTGAGCGGAGCGGCGAGCGGATACTTTGTTCAGTGCGTAATTTCTATGACCATTGACTGGGACTTCCGTATTATAACGCGCAATGGTCAAAGATTTCCGCTCGCCGCTCTATTTAGACGAAGAAAAAAAACAGGCCTTTACTCTATCTCTCTGCTCCGAGACCTTAACATGTTATTGTAATACATTAAATACAAGATGTTGTTTTGTTGTTATCTGATATGTTAATAAAAAAAACGTTTAACACAAAAAATTCTATTGTTGTCACCAACAGGGCGTGGTGTCCGGCGTGCTGCTGGTGACGCCCAACGCGGTGATGTTCGACCCGAACGTCTCCGACACGCTGGTGATGGAGCACGGGCCCGAGTCGTACGGCGTCATCGCGCCCATGGAGTACGTCGTCAACGCGGCCATATTCTACGACATCGCGCACATGCGCACGCACACGCCGGACCACCACCACGCGCACAAGTGAGCTTCTGTCTTCTCTCTTAGTCGGAACTCTTGGCAAAGAGACACTCTTCTCTTAAAGGTCAGGGTTGCGGTTCGCCATTCGCTTCCAGGGCGGCCGCACGTCGCGATATGTCTCCCCTCTTCTGTCGACTTTCAGTGTTGCGACTACAAGTAAGCGTAATGTCCCTTTTACGGGTAGTGCGAGCCTTCTCCCACATGGGAAATTATAACCCCACCACATTGGCTCGATGCTATTTGGTAGATTTAATGACGGTGATAGAGCACGGGTCTGAGTCGTACGGCGTCATCGCGCCTATGGAGTACGTCGTCAACGCAGCCATATTCTACGACATCGCGCACATGCGCACGCACACGCCCGACCACCATCACGCGCACAAGTGAGCTTCTTGTCTTCTTTCTTAGTCGGGCATTCCTGGCAAAGGGACACTCTTCACTTAAGGCTGGGATTCCCGAAATTCCCGAAAATAGGGTATTTTAAATTATGGATTACTCGCAAATCACAAGTACTCAAAATTTGGAAAAAATATATTTTATTCCACAGTCTTTTTTATCTAGTCATTCCGGTCATTAAATACTCTATTAGTGATACTTTACTGCATCAAATAAAATTTCAAACATCCTTCTAATCGTAATTCAAATATCGTATTACTTGCATTATACTTGGTTTTAGTTAATGAAAAATATACGAAAATTAATTGTCTTTGAATAGGTGAGGCATTCCAGCCGCTTTAAAAAAAAAATTAAAAATCTTGTTTTTCAAAATTACCTTTCTACTTTGCTAAGTCCGACCGTCAGGTCGCGAATCGCGATGTGCAATCAATCAGTCCCCTACTAGTTTCTGCGCTCGGGAATCCTAGCCTTAAAGGGTTACGGGTTACGGCTCGCCACTCGCTTCCAGGGCGGCCGCATGTCGTCGACTTTCAGCGTTGCGAGTACAAGTAAGCATAATTATTATGTCCCATTTACGGGTGGAGCAGGCCTTCCCACACGGACAACGACACATGTGGAGATAACCCACGACGTTGGCTCGATGCTGGTTGGTAGGTTTTGACGACGGTGTTTGATACGCTCTACGCTATACGATGGTGATGGAGGACGTCCCCGAGTCATCGCGCGCATGGAGTAGGTACAGTCAGTCACAGAAGTAGCTAAACACTTTAGGATGGATTCGACCAAACTGCAAATAGACTTACTCCGAGATTAGTCTATACAAATTCGGCGTTTAATCTAGGTATAAGACCTTATTCCAGTTTGGTCGAATCCACCCTTAGTACCATAAGGCATTGTACTAATACAACGCGGTAACGCGATCATCGTGCGATTAAACGATGCGACCATCGCGTGATCGCACGATAGCAAAAGCTGGATGTCCTAATAGAACACGAATACGCGATCACTATTTATGACCGCTCGACACACAGTTAGCGACGCGACGTGATCATCGCGCGAACCTCAGTTAGGACCTATTCATCATTAATAGGTTTGCAGGAACTAAGTTCGCGTGAATCGATTTTTAAACATTTTAGTCGCGCAAATGCATCGCGCGATCACCTATTAGGACACCTATTCTAGATCAATATGTTTGATCGTCGACTCGTACGATGGCCGCATCGCTTACTCGCGCGATGATCGCGCATTCGCGTTGTATTAGGACAATGCCTAAGAACACCAACTCGCTTGGAACGCTCGCGCAACCAGTACGTATGAACGCATATGTTAGTATGAAAAGGTGCTAAAGTGTTAAGCTACTACTGAGGCCGAGCTACGTCGTCATGGCGGCCATTTTCTACGACATCGTGCACATATTATTATGCGCACGCACACGCCCGACCACCATCACGCGCACAAGTAAGCTTTAATTTTATCTTTTTAACGGGTACTGTTTTTTTCATTGGTTTTCGACCTTATGTCAAGAGAATAAAGTTTTTTTTTAAATTCTACAACGGGTAAGCGCTTGGCCTTCATCTCACCTGAGGGAAAGTGACGATAAGGCCGAAGGTGGAAGCGCTTCACCCGGAATTCTCAACCACTGAGAAACTGGCTAACTTTTCTGTAACTGTCGGAACACAACAATGCTATAAGCATCGTTGTTATGGCGACAGGCTTAGATAAGATGGTGGTAGCTAGCCAGGCGGACTTAACAACGCTACCACCAACCATACCGAGCACACACAGATGTACCCTCCGCTAGAAATCGAACCCGGGACCTCAGGGTCTAAGACCGGTGGCATAGCCACTAGACCACAGAGGCGAGGAGACAATATTAACATATTTTGGGAACATACATCCCACTGAATGTGAAAAGGTTAAGGTATACGTCAGAGTTAAAATATATATTTTTTTAATTAGTCATTGATTATAATATAATATCAATTATTAAGATATTATCTTAATATTTGGTTTTGCGGTAAATGAGTCAAGCTATTTTCTCGTATTTAATTGTAAAATTAAACGATGGCAGGTAAAAAACCCTAATTATGTTAGTGTCTTATCGGAACGGCAATTCGTTTCATTACGATACAATACGTTTTTCATTATAATTTAACACAATTTCCGTTGCGTAAAGATTGCAGCTGTACGTTTTAATTAAATAACGTTAATCTATTAGATCTGGATCTAATGGATGCTAACAGCGCAATAATCTATCGCATAACATTGTGGTTCTGTGTAAATTTATTTGTTCGTTGTTTCCAGAGCCGAGCAGGCTGAAATCTATTACATGAATAAGTCGGAACATTCACCTGGAAAGGACTCACTTCTAGTCAAAGTAAGTAATATTCTGCCTTCTAAGTTTTAATTTTTATATATTACTAGCAAACCGCCGGCGACTTGGTTCACGTGGACTCCCGTACCCCGTGACGAATTTTCAAAATGACTCGCCTCCCAAGAACACTTATTGTGACGTAACTAAAATAGTTAGACATATATGCTATCGCGACACTTTTTGTAGATAATGGTGTGTTCTGCAAAGCCATAGTACCAATGATATTATATTAAAAAGAGGTAGATAGGTTATGTCAGTACTAATATGATTTCAATAATGGACCGAAGCGTCGTACATACGAAAACCTGAGCATGCGCTATACTCACTAAATATTACGATGTTATACGGCCGAGGTAACTTGTCACTTCTAGTCGATGATCTCATATGGCCGCATCTGCCGAGTTAACTTGATCGTATTCTAAAGTGTGAGCAAGATAGCATGACAACTAGTAAGAGCGTAAACAAGACAGATACATGTAGCGCTGTGTCATTTCGAATTACATGTCAATTTGCTGTCGCACTCTATATTTTTATGACACAATTTATTCTGACATTTTGTAGTTGATAAATAATAAGAACTTAAATCAATTAAAATTTAAACTCACTCATGCCACTCATGATATATGATTTCATGACCTTTTATGTAGTTCGCATGACACAGGACAGCATATTTTTAATTAATTTTCAGAAACAAATACATGCAAACTGACACTGTCAAAGTGTCAACACTGCTAACGCTTTTGTGAGACTACGCTTAAGGTAAGCCAATTAGCATAGTTTTCTGTTGCCACTTTTTGGCACATGTAACACATCTACCTCTTTTTATTGTAACATCATTGCATAGTACATTATTTTATTCTATCATCAATAGTTTTCTTAGCGCACGCAATTTAAGGAATTTATTTGAGTTTTAGTAAGGTTCCAATTTTTTTGAAAATATAATATAGCCTATGTCACTCGGAGATAGCTTCCCAACGGTGAAATAATTTTTTACATCGGTCTAGTAGTTTCGGAGCCTATTCAATACAAACAAACAATCAAATGTTTCCTCTTTATAATATTAGTATAGATGTTAAGTTCTTTTGTAAATGTCGTTACTTCTATATAAAGCTGTGTGGGTAGTAGGACTAGTAGGTAAAAATATTTTTGTGACAAAACTGCTCATCAGTTAAATTTATTTGGTCAAGCAATTCCTACTTCGTCCTCAAACGTCCTGCAACGCATCGGCGACTTCTCTTGTTTTGGTACCCATGGGCGGCGGATTTTGACGACCTCCTTGGTCGAGTGGTTTGTACACTGGTTTTCATAGAATCGCCATCTCTGAGGTCGGGTTCGATCCCCGGTCGGGTCAATTTAGAAATTTTTGTTTTTCTAAATTGTCTCGGGGTCTGGGTGTTTCTATGTACGAGTATATTAAGTATGTTTTTAAGTATTTAGGTATGTTTATCCGTTGTCTAGTAATAATTTAACGAGTTTCATAACGAAGCTTCTCGTGGGCTAGATATTTGGTGAGTATTGTATAGTTTATAACAATAATAATTATAACATAAAATAATTTTAAACTTTCTATAAGTAGTGAACTTTAAAGTTCGCAGGTAGGTAACTCAGCAAAATAACATTTAAACAAATGTTGATTTTGACATTGGCATGTTATGACGTCACCCACAGGACGAGACGTTCCCCGAGCTGCAGGCGGCGGGCGGGGAGGCGGACGAGGGCGCGGAGGAGCGGCCCGCATCAGCTGACACCGACGAGCGCGGCGGCGCCGCATTCCCCAAGGCGTTCGAGAGGGACCTAGTCACGCCCACGGCGCTGCAGGTTAGACTAGACTACCTTTCTTACAGCGTGCTTTAGAGCCACTGCTTAGGTTCCTACGCCGGGTAGGCGCCGCCTCCTTCAAGGTCATCGAGAGGGATCTAGTCACGCCTACGGCACTGCAGGTTGGACTAGACTACCTTTCTTACAGCGTGCTTTAGAGCCACTGCTTAGGTTCCTACGCCGGGTAGGCGCCGCCTCCTTCAAGGTCATCGAGAGGGATCTAGTCACGCCTACGGCACTGCAGGTTGGACTAGACTACCTTTCTTACAGCGTGCTTTAGAGCCAGTGCTTAGGTTCCTACGCCGGGTAGGCGCTGCCTCCTTCAAGGTCTTTGTGTGGGACCTAGTCACGCCCACGGCACTGCAGGTTGGACTAGACTACCTTTCTTACAGCGTGCTTAAGAGCTTGTGCTTAGGTTTCTACGCTGGGTAGGCGCTGCCTCCTTTAAGGTCATCGAGAGGGATCTAGTCACGCCCACGGCACTGCAGGTTGGACTAGACTACCTTTCTTACAGCGTGCTTTAAACTAGTGCTTAGGTTCCTACGCCGGGTAGGCGCCGCCTCCTTCAAGGTTTTTGTGTGGGACCTAGTCACGCCCACGGCACTGCAGGTTAGACTAGACTACCTTTCTTACAGCGTGCTTTAAACCAGTGCATAGGTTCTTACGCCGGGTAGGCGCCGCCTCCTTCAAGGTCTTCGTGTGGGACCTAGTCACGCCCACGGCGCTGCAGGTTAGACTAGACTACCTTTCTTACAGCGTGCTTTAAACCAGTGCTTAGGTTCCTACGCCGGGTAGACGCCGCCTCCTTCAAGGTCTTCGTGTGGGACCTTGTCACGCCCACGGCGCTGCAGGTTAGACTAGACTACCTTTCTTCTTCTATGGAGAAATCTTTTTCCAGTGTATCATTGGAAAAGGGGCGTTTCCGGGTGTTTATTACGACGCTACGTAGGAAATCAGGCTTTGTAGGTAACTGTAGGCGCCGCCTTCTCCAAGGCCCTCGAGAGAAACCTACGCATGTCACCCACAGGACGAGACGTTTTCCGAGCTGCAGACGCGGGCGGGGAACCCCCGCCAAATTTTGTTAGCAGTACAACCAAATAATGAACCAAAAAACTTTTTTTTTTACATTTTTGTCTCAACTTTTCCTTAAGAAAATTTAAATGATTGTCACCTAGCGTGCGGCCTATCGCGGTTATCAAAGCGCATGCATGTGACCGCTATTATTCACCCCGTGCACCAATGACAGCGCGCCGTCGCTTTGACCGCGAGGCTAGAACTATAGTATACGAGGGCCACACCGAAATGATCGGGAATAGAAAAAACTACAAAGATAACACAATAATATTTACTTTCATTGTTTTCCGAAGTATTCTCCGTGACTATCAATGCACTTTTGCATTCGTTCAAACCAATTATTGTAACAGTAATTCCAGTCTGAAGTAGACATAGTCGAAACGGCCGATTTATAAGCTTGGACTGCCTCTTCTGGACCTGGAAACCGTTGACCACGTAGCAAATCTTTAGTTCTTGGGAATGTAAAGTAATCGTTGGGGCTCAGGTCAGGGCTGTATGGAGGATGGTCCATCAACTCCACGTTTTCCTGATTTAAAAACGCGATCGTTTGCCGAGCGGTGTGGGAACTCGCATTATCGTGGTGAAGGATTATGCGACGGTTCGGATTACTTTTACGAAGTTCTCTTATGACTTCCGGCAAACAAACTGTTGTGTACCATTTAGCAGTAACCGTTTTCCGTTCCTGTAAAGGAATTGTAGCCACATGTCCGGTTTTCGATACAAACGAAGCGACCATTTTTTTCGACACGCTACGAGAGCGCACAACTTTTGTTGGTTTGACCTCACCTTCGTAGACCCAAACAGCCGATTGGTGTTTTCTTTCGGGCTCATATGAATAAATCCACGATTCATCACCCGAGACGATATTGTAAACAGCATTTGAGCTCCCTCTATCGAACCGTTGCAGAGAAGACCGACACCAATTAACACGAGCCGACTTTTGTTCTTCGGTCAAGCGATGGGGCACCCAGCGGGAAACTAACTTCCTGACACCCAGTCCATCATGCAATATTATTTGAATGGTTGTCATACCAATGCTGAGGGAAGCCCGTATCTGCTCGTATGTCACATGTCTATCTTCTTGTATTAATTGGCGTACAGCACCGATGTTTTCTTGTGTTACCGCTGTTTTTGGCCGACCAGTAGAAGGAACTGTGGTAAGAGATAAACGTCCTCGACGGAACTCAGAATACCAGCGATATATAGTCGTTTTACTAGGTGCTTCAAGTTCATAAATAGAAACAAGCTCGGCAAGACATTGTTCTTGAGATAAACCTCGGCGAAAGTTGTGAAAAATTATCGCACGGAAATGTTCCCGCGTAAGCTCCATTTTCTCACTGACTTCTTAATTTGAAATAGCTACCACTCTTCTTTTATTGAAAATTTTTATTTTTCAAAAATGGAATTAAGTTCGTAAGAATACTAAATTTCAAATACCAAAAAGATTTTAAGTCTAATTTATTCAAAAGTATTCCATTCCCGATCTTTTCGGTGTGGCCCTCGTATAAAAGCAGGCAAAAAATTATAATTAAAAAAGAAAACAGAAGGTGCGTGGTTCGATTCCCGCCTGAGGTTGTCATCTTTTTTCAGCATTTCAAAAATTTTACTTAAGTATATCTAAGCGTTAATAAAACGCTAAAATATATAAAAAAAAACATTAATCTATAAACGCAGCGTCATCTTAACCGAATGTTCAAATATTTGTAAAAATATTTCTTACGGATCTGAGGTGAAAACTTCTAAGATTTGATAAAGCAATGTTGACTAAAAACATAAGCATCAAGCACTGACAAATTTCGACGGTTGAAAGCCAGACCTCAGTAGCCAAGTGGTTAAGGCAGCCGCCCGGAATGCGGAAGGAGCGTGGTTCGATTCCCGCCTGAGGTTGTCGTCTTTTTTCAGTGTTTAAAATTTTACTTAAGTATATTTAAGCGTTAATAAAACGCTAAAATATATAAAAAAAAACATTAATCTATAAACGCAGCTTCATCTTAACCGAATGTTCAAATATTTCTTACGAATCTCAGAGGTGAAAACTTCTAAGATTTGATAAAGCAATGTTGACTAAAAACATAAGCATCAAGCACTGACAAATTTCGACGGTTGAAAGCCAGACTTCGGTAGCCAAGTGGTTAAGGCAGCCGCCCGGAATGCGGAAGGTGCGTGGTTCGATTCCCGCCTGAGGTTGTCGTCTTTTTCAGTGTTTAAAATTTTACTTAAGTATATTTAAGCGTTAATAAAACGCTAAAATATATTAAAAAAAAACATTAATTTATTATTACTTTTTTACCCCATATTTACTGGCGAGGGGTCCAAAGTTAACCCTGTACGAGTATGTATGCTTTTTGCTACTGCTGTATAGGTAAACCCACGCTCCAAGCAGTATGGTTTGTTTTTCTTCAATCCTAAGGTATGTTTGACCTGTGGGCTTTTCTTTTTGTGTGACTTACATTACAGTACAAGCTCCGCAAAAGTAAGCTAACAAATGTCTCACTATACACCATACAGAGTTCAAACCCACATTTCACCAAAGCTCTGCTACCTTAAATGCACTCGGCGAAATAGAGCAAATCCAAGGCGAAAACATTTATTGTTTTTTTATATCAATTTTTTTATGTTAACCAAAGCTTGCCATTTAAAGTACTTACCTACTTTTGTTTTCCAAAATGCCAGACATTTTTTTGCAGCTTCGAAAGGAAAAATTTTTTGATAAAAGCATTTTGATATTATGGCCACCATCTCTGTGTCATTATGTTTATGTTTGCCTTTGCCAATAGTCTTATTTTTTGTTTTTTCTTTATATTTGTGTAGCAACAAACAGCAGAGGACAGGCGGAAATCTTTACTTGACCACCACTGGGCGATTCCTAGCAAAGACAGAATGTCAATTGACCAAGGGAGTGAGGTTCGTACCAAATAAATTCATATTATTCTAATACACATTAATAGTACAATAATAATAATAAATGTTTTTTATTTTCTCTTCACAAAGTAGGTAATAGTTTAATATAACACAATACAACATCGGGTGGTGACACTTTGTGAGAGACTGGAGTCTGAGCTGGGATAAACCTGTCAAACAGAACTCCAGGCTCCCCTCCCATTATTTAAATTGTACAACAATTAATCAATCATCTTGCAATGAGAACCTTTAAATATTAAAAATGAAAAAACAAAAACAACAATATAGTATGTGTGTGTGTGTGAGTGCGTGTGGGGGTGTGTGTGCGTGTGTGGGGTCTGAGTGTGGGGGGGGGGGGGGTTTGTTGCATTAATTGCTTTTAGCTGGTTTTATCATTATCTGATAAATAGCAGCTAGTCTTTCTTTATCACAATTTTCAGATAGACTAACTAGCTCTTTATGTTGATTTGATACCAGATAATAATTTTTTAAGTATTATTTTATAAAATCCATACCCAATTATACTTTTTTAAACGAGTTCGTCCATGTAATAATTACTTTATTGTATAGGACGTAAAGTCGAACGTACAAACGTACGGGTGATGTGAGCGTTCACATCATCCGGAATCCTTAACTATTCATCTTTCACTGTCGGTACACAACACCATTACCAACATAAGTTTCACTAACACTGTTGTAAGGGCTACACTACACGTGATAAAGGCGTTTACCGGTCTACTAACATAAAAAGGCACCTTTCAAACTGCGTTCGTCATCCACAGGTATCTTCCGGGAATGAACAAACCAAAGAGGAGAGTTTCGAGGCGAGCGGCTCTCGTTCACGCGTTGACAGCGCGACCGGAGACTTGCCCGACATGCCGGACGCGCCGGACATGCTACCGGACGTGTTACCGGACGTCATGGCGGACGCCCCGGACGCCCAGGACGCGCCCGCCGCCGACGCGCAGCACCTCGTCAAGCTGTCCTACCACGACTCCGGCATCGATATACGCGACCCAGTGCTGCATGTCACGCCGATTAATGCCAAAAAGGTGGGTTACTATTACTAAAAACGTTTCTATGGTCGCCTTTAGAGCGTACGCACGGGGGGGTATAGGCGTTTTAATTATGCAACTGAATTAGGAGAAAAGTGTCTATGGAACGAAAACTACTTAAAATTAAGATGCTATGTACAACTCCGTTTTTATAACACATTATTTTATCCTTCTATTTTTTGAACTGTTTCCCGGTTCGTAGTTAGTTAGGTCCAAAAAATCAGTTCTAGAATAATTGTTTGTCACTATCTTGCTGTAAATTTTTGTATGCAATTCAAAATATGATTACAAATATATTTTATTATATTATAGCTCATTTTCCTGTAGCTACAACGGTAAATATAGCTGTTCTTGCACACCGGTCTCTTTCTACACAAAGCGGCGTGATCACAGCCACAATACTAACACTCATGATTTTTTAGGAGCACCACTTTCATCACGTAATGCTCGTAGACCAAGACGACTACTACCACGACGTAATGCCGGACACAATCTATGAGACCGCCGAACCGGACGTGACGTACTACTGGGACTGTGACGTCACTTATGAGGATAAGTTCCTCCACAGATTCAATGTTTACTGCGACGATGACGATATGACGGACCACGAGGTGAATGGAGCGCAATGACCTTCGGCGCCATCTTGTGGGGGACTAGGACTTGTTTTTCAGGATGGCTGGATGTCTTGTGTTTTTCTCTCTCTTTCGCTCTTTCTGTCGTGTTTCTTTAAAGTCGCCTAATGTCTAATAAGCATAGGTATGTTAGTTTTCAGTGTGCCTTTGTTTATTTCTTATGAGTTGGTTTTGTATTTGGAAGAAAGTGACGAAGCATACTAATAACTAGAATATCTTTCATAGATTTCTTTAAATGAGAAGTTTGGTCTTTGTTATGTTCATATTTACGTGTTGTCGTTCTCGATCATTGGATACTATTTGGGACGTGCAGCGAATATGTTATCTTACTTGTGTTGTTGTTCTTATCTTTTTTATTTGTTTTTGGGTAACTAATAATTATTTTTATATTATTCTTTTTCTTGTTGCGTACATTGTATCGTTATTAAATCGTATCACTTTCATACCAAAACAGATATGATTACGTTAATCCTTGTCAAAGTTTTAAAATTGTTACTACTTAATTAAATTGCGAACAAGGATCTTTATTCTGTGCGCTTGCGCATGCTTCCTATTACAAGTGATTATTAAACTTGCAGTCCTTGAACAATACTTCATAATTTCTCATAAACTAGAGAGAATCCCTAACATACCATAGGTATGAAGTTAATTAGAACTATAAAATGCAGGTGTACAGCGACGCTGACATCGTGCTGTCAGCTGACTGGGTGCCCCCCGTCTGCATCCCGCGGACTGAGCCGCCCCTCTCCGCCCCCCCGCTAGGCGAGAACGAGAGGGCTAGGAAACCGGCCGCCGTCTCTTTTTCGCTCGACGGCAATACGCAGAAGGACGACGCCGGAAAGCCTGATAAGAAGAACAAGGTATTTTAAGCTAAACCTCTACAAAGTCATCGTTATTCCCTTTAGGTGTTTACACAGTTAGTATTTACAATGATTATGTCATATCTTATCTTTTCTTAGTGGGGCCTGCAGAGGTCTCCCTCTCGCAGCAGCACGTCGACCCATTGGGATCTTTTGTGCAACCCCGTCCTATCACTCTGCCTTCTCAGAGAAAATGACTGTAATAAGCTTATCAATGTCTTTGAGGTTTTAAATGAGAGGTTACAGAGAATTCTGTCACACACACCTCTATAAGATGTATGTACTGTTAGCATCAAAAGTTTCACACTTTTAACAGCTGTTGACTCTTATGATTTTGAGAATAAAGACCACAAAACATGTCATACTCATACGTGTATTTACTGTTGTTGCTGACTGTACTTACCGTATAAAAAATCATGGGTCGTTGTATACTTTTGCTACTGTAAGCGTAATAAACCCATCTTCCTGAATGAAATTTTTATACTTCTTGATCTCAATCGCTTCACGTACTATCCTGCTATGATAATAACGATCTGTGGAGAGGATTTTAGGATCATGTAACTCCATCCAGTGATTAACTCCAGCTTTCCAGCAGATATGTACTTACTTTCAAAGTTAATCGTGTTAGGTCCCGTTAAAATAGTTTTAATGCAATGCAACGCGATAGTTTAAAGTCATACACTAAAGACAGTTTACCATTCTTCCGTATTTGAACAGATGCTGAAGCGTCTCTCCTACCCCCTGTCGTGGGTGGAGGGGCTCACGGGCGAGGGAGCGCCCGCCCAAGGATCTCAGTCGGACTCGCTGCCCACCTCAGCCGACAGCCACAACTCAACCAGCGTCTTCTCCAAAGTATTCAACAGGTACATTTTAAAACCGACCTTAAGCCTAACAAGGTACACCCCAATATAGCTAAGCAAACGCTGACACAATCTACAGGCCACTAATGAAAGCTGTACTGTACAAGCTGCGTTGATTAGAGTGCGTGGCGTGTTTCAATGCAAAAGGAATGTGTTGAGAGTGAGAGCAAAGTAATGTTATTTGTACAAAAAATAAACGCCCACTTTTAATATGAATGTGAAATTTGAAATTTTGTGAACAAACTCACGGGTGCGATTTTTGATAACTGAATAATGAACTTAAGAACTAAAAATACACTATGAATTTAAGTAATTTTTATATTATTTTTAATTGGTTTCCGTAGTTAATTTTCAATGTCTAAAAGGCATGACTTCAAATACGAGTGAGAGTGAAAGCGTTATTGATATCGATTCAAAAATCGCACCACAGTTTAGAAGCGAAGTACAGTTTGATTTTGAGACACGCTATATAGAGAACATGCTATATGCGCTTGTATATTTACAATACTGGGCTGCATACGTAGATCGATTAACATGTGAATGTCACAAGTTGACTTATATATTCACTTTACATGCTCACCTAATGTAACATTAATTTAAGTTGAAATCACACACTTGCATACAAACAAATATTGTAAACTTGTTAGCGGCAAATATTCCCGTAAGGGTTAACGCGCACGGATTACAACCTTCGGACTTATCAACTCAGCCGGTTTTAAAATTCGTGCCTTAGAACTTCACTAGTTCACTTAAAGGGCGGGCGCACACTAGGCCACTAGTCGCAGCCACTAAACGCGACCACTAGTGGCTTAATCAAACCACTAGACGCGGCCACCGATCGCAGCCGCTAGTGGCTGAATGGCGGCCACCAGTTGCAGCCACTTAGCCACTACTTTTGGCTGAATTCCAGCTCGTAGTCGAGTGTGCGCGCGATGCGAGCGACATAACGCAGCCGCTAGTAGCGAGCGCGGGCGACGGGCGACTTGTGGCTCGAACGCGGCCACTCAAACGCTGGTTTTGCGCCGATGCCATACAAAATGTATAAAATAAAAAACTCGTCCGCAGCTTGTGGTCGCGTCTAGTGGCCGCCACCAGTGGCTCAATGTGCGCTTGCTCTAATCGACGTTGACCCCTTCAATAAATATTTTTTAAATGGACAATGTCTGCGAAGGCTATCCTATATGTGCGTTAGCCCAGACACAATGAAACATGAAATAAAACTTTTGACAATAGACTATAATTATAATTAAAACAATAACCACCGCTTGATACTAAAAATAATTCACACAAAAATGGTGCCAATTCTGCTTGAAATTTTATAAACTTGAAATTTAATTGACTCTCATCTTTATTACCATTTGTTCAAAAGGCAAAGCTCCCGTAAAATTTTATTTACATTCATAAATTGTACCGCCAGAATCGGCACCATTACACCCCGTCAAAATTAACCAGTGCGATCGTGTTTCCCTTGCTCCCGTGGATGCTAACGTGGACGTAGCTCGCCCATGAATTTAGTTGAGTTCGGCACGGGCCTGTTCCTGAGTAAGACGCCGTCCGAAGAGGCGCCGCAGGAGCCGCTCGGCTCGGGGTACGTGTCGCGGACTCGGTGTGACGTCACGACTTGCGACTTGCGACTGTGAACGCTCGACCACGACTTGCAAGTCGCGCGATTTCTCTGCTCCATCAGGGACCAATCATGCGTTCGTTTTGATACCGCCGACGCAATGTAACGCGTAATGAACTTCGACCATATGTTAAAACTAGATGCAAAATCACGTCTGCATAATAAGAGTAGGTATGTGAGCCGTGTTACGTAGCGGCTAAATAAAAGAATACTACCACCCACTCTCCTCCCTTGGGTGTCGTAAAAGGCAACTAAACGGACTAAAGACTGCACATACATCCAACAGCATAGAGCGGCGATGGGCTTACCACCTGTCACGCTGAGTACTCATGTGCCGTCGCTATTTCGGTGAAAATTGGACTATGGCTGAGGATTGCTTTTGCACTCCTCATTGCATAGTCTCAGACTAACCCTTCGGGGAGTAGTTGTGATTATATGTATGTATGAATGTAATGAGAGTAGGTACCCAGCGAGATGTTTAGGTACCCATTTCGTTTAGTAGTGTGCAAGCTAAGTGACGACATGACGAAGTGCTCCTTTAAAAGTTGCTATTCTCTATCTGTCAAAGCTGCCACTATTCCGATACGATTTAGGGCCGATTTTTCAATTGTCAGATGAAACTTATTCGTTCTTCGATCAACAATATAACTAGATGTCAGGTCGGCGCTAAAAATGTGTCTCGGTAAATATGAGCGCACTTGAGAAGTGAGCTCTTATTTTCTCGCAAGGCAATAACAGGAAAAAGTACTTTATTTGTTGCCTCTTAAGGTTGATTTCACCACTAAATGTTATTGACGTCCTTTCATTTTTAAGTGACAGGAGACCATTTTGAAATGTATTGCCAAATCACGTCTTTTCTTTTTTACAAGTGACATTTTAAGTTATCAGACTGATACGTTTTACCTAAGGATTGAAAAATTAGCCCTTAGTATAGGATTTTGTATCTAGTTTTGTGTATGTGTCGAAGGTAACGAACTAGAAATCCGCTTGCCGCGTCGCAAGAATCTCGCGCTCGTGGTCGAGGCCAGACGCTGACTGACACTTTAGAGCTGTTTGTTCCAATTTAAAAAAAGAACAGACGCCAGATAAAATATTTAAGAAAAAAAAACAGTTTTGACAGGTTATCTTTTGTCTTTTGTTTTTGTAAAAGTTTGTGAATAGAAATGGCATCCAAAGTGTTAGATCAACGCCACAGTCCCAAGTGTTTAGAGCCAAAATGTTTGTGATCACTCTTCTTTGTTACTCGTTTGCTAGGCGTTGACACTGATGTAACTTGTTTTTTTGTTCTGTCTTCTATGCAACTTTGAGTTTCGTATTAACGCTACAGTAATAATTTAGAATGAATCACTACTTTTTTACGGTTGAGGATAGGATTTTTGTGTGGGAGGCGATTAATTAAAAGCTAGAGGGGGGGGGGGGACTAATTGTCTAACTTCAACATCTATTGCCATACCTTCCAAGTAAAAGTACATTGCTTTGCTAGTTTGCTTATTGAAAACCATTTTTACAATAATCGAAGTAGCAAAGCAATGTACTTCAACCAGAAAGGTATTGCGGTGGATGTTGAAATTATACAATAACCCCCCAGCTGTCATAATGATAACCTGGAAATCTGGGATCGTCGCACTTTGAAGGGCACGGTCACAGTATGCCCAATGAAGGTCGGCGTCAATGTCAAATCAGACTTAAAAGACAAAAGCTTTGTTCTATGGCTGCAAAATAGAGTTCACAATATAAAGTCATAATGGAAGCACTGTGCAGTCCAACAATGTTAAGGCATCACTGCGACCCGCTTTTGAAATTAAATTGAAGTGTTTATATCTTAATTTTATTGTTTCTCTAGAATATTCGTAGTAGAACTGTTTACATTTGTTAAAACAAAAAGCCTGTTGCAGCTCACGCACAATAACAATGTCCTCAATGCATCAAATTCATTGACTACAAGAAAAAATATGGAATACGAAACTCATCTTTGTATTTCTTTAACGAAACATTGTTCTGAATGGCATGTTGTAAAAGTGTTAGGATTTTTATAGCGAATCATCCAAAGTGATTTTAGCCAATTTTCCTTGTGTAGTTTATACCTTCTGTCATTGTAACTACGGCGATACCATCTAGCTTCATATTAGACATATTGATAACGTTATAAGTTGTCCTATTGTGATCTTCCAAATTTTTTCATTCACTCATTACTTCATCAGACACAGGCGTTTAATCTTGTGGGCACCCTGTTTTAATGTTGTTCCTTTCCAATATTTAGCATGCTAGCTTCAATACTCTCCCTTCGAATAAGCCTTAAATGTTTAGAATAAGTTATTTTAAGTCTTATTTAAATAGATGTAAGACGTTTTATTGATTCAAATATGTAGATTTTCTTGTAAAAAATTATTTCCACAGGCCATCCATCTGCGTACCTTTTAGATGTTTCTGTGTGTATTAGTTGTTTTGTGTTTAATGTCTATATAGCCAATTTTGGAATATAAAGAGAGGTAGGAGATGTATATTTTACTTTAATCGAACGTTGGAGGCCTTCTGTATTTTTAGAGCGTTTATTTTTTCCACTATGGGGAAAGCACTCAGCCTTCATTTCACCTGATGGTAATTGACGATAAGGCCGAAGGTATAAGCGCGCTTCACCCGGAATCCTCAACAACTGAGAAACTGGCAATCTTAAAGCGTTTGGGCCTATGAAATTGTATATTTTCGTTTTTGTATTTGATTTGAGTCGACACACAAGGAAAAACAGTTCGCCTTATGGTTAGCAGTTATCGCAGCCTATTGGCGTTTGCAACTACTGCTATAACCGACACGTTGTCGACCCTGAGGTTTTAGGTTGATAGCCAAACGAAGGGAAGAGTCATTATACTGATTAAAATTTAGCTAAATCTCTTACCTCTTTGTACAGTGCTGTGTAGGACATTGCATATGAAAAAAATAAGTTTTCTGCTTACAGTTACTTACGTACAGACGCCAGCCTTCACCCTACCACAAAATATAAATTTCTTCAATACATTTTGAACTTTGTTCCTAGGGTATAAGAATCAATATCGATTGGAGAAATTGAACAGCTTTGTATAGTGTATTTTTCAGTGTTTAAAATTTTACTTAAGTATATTTAAGCGTTAAAAAAACGCTAAAATATAATTATAAAAACCATTAAGCTTTTGTATAGGTCGATCTGCAGGCATAATAATTATGATGTTCGAGATTCGAGATATTATTATTATTAATTTAGCTTTTATGGATCGTATATCGTTAAGACGAGAGTTGAGAATCGTTTATCGGCCAGTTTTCCAAACTGACGTTTTCCCCGGTGCGCAGGCGTAGCTCGCTGGGCGGCTTCGGGCGTTCGCACACGAAGTCCACGTCCTCAACGGGCTCCACGCAGCCGCGCCTCGACTACCGCAGCATGGTATCAGTGGATGACATGCCGGATCTCTTCGCTTCCTTTGACAGTGAGTTTATTAATAGCTTAAATTCGTAGTATTTAATTAAATCAAAAATAAAAATTTCTTAATTCAGTAAACTTAAAATAAGCATTTTGAATCGTCAAAAGTTAATGGATGGATGGGCACCCGCCCACCCAGCCCACCTCACCCATTCAGGAAATCTTTTATCTGTGGAGAAGAACGGGCGCAAGAAACTCCACAGATTTATAATAATATAGAAGTAACGACATTTACTAAACAATATGTCGTTACCAAATCATACATTATACAAATATACAAATTGTAAGCGTCAATGCGATTATTTTGATATTTTTGCGTTAATAACATTAATAATATAACTACATAAGATAATTAAACGTTGAAAGTAACGGCTACTTACCTGAGGTACTTAATTGTTTTTTTTTCAACGGTAAATGTCATGAGGTTTTAATTTTTTACAATAACTGTCATGGAACATGGCCCGCAACATGAATAAAAATCAGCTGTTCCAAACGTTTGAGTTAGGTCTAACATAATGTATGGAGCCGTTGATTATTTTTCTCATGATTTCAGAGTTGGTCCCATAGTGAAAGTTGTGTAAACCGACGAGCAGAAATTATTTAACAAAATGTTATGTAAGCTAGCTCTAACCTACACTCTTCGATTAGATACCTAAGATATGGGTAAACTAGTTTACTTAGTTTAGGTATTTCGGTTATTTTGCACTACTAACCTTAATTTTAAAACTTATATATATATTAAATTATATAAGTTATATAATTATATTATTTAAACAAATGTTATTTTATTAGTTTTATGTATTTAGTCTTAAAGTTTTGATACAGCAAAATAAAATTATTCTTATTCTTACCCTTAAAGTGGTTGTAGCAATTAAAAAGTCATCATTATCATCACATGGAGAAGTTGGGCTGGGCCATAACCCACCACGCTGGCCCAATGCGGGTTGGTGGGTTTTAACGACTGTCATCTTTCGACGACAACCGGGCCTAACAGCTTAACGTGCCTTCCGAAGCACGGAGGAGCGAAAGACGTTTTTAATTTGGTCACCCTTCCAACCACCCGGCATTGCGAAAGTTGCTTAGCTGGCAAGATCGCAAGCCGATAGCCGCTGCGCCATCGAGCTCCTCTATTAAAAAGAAAGGATGGATTATATTAACAAAACACGTTTCCCCCAACGCCAGAGCTAATACCGCGGCCCGCGCGGCCCAGCGACGACCCGCCGCTGTACCTGCGCCTGCGCATGGGCAAGCCGGCCGGCCGCCCGCTGCCGCGCACCACCCCCCTCATGTCGTACGGCCGCAAGCGCATGAAGCCCGAGTACTGGTTCGGCGTGCCGCGGAACAGGTTGGTACTTACTTTCATACAGTCGAGGAAGTTCCGGGTAGACCACTTAAGGCGAGGTATTTCGAGCGCTTCTCTCTCGCTCTCTCGACGGTACGACGGTAAGGGACGGGTATAACAGCGAAGCGGCGCGAATAGGTGCGTTTTATAGGTTTTTGCCTATGAAGGAAAAAATATATTAAAAAAATGTGTCTTTAGCATTCACTCGATAATAAAAACTTTCTTCTATTGGTAAAAAATTAAGTAATATAATTATGTATTATCTGACTTACAGCTCTTTTAAATGTTGAACAGAGCTATCCTTGAATTTTTTTTCTATCAATTGTGAAGTGAAGTGAAGTGAAGTATTACCAATTATGTTTCTGTCTTTAAGAGTCACTAGATAATATGTTCAACTATATTATATATGAATTTTAGAACTGTATGTTTTATATTGGTGGCAGTACAATCAATCGAAATTGTTAAAAATGGGAATATAGCGCCTTAAAGGCGATATTCGCCGTCGGGATGGAGCGCAAGCGAATATCGCTTGAATAGAATAGAATAGAATGTAATTTATTGCAAAAACTGTTTACAAATTGTGGCAGATGATAATGAATAAAGTTGAAAACAACAGTATACCTGTATCGGATATGCAATATAACAAAATAAATTGTAATGTAATAAACTAAAACAAAAATGAAAGGGTAACAATAATACTACAACAACAAACTTAAAATAATTAAAATTAAATAACTCTAATAGAAATACTCTATCAAACATTTGAAAGTGGTCTACCGGGAACTTCCTCGACTTATCGACTGTACATAAATACATACATACATTATACTAATCGGAAAAACTTAATTCTTTACAATAACCATTTATTATCTTTACAATCTTCGATCAACAATACCAACTAGATGACGCGTCACGTACAAAATCAAAGCTAAATTCTGTCCACGTGAATAAATACTTTTTCAAAGCAATAAATTACTCCTGTCACTTAGAAATTAAAAGACGTCAATAACATTTAGTGGTGAAATCAACATTAAGGGGCAACAAATAAAGTACTTTATTAAGCTTTACTAAGCCTTGCGAGAAAAAAAGAGCTCACTTTTCAAATGCGCTCTTATTTACCGAGACACATTTTTAGCGCCGACCTGACATCTAGTTGTATTGTTGATCGAAGTTTACTATAGTGTATTTTACAACAACTATCAAAAGCGCGGTAGCTCAACTGTCAAACTTCGGCTACAAGTGCTGGAGTACGGTGACAATAGGGATGTGCTAATCGATTGATCTAATTCGTTTAACAATACGTACGCTCACGACTGTTATCTCCAAAGGGTTAGTCAGAGACTATCCAATGAGAACCGAAAAACAATGACACAGTCTACGTTTCACCAAATACCGACTGCACATGTGCTTAGTTCAGTGATAGGTGGTGAACCCATCGCCGCTTTATGCTGTGGGATGTACATGCGGTCCGTTAGTCGCATTTAACGACACGTAAGAGAAGAGATGGCTTGGTAGTATTCTTTGTATAATTAGCCGCCACCACACAGTCACACAGTTGTGTTTAATTATAATCCTGTTAATTGTGTTAGCTTGAATGTGTATACCATTCCCTCGGTTAACAGTTGGAAATCGAAAATTTTACATAACTGGATTAGTTAAATTGCTACGTATCGATTTATAAACTTTGACGCGAGCGAAGCTGCGGTCATAAGCTAGAAGTATGCTTAGAATTTTTTTTTCCCAACTTTACCACACACACTAATTATACTTAATTAAAGTTAACTAGTTAGCATGTAAATATACTTATACATTTAGAAAATTAGAAATTCTCATGCCGCTTTACAGGACGCTCGTATTCTTGGCCTCGGCCTGATGTTACCAGGTTTAGTCACGCAGGAAGACTACTCATTACGCACTTAATGTTTGATACCGACAGATATAATTTACGGAACATCGAGATAAAATAATAAGGTCGAGATTGAGAAGAGATCTCGTTTAACAATAAGATTGTAATGCTACAGTCAACCGCGCGTCAAGTGTAGCAGTAACATTGTAAACACTGCCTCTTATGTAAGGGATAGGGCAGTCTGAAGATCTAACTGTCACGCTATATGTGCAATCTATAGTAGACTGGTAGGTAGGTAGGTATAGACCTACTGAAGTTGAACCCTGCCACTCCTCTCCGTGTTTCTTTTATATTAATCTAGTATTTGCCCGCGACTCCTTTCCTTATGCGTAGACTATATTATTACCCTTATACTGGGATAAATAGTATCCTATATCGTTTTTTGTATCCCTGACTACGTGTATGCAAAATTTCGTGATGATCAGTTGAGAAGTAAAGGCGTGAAAGCCTAGCTAGCAAAACTAACAAACTAAAACAAACAAAGAAAAACAAAATATTTATTTTATAATTTTGTGTAATTATAAGTTTTACATACAAATTAACAGTACATTAGTAAGGATTTGCTTTCTTGTTTGTGACGTTGTAACAAATAGAATTATTAGGTCATTGTGTGATAAAAGTGTTTGTTTACAATAACTTCAGAGAACTGTGTCATTTGATTTTTTCAAAGCATTGTTCGTGGAATCTATGTGTCATTATAATTCTATATCTTAGATACCACTTTAGATATCTGCCTTGCTTACTTATGCGCAACAGGAAATTAATCAAAAGCCATTCATTCTATGTGAGTGTACAAACAGAGAAACAAGTCCGAGAAGAAGTTTACTCAGTTTAGTTTCAGTGAACTATGTGCATGTTCTTAACAATGGCTTACAGTTATGACGTGCCTATCAAAGAGTGAGTTACTATATTAATATTGTGGTTAAATTTATTAGAACTTTCATAAAAGCTTCAATTACATTATAATTTATTAAAAAAAATACAATAATTTTAACATTTCATTCGAATTGTGAAGACGCTTGAGTATGAAGGATCAGCTATGGTCTACTGTATACATCAATTGTACACATTTATCTTAATTATTATATATTATCATATTAAATGCTTTATTTATTTATTAAAATTAATTGTAAAAGCGTTAACCGTGTCGCGTAGAAGTGAAAGAATACTACCACCCCCTCTTTCCTTGGGTGTCGTAAAAGGCGACTAACGGACAAACTACCAACAGCATAGAGCGGCGATGGGCACACCACCACCTGTCACGCTGAGCACGTCTGCAGTAGCTGTTTGGTGAAAAGTGGACTATTGTAGAGGAGTGCTTTTGCGGTCCTCATTGCCTAATCTCTGACTAACCCTGCGGGGATAGTCGTGATTCTATGTATGTATGTGACTGCTTTGTATTCATTTTAAAGTGTAGAGTGTACATTTCGTACTCTCCAAAACCGTTGACATAATACTTCCGAATAAATCCTTATTAATTTATTCTTCTACGGGTAAGCACTTAACTCTCGATGATTACGCCGATGGTGAAAGTGCATTTCACCTTAATTCCTCAATTACTGAGGCGGCATTGACAGTTTTTTTAAAGTATTCATTTGTTCAACGGTAGCGAGGCCGACCTAGACGGAGGTGGACGAGGTTGGTGCATAAGCAAAGGATTGGCCAATGCAAGCAACAGACCGCAAATATTGGAAAGAGGGGTGGGAGGTCTTTGCCCAGCAGTGGGACAATAAAGGCTAATTATAATAATAATGCCGCATGGTATAGCAGCTCACTAAAGTACTATTCTTACCAGCCCCTCTCTTCCATTGGGTATCATAAAAGGCGTCTAACGGACTAAAGACTGCACATACATCCAACAGCATAAAGCGGTGATGGGCTCACCACTTATCACGCTGAGTACATGTCGCTTCCCGGCAAAAAAAGTGTCACAATACAAAAAATTAAATACGCGCTATTTAATGCTGTGATTATGTCATTTTGTACCCAATATTTGTTGTGACACTTTTCTTGCCGGGCAGCGATGTGCAGTTGTACTTCGCTAAAACGTGGACTATGGCAGTGGTGCTTCCGCGGTCCTCATTGCCTAGTGTCTGCCTTTGGAACAAACTCCCATCTGAAGTTCGTCACTCAAAGTCCTACCTACCTGCTTCTTTTAAAGCCAAACTGCATTCGCATCTCTTTACTAGATCCTAGTTTGCAACAATTATTATTCTATCTTAAATATTTCATTAAACTACTAGTGTGATATATTATATATTTATTTTATTTAATTTTTATAATATATAGCACTTATTTGTATTGTTAGTTAATTTTTATTTATATATTAAGTATTTGTATTCTATTTCTTTTTTAATTTAATATTTGCTTGTTTCTGGTGCACTGCCTGTCGCTCTTTTTCTGTTGTCCTATATCTCTCTATAAAGGTTGTCTGGAAGAGATCGCTTTTAGCGATAAGACCGCCTTTGCCCACATTAGTTTTAATGTGCTTATTTTTATGTTTTCTGTATTTTTGTGTGTGAAATAAAGCGTTATATCTATCTATCTATCTAACTCTTTGGGGGTTAATAGGCTAATAATCTATGGAAATATGTAATATTTGTTTAATGGCATTAATAACTCTCAAATAAACTTATGATGATAATTCGTTTCGACCCTCAAAAAAATGTCTACCTCAGGTGGGAATCGAATCTGCGTCCTCCGCAATTCGGGCGGCTGCGTTGACCACTCCTCCACCGAGGTACTTATGTAGGTACTTGCGGCCGCTCGCGGCTTCACCCGCGTGCTCCCGTTATCGTGGGAATATCGGGATAAAAAGTATCCTATGTGTTAATCCAGGTTATAAACTATCTGTATGCCGAATTTCATCCAAATCCATTCAGTAGTTTTTACGTGAAAGAGTAACAAACATCCATCCATACTTACAAACTTTCGCGTTTATAATATTAGTAGGATATGATATGATATGGTATATATTTGTTCGATGCAGGGTCGACGACCTGTTCAAGTTCCTGACCCATTGGGTGCCGGACCGGTACGGGCCTCTGGGTGACGTCACCGCACAGGGTTACGAGCTCATCGACAGCGACACCGAGTTCGAGGATGACGACGCCAAGCCGGGGCAGAAGGTGAGCCACCCCTGTTACAGTGTTAACTTCAACAGAGTAGACCAGTCCAGAGGCCTCACTTCTCAATGCGCGCGCGCTGCTGTTTTTTTCACGAGCGATTGGCACTACGAATTACGGACCAACGAAGTTTTGGATGCGCTTAGGAAGGGAGGCCCCTTAATTCATAAAGATGATAATGAAAATGCAACGTTGTTTTATAAAATAAGTACCTACTTTGTTTGTTATCAATTGTGGTGAAGGATGCTTAATAATCAATCATATAACAGTTGTTTAAGCGCCTTAAGTGTTTGACGCCTTTACGTTAACACTAGCAATGTTGGCGTTCTTCTATTGACATCCGACAACATCGCGAATAAAGAAAAAAAGCAAAGTTATCCCACTTTAGCTTTACCTATTCTTTAAATACCGTCGATAAATTTCATTTATTTATTTTATTTGTTAATTTATTCAAACAATAACAACATTACAGTATGACACCAATACGCTATGCTATACATAAAACAGAAAATAAAATTATAACAGGTAACTACTAATATAAAACAACAGCAAAAAATAAAAAGCTAAACATAAAGAAAAAAAAATCTGAACATAGTAATGTAAAATATTACAAAAAATAAAATAAGTGTATAAAAATCTATTATATTTATCTTTGTGAAGATACCAGAAGCTGATTTAATAGATTTAAAGCTCGAATGAGAGGCGAGTTCGAGTATTCATACACGAACGATTGTATTTCATTGTCTAAAATTACTTAGTTATTAATTATAACGCTTATTGCATTAGTTTCATTGAATTAAAAGGCTCCATTGTTTTCGCTACGAAACACTGTCTCTAATCATATTATTACAATGCTCATACTCATAACTGCGTTGCATTGCATCGGTGCGGCGATGACGCAGAGAGACAAGGGCACAATAGGTCAGTGTCGTCTCAGCACATCAATTGACTGGATGCTACATAAGGGACTTATACTTGAGAGTAGGTGCCTGCCATAGTAACCACTATAGCGGTTAGTTCTTAAGAGGTCAGCCCTATAAGCTTTTGAGTTTGCCGCTCTCAATGTTCTGTAGCTACGGACAATCTAGTGACACGTGGAGATGAGAATATCTATTTGTAAAAGCAATGCCTATAAATAGTCTGAGGTAGTTTGGGTTTGAGATTGTTTTTAAGATGTTTGCCGTCTATAAATCCAATCCTTTAATCTGTGTTTCGAGCGAAAGCAAAGTTGTATTAAATTAAATGTCTTAAATCAAAAAGTGCCACTATTTTTAACTGAAATTGTGTTACACAATTTTTGTGTATAGTGTAAAGTTTTATTTGTCTTAAAAATGTAAGCCGCATTTAGATTCATTCATTTCACACAACCTTATCAAGTATCATAATATGTGTTTAATATTTTCCTGTTTCATTTTATTCGTTTGTTCAAATTATTATTGTTTAATTTACGTCCAAAGCAACGTGCCGCATTATGTTAGTAGCGCCAGAGCGACGTTCCGCCGCTCTCCTGCTATCTCTGTCATCACATCAGTCAAGATAACAATTTCATCTTGTTGTATTTATGATATACTTTGTCACTTAATTATCATCTTATAATAATCATTAAATAGGTCCGCGTTGCATTAGTGCAGAGCCTTTTCTATTTGGAATATCTCTGAGAACATTTGAAGAGTTTATAATATAAAAGTAGCAAGCGGTGTTTGTTTGTTATTATAAATGATTGGTTTCAAAAATGTTGTTTCCTTGTCGCAGGGTGAACGGACCGGAAGCACTGGGGACGTATCCGATATCACAAGGGAGTCATGGGAGGTAAGCTTACCCATTGATTTATTACGTATAACTCACATTTTTTTTATTAAAAATCTACATGTCACATTGTTCTAACACATTTTTTAACGATTACTAACAATTTTTTTTTCTAATATTATTATTATTAACACACCTCTTTTGGCCACGGTCTTATGCATCTCACGTTCCTCATTACAGTACACATTGGACGGTGTTGTGTCAATCATTGTACTTTTTTGGGTGCACTGTGAATTGGCGCGCGCGTTCGACGTCACGCGAATGACGTCACTAATTAGCACACGATGTAAACAGAATAGTTACACTCTATATAGGTAGGCATTTGAAGTGTCAAGCTAAGAAGCCGACATACTAAGAGGGAAGGCTCGGCTTTAATATCACTATAATCCGCCACAGTCGTGTTTGCAGATGATATAAGACTGAGTTTACGCACTTTCGGCACACTGTTTGGTCATATAATTAATTTGGTGCCGCCGTAAAGTTGATCGACCGTTATCTACAGTCATAAATATGAAACTTTATAATCAACATTCAAGATAGAAAACTGTTGGTAGGTATAATTTGTAATAAAGAATCGATTCTAAAACACACTCATCAGAACAAACAAAAAATACTTGAGAGCACTATCGTTATGTATAGTAATGACATCGAATTGCAACCTTTGTTTTCTTTTCAACCTGTTCAAATGATAAGTTTCACATAAATATTTATTTTTGCGATTGTAGTTGATAAACGGTTGTTATTTTTACTCCTTTGTATTATAATAAATATCTGCCAACATTACATTTTATGATATTTGTAACAGATTTTCTAAATACATGTAGAATTATCTACGATACCTATAAGTCTAGTAACATAAAACAACACACGATAGCCACTAAGCAATTATGACTAATGTAATACGTGTGCGCATAGCTGCTGAAGGCGCCGTACGTGAAAATATACTCGATCATGAAGAGCCAGGCGGAGGCGCTCGGCGACTCGCTGGGCGAAGCGCCGCAGCCCGAGGTACCTCGCCACTGTCCGATAACGCAGGCTGAATACAACATTTACTATTATATTATTGATAGAAAACCTTACTATCTCGTATTAGAGGTTATAATAGATCTCAGCAAGATTTTGGGCGCAGACTGTAAATGCGCAGCGCCTTTTAGATCTGTTTAACGCTGCGTGGCGGGACTGGAGGGTAATTGTATACGATTCGCTACACTAAATAATTTAGAGAAAATAAATTATACCTATGTAATATAAAATCTTGAAATTAAATCAGTCTTGAGTGAATTTGGAATTACGTGTTTGCCATTAAATTATTTTGAGATTAATCTTACAGCAAAGGTTAATGTTTTAACAGAAAAAGTGTTCCTTAAATATCGGTAGTATGCACTAATTAATCTACCTGCCTACCTTTAAGCGCTTTCAGCGCCATATCCTATCAGAGATCGGCTGGTATTTACAACTAGGGCCTGTAAAGTTTGAAAGAAATATGTGGTGGCAAAACTTAAAATTTATAATTTTTTACCAATTACTTTATTCATTACGTTAATTGTTAATAATGAAAATGAGCTAACGATATACTACCAGCATATGAGAACAAAGGTAGAGTCGAACAATAGAACCCGCTTATCGGATTAATTTAACGATTGAAAACGAATAAAAATGTTTGATGCCTTACATAACGACATTTAACGATGTCGTTTAATAGTTTGTTGCAAAAATAGTGTACGTAGTCTTGAGCTGGGTAGTTTAGCGAGGCATTTGTAAAAACGTCAATTTCCACAGGAACAACGGAGTTTACTGCTATCAGTAAATTGTAGTGCGATTTCCGTTTCTATGAGTTTCTATTTATTTGCGGACATCTGTAAGTTTTTAACTCAATTTTTTTAAGATCAATTAGTGTTCCTGCTCGATGGTAGTCTTTTGATACCTAACTCGCCACGCATCTTCATTAACAAATTCTCGATGATTGAATTATGTACTGTTTCGTTCTGTAAATAAGGTTCTTTGTTAAGTTACAAGTTACTTAACACAAAAATGGTGTTGTATTCAGCCTGTATTGGGCCTCGTATCGCGAGTGTAATGTGCACACTTAGTGAGATGCCAGCCACACGAACTGTTAGATTTGTGTTTAAATCGAGTTTCAGTATAGCTATGTTCGACGTCCCGACTTTGTTTATTCAATTTACTGTCCTGAATGCTAGAGATCATACTGTTATTATTAATTGTAATATGTTTTCCAGTAGATTTATATACTGCAATGTTTTGAATGCTATAGGATTCGCTTCTCTATTGTACATTCTTCTAGTGTTCTTTATGGTAAGTTGTGATATAGTTGGATATATTAAAACTTACAATTCATTCTCTCAAATTTAACTTTTATCAACTATATTGAAACAGACCAACCGCACCGTAGTAGATAAAATATTGAATTGTACCTATTTAAGCGTTTGTACATAAACGAGGAAGTAAAATATGTACATGCACATTTTGAAAGATTCTGATTCTTGTTGAAAAGGCAATAAGGCGCATAAAGTGTCTCAAATGTGTACCTATGTAGTTTTAGGCCTAATGATATCATAGAGTTTTTATATCTCGAAGGACTTCATCTAAAAATACCTTGACTGTATATTATTAAGAGACAACAGAAAAGCTGTTGTGGCGCTTTAGTCCCGAAGGTACAATGAAGATTCGTTATAGGACTTTTTTGAATAATACCTTGACCATAATATTAGATCATCATCATTATCAGTCTATCGCAGGCCATTCCTGAACATAGGCCTCACCCAAGGCGCTACTGAGCCCGAATCCAGGTGACACTACGCAGCTTTATTCGTTGAATTACTTACGTAAAAAATGCCTTGACCGTATGTTATCGAGTGACAGCAGAAAAAAAAGAGGTTGCGGCGCTGTAGCCGGTGAAACAATGCGAGGGAAACAATGGAGGCGCGATTGAGCGGAATGGTCATGTTGACAATGTTACGCAACCACTCGATAACGCCATCTGCTGCTCCGAGGGCCTAGAAAAGGTGGTATAAACGCCTGTGGTACAATGATGAATGTATGTATTTTGAAGCACGGGTGGGCCGTTAGTTATCTAAATAGTCAAAAGCTATTTAGATCTATCCAGCTTTGATTCTTTACATACTTATAGCTAATATAAATATCTATGTGAAAGATTGTTCCAACAAATCACGTTGTGAACAAATCTCCGTGACAAACAAAAATTAAATTTATAATACACATTTAATTGTCTATTAGCGTTTAATTGTCCCTGTCTATGAGATCGTGTCTCCTGACGTAATCTGATGTAATGATCTCATTTATAGATAATAAGTCCATTGTGGCTTCTATAACCATATTAAATAGGTCTTGCCGACCAATCTTACCAATAATTGCAAAGCTTAAACGAAGCGCCTTAATAGAAAAAGTTATAAAATAGAATATTTAGGTTAGAATTATTAGGTTTAAAAAATACGAGTTATTAGAGAGATATTAGACGTTTAGTAGTTATTAAAAATAATAATAATTACGTAGGTAATGGCTGATTTTTCAATCCCCGGATAAAACTTATCCGTCTGATAAAGTATAACGGACCACCTGTAAAAAAAGAAAAGACATGATATGACAATACATGTTATACTTTAACCGACAAATAAGTTTTATCTGCCAATTGAAAAATCGACCCTTAGTATATTATATTTTAATTGATTGCTAATAGCCGATAATGCCGCGACGCAAATCCCGTTGGCTGAGTGGCAAAGAGAACTGTCCTGGGTTCAATTCCTGAGTCGGGCAAAGTATGTTTTCTGATTTTACGTTGCATAACCCGGGTCGGTGGTCCCCAACCCGCTTTTGGCAACGTGCTGATTAAACCACCATTTATGCTACATTTTCACCACGGTCTGTCTGTTAAAATAACTCTCAGTAATAAAACTATTTCACGTTCTTATGTTTTCTAAATATATTGTTGTGGTGTACAATAAAATTTAAACAGATCTTATAAATAAAACATCGTACTATATTGCCCACTATCAGCTTTAAAAAGAAAAATTAGTAAATATAGAGCTACATGCTGGTAATTCAGATTGTGCTATATCAATGTTATTGAAATGTTTGCATTCATAATTCTAAATAGATATAGGATAAAATGTTTGCTAGAAAAAAACGGGGTCTCGGTAGCTTAGCGGTTAGAGCAGTGGACCGGCAATCCAAAGATCATTGGTTCGATTTCCATTCGAGCTTTCCTGAGACTGGTTGTTTTGTTCTAGTAAACATTTTATCCTGTGCTATATCTACTTCTTATTCTCAAAGAAGTAGATATAGCATCATGGGGTTTTAGATTTGAGGTTAAATTGTTTGCTATTTTTTTTACTTTGTGTGTATGTAATGTCGCGATAATTTAGAAAATTCAACTATTGGAATGGAACTTATTTTTAATAACTTTTTGCTAGACAATGAGTTGTCTAGCAAAGACTCAGTTGACAGTGTTGTCAAATGTCATATAAATAATATCGTGCCAAAATAACGTATTTTTCTTCTAGATCTTCGCAATAAACTGGTAAGATAATATTCTTTGCGATAATATTTATAACGAAATAAAATTGTAAATTCCAATAAAAGCTAAATAAATAAACAATCTTACAATAAAATGTGAAATGTTCTTTGTGCTGATCAATGATAATATTATATGTGGTGCTGATACTGCATTACGGTAGGGGAATCATAAAGGCGTTATGATTAATACCATAGTGAACTAACACTGTTGTCCCACTTTTGACTATAGTTTCGTCCCACGCAATCGCCCGCGTAAAACTCATTTAAAAATAAAATGTAGCTCCTACTAATTGACGTCGTAGGTAGGTACTGTAAGTAAATTCGTTTGAGTAGGTACCTACTAAAACGTTATGTGGAATGTCCTTCGGCTAGGAGGACGCTAGGTGGAGCGACGTTAATCGTAAGGTGGCTATCGGAAATTGGACTAGAAGAGCCGAAGATCGGACTCATTGGCATGCGTTGAGATTGAGAGAGACCTTGTTCAGCAGTGGACTGACACGGGCTGATGATGATGATGATGATGATGATGATACCTAGATAAGAAAAAACATTTAAATTTTAAAAATGTTTTTTAAGACCATTTTTTTCTTAGATTAAAAGTAACCTTTTGACGACCTTCTTGGTCGAGTGGTTTGTACACCGATTTTCATGGTGTCGCCATCTCTGAGGTCCCGGGTTCGATCCCCGGTCGGGTCAATTTAGAAATTATTGTTTTTCTAAATTGTCTCGGGTCTGGGTGTTTTCTATGTATAATAAGTATGTATTTAAGTATTTGAAGTATGTTTATCCGTTGTCTAGTAACCATTTAACAAGTTTCTTCGAAGCTTCTCTTGGACTAGATAATTGGTGTGAGTGTAGGAAAGTTTATTTATTATTTATTTATTTACCTTCAGCTTCAGCCAGGAATATCAAAACATTACATATCGACCCGCAACTCTGTACTGCTAGTGCAGCTCTGACAAACAAACCCTTATTTATTGTAATAAGTATAATCAGAATTAAAGTATTCTCTTTCGGGTTGGCAGAGTAATAACGTAGCATGCCGATCACGTTTTAACTAATGCCGCGGCAACGCGAGTAGAAATGTCGCACGAATCGCCGACAGACGCTCAGAGAAACTTCTAGAAACCACAGACGCCCAGAGAAACTTTTAGACACCACACCAAGTGGAGTTCTAGAAACCATTACGCGATATTACAAGCGCGTAAGATCTAACTTTTCAATTTCTTATCTAACTTCAAAATTTAGTCAAATGTGTTACAAATAATTCATAAGAATATGACTTTACATAAAATCGCTAATTTATTTCTTACCTAATTCATTAAGATCATAAGGAGCCAAATTGTGATTCGAGCATTAAAAAAATTGCAACAACACCTACCTATCAGCAGTAAAAAATATCGTTTTAAAATCTACTGATAAGATAATAATTGTTGATGTTTATTAACATCAAAGAAAATCATGTACCTAAGTAGGTAGGTAGTGATTATTATATTATATGTTTGAATGCGAGCATAGCAAACAAACACAGTTAAAATATAATAGAACTTTAACTGTTGCATTATTTTTCTTGTTTCCGTTAGTTGTATCTAATCTTTATTTAGCGAAACATTTTCTTGACTTAATAATGGTAGATTCATAATATTCTTCTTCTTTCGTATCGTTGCCGTTGGTACGTACAACAAAGATACAATACAATTCTGTTGTGAATATTTTAATCAACAACAGTCAAATCGTGAATATTTGTTGTTGTTTTTGATGACATTCTGGCAACATTGAATAATAAAAGATGCATAAGCGTTACCAAGCTAAAGTGTTGCCCACTTATTTACCAATTTATAATGCTACGCAACTTCACAAGTGGTAAATTCCATTCATGATTTAAAATCACAAAAGAGTTTTTATCACAATAGACCTAACAATCGACCGTGTGGAGGATGTAGCTGCATTCATCCATGACCTAATTATTTGTTATTAAAAACCGTGTTTTCTTACTTGTGTCATATTCTGCACTTAAATATTTCACCGGCAAATATATTGTTATGTAAATATACGCCGAACAATAACATAATCCGAATAATCGTTGAAACAATAAACAATGCTCGTTAATTATTGTTTTGAAAATCTGGATTTAACGATTACGACTCATTACTTATGTTCTGCACAAAAAAAAAATCTAGTCGGTTGAACTTACCTAACGCCAGTTTTTGCTGCTAGACTTTTTATTTTTTGTTTAGTATTCAGCCTCTAGTTTTTGCGATCCTTCCTGTTTAGTGTGAGTCATCTATCAACAACCTACGCAAGGCTTAAAGCAATTGCTAATGGTAATTAAATATTTTATTTTGATGCTCTAAGATTTTAATAAATATTTAATTACGTCTTTACGTGCGTTTCAAAAACAGTTTACGTCGCTGCGCTGTATGCTATTTTGTAATAGGTAGGTCAGCATCAAAAGTAGCTTAGCATATGAAATTTTCAAAGGATTGTTACTTTTGAAATGACCAGAATTGTCTGACATAGCTGTTGAGTCAAAGTACATGACCGTCACTATAGGTAATTACAGAGAAGTTACACGTGACTATTACTTTTGCCAGCTTGTTTTTGTTCAGTTACTGTTGATGCTGACTGTACGTAATTATGATAGTCGCAGCACAATGACTGTAACGCAATATAAGGTTAATTTGTCGAGACCTTGTAATTAGGTACCCTTATCCATTTGGCTCGTGGCTCATTAAATTCGTATAGTCCGCGAATGCAGACAACATAATGAAGGGTAATATGAGACAGATTCGCTGTGAGTTGTGACTGGAAATGGACAGAAATTTCCGTTAGATTCGTTAACTGGAATCAAACTAAAATGTTGTCATTGTTAATAACTACGGGCTAGAATTGGCACTTGAAATTGAACTCTAAGGTATTATTTCTTAGAGTACGTGTCAGTTTGATAAAATTAAATGATGTAATTGAATCAAGAATGGATATTTTAAGTCCATAGCATTTAAGACACTAAAAATGTGAGCCCATTAATAAGTAGTCGCCAGTTTTCGATAAATGTATTCATTGTCAATATACAGAAAACATCCTACTATATAATAATACTTATTATAAACGCGAAAGTTTGTAACTATGGATGGATGTCTGTTACTCTTTCACGTAAAAAACTACTGAATGGATTTAGATGAAATTCGGCATACAGATAGTTTATAACCTGGATTAACACATAGGATACTTTTTATCCCGATATTCCCACGGGAACGGGAAACACGCGGGTGAAATCGCGAGCGGCCGCTAGTTTTACATACTTAGCAGATAACACTACTCTTTCTGCACGGTAAATAATACAGTTACTTATTGTGGTTTCTGTGTCTCTTTCTTTTCATTTGCGAGATGAATTCACGTATTAGGTATTACGATTTCTCTGCAGATATTTGACAAACATTAAAACTAGTTTTTTAAAGTATGTAAGTACTTAATAAATTCAATTTTCTCAAATAAGTTAGTAAAACTTATTGAAAGACTTTTTAAATGCGACCTTTTCTCGAATATCAATGCCCGTATTGATGATGTTTCCAGTTGAAGGATGATTGTTGATAATGCGTGGTGTTCTGATTATTTCATTCCTCATGGTTGGCAACACAGTGCTGTGGAGCGAGCCATGCCGGCCTGCGTCAATGCTGAAGGTCACCATTGGGTAGTACAATAGTTATTATGGTTGACCATCACAGGCATAGACAAGTAACATAATGACATAGATAAGAAATAACGTTTTTCGTATTGGACATTTAATTATTACAATTTTTAAATATTAAAAAAAAAACATTATTAAACAAGCATTATTCGTGTAGGTAGGTACGTGTATGATTGTATCTTTCAAACGAACCTCTTTTTTTTTCGAAAGCTTACCTACGTATATATTTAATAGCAAAGATACGAAGTTTTTAAAATAAATATATACTTAATATATATAAATGATAGTTTTGAAATATTTTCAACGCCGCTAGCCAGGCTATAGCTACTACCATTTCATATTAAAGTCATGTTGAAAAAACTAATCCAATGTTTAAGACAAAGAGTATCAAGAAGATTGACAAAAGCCATGCACTTATAAATTAAAGACGTAATATGTTTTACAAAATATTCTCGACATTCTAGCAATAAATCGTGCCATAATCAGAAGGTATAAAATAACGCAATCATTTAACATACAAAAATATTAAAAATACTCGAAAGATTTATTCAAATAGTGCTGGGGTCAAAGAGTTCCACTGAGAAGATGCAGCCTTGTACCTACGGCTGGTATTATTCCGTCTTCTCGTCTGTTTGTCGACATCATTCATAATTATTTTAAACATTCAAATGCTATTTGTTGTGGTTATTTTCTGTTCTAATTTTCCATGTGTAACGAATAATCAATTAGAGATACTAATTGGGCGTATCCCGTCACATAAGTCTTTGATTAAGTTCCCGGTGTTCGACTGTAATTTGATCTGTTTACAAAACCCTATTATTAATTAAAAATTCACAGATCTCGTGCTCTACACGACTTGAAAGGGCATTGAAAATGAACCTAGCTATTATAGATTACTAATGAATTATTTTTTTAAAAAAAAGTTATCGACTTTTCCAAAATTTGTTTATACTATCCTAATGCCCTTAATTTTCCGCGTCTATTAAGTCCTAATAGATTTTCGTATCTCAAAGCTGCGAAGTTTCACAGGGCTAGGACGCCCGAGTAATACCGCACGGCGACGCTCCACGCGCCGCTAAGGGGGAGCATACCGCCCCCCCTATCACTCCCCAAAAAGTATAAGACATAAAATGTTCCTCGTCTCAATATATCTAGGCGTCTCTCTCAGTTTTTCGATTTTCGACCTCGTCACGAGATATCGAAGATATTCTGAGGGAAGGTGTTAAAAAACAAGGTTTTTTTTGTTTTTTTTTTCAATTTTCGAAAAAGTTTTCGACTTTTACAAAAATTTTTTTCACCATCTGAAAGCTATTCAAATTCTGCGTCTTTTGAGTTCTCATACGTCTTCATGGCCCTAAACCACTATATACCACGGGGCAAACACACTTTCAGCGAAAATGGGGCCCAACCGGAGCGATCGAAAAAACATTTTCAATGTTAAAAAACAGTTTTTTTATAGAGCACGGACATCAAATGTAATCGAGCAGATTATCGATTATTGTGCTACCGTTTCAATCATAATAAATATGTAACTAAACTGAAGTAAACTAATTGAGCGGTAAACATGTTAACGCATAGGTAATCATTATGTCGTAAGTAGTAGTAACTCCTTAGACGGTCGGGTGGGTTAGCGATCCCGACTGCCAAACAATCACAGGCTCAAATATCGCAAATTCGCGAGGAGGTTTTATTTGTTTGTGTGATGAATACACGAATTTTGTATTTGGGTCACGGATATTTATAATTCTTAAACGCATAAAACAGCTGACGATTATACACACTGACTAAGTAAAAACCGCTTCTTCGTCAGTCGAGTTAGTAGCATTATCATCCAGTTGCGGTTTCACCCGTAAAATTAATATTACTTCTAGATGATCAAGCTTTTATACGATTTTTTAAAAAAGCGTTTAAAACCTATGAGCATGGCCCGGCCGCCCGACCGCTACATCTTTCGCTTGAACTCCCCGTAACCCTTGACGAATTTCCAAAAGTTTTTTTTTATACAGACCTTGTCCCTAACAATTCAAAACAACAAAAAAGAATTAGCCAAATAGGTGCAGCTGTTCTAAAGTGATGGGCGAACATATTACATTCGTGGCAATTAATTTTTATTTATATAAACTCAAACTCAAAATATATTTATTCAATAAACTCAATTAATAAGTACTTCGAATCGTCCAAATCTTTTTTAACATACCTACGAGGGGCGTTCAAAATATTCTCGGTATGTGGATAAAAACAAACAAGTACGAAAAGTTTGATATTTTTATTTTTCAATATACTCCCCCCCTATTTTCATACACTTATAAGATCGATCAATTATTTTTTTTAATCCCTCATAAAAATATTTTTTATCTTTGGTGTAAAAATGCTCCTCCACGGCCGTCTTCAACGCTTCATCGTCAGAAAATTTATTTCCACGCAGATCCTTTTTAAGATTGGGGAACAAAAAGAAGTCGCTTGGGGCTAAGTCCGGACTATAGGGTGGATGAGTAACAGTTTCAAACCCACATTCAACAATAGCTGCCTTGGCAATATGAGCAGTATGGACAGGGGCGTTGTCATGCAGAAGCAGAACACCTTTGGTTAACTTTCCTCGCCTCTTTTCTTTGATCGCATCTCTTAATTGACGTATAACGTTAGCGTAGTACTGCCCTGTGATATTTACACCTTTTTCTTTATAATCGATAAGCAAAACTCCTTCACAATCCCAAAATATTGTGGCCATGACCTTGCCAGCTGACGGGATTACCTTGAACTTCTTGGGATGAGCTGAACCCTTAATGTGCCACTGCATGGACTCCTGTTTGCTCTCTGGGTCATAATGATGAACCCAGGTTTCATCTCCAGTAACTATTTTTTGCAGCACCTCATCGGGATTTTCACCACACAGGTCGATAAAATCTGAACAGCAAGCCACACGCATATCCTTTTGAAGAAGCGTCAGCATTCGCGGAACCCATCTTGCACTTACTTTTGACATATTAAGATGGTCATGTATAATGTCATGTACGGTACCAATAGAGAGATTGGTTACTTGAGCTATAGATTTTACCTTCACTCGGCCGTCTTCCAATATAAGTTTTTCCACTTTATCAATATTTTCTTGTGAGGTAGCCACTACAGGCCGGCCAGGTCTAGGGTCATCTTCAATACTCTCCCTTCCACGCTTAAATTCGCTTGACCATTTTTGAATAGTAGATAAAGAAGGAGCAGACTCACGGTAAACACAATCCATTTCCTCTTTTATGGTTTTTTGATTTTTACCCTGTTTTGTCAAGAATTTTATGACGGATCGGTGCTCTAATTTCGTTAAAATTGTTAATTCGCTCATGGTGTTCATGTTTGTTCGGCAATTGCAGAAAAACAAAAGAACATCTCGGTTCCAATTTTACTTTTTTTTAATGTCAATGGATGAATCTTAGCGGCCAGTAACAAATATATATATAAAAGAGGTTGTAACGTATCAATACCGAGAATATTTTGAACGCCCCTCGTACCACCCATTCAGGACGTCATATTTTAACTGTGGCAATGAACGGGCGCATGAAACCACAGTGCACAGATTTTACAGATTTTACTATACCTGCTTACTATTATTATTTATTATAAGATAGACTACTTCAACTATTAACATATCTTATTTAGAATTAGAAACTTTGAGGGCTTTGTTTTACCATTTAAATTATTCTCTAAGTTAAACTGCTGTCCCGTCATCTTTGTCACCAATTAATTTGCATCTCACCACATATGAGGGGCGTTTCAATTAAACGTTTGCAAGCTTAACGTCTTAATCGGTCTAGAATTGTGGACGGTAATCTATCTAATTGCGAGCCTGTCTGGACCGTTGAGTGGGGCTCCTGTTATGATGATTTATGCACCACTCGGGATATTATATGCAGTCAATAGTGCATGGTGGAGTAGTACGCAGCACGCGGTGAACTTGAGAACGCATAGGCAACGTTGATGATTACGGGTAGTTCACGTATGTATATATATATATATATTTGTTAATGTCGGGAACAATTAGAGCAATAACATTTGTTTTTTTATTTACTTTTGAAAGTTCATTAGTTGAGATTGCCGGTAAAGTGCGCTTCCATCTTTGGTCTTATCATCACTTAACATCAGGTGAGATAAAGGTGCTTACTCTAAATAAATTTTAAAAAAAGAGTAATACGAGTATACTCCTTTCTGTAAGAGCGAAATATTGTTTAAACGTTCAATGGGAGAAGAGGATTCATTAGTTTAAGGATAACAACGTCGTTATTCATGTATAGCATGATCATCTTGCATCAAAAGCATTTTACAATCATTATGTTCTTAATGTACTGAGTTTACAAGCATTGAATGCTTAGTGATTTCTAATTCTGTTTGTCGGTAGTCTAGTACTATTAAATATGCCAGCAGTATATCATTATGTGCATATTACTAATCTCAGTTTAAATACATGGTGATCGGCGATTTGTTAACTTGTTTTGTATATAGTTACTTGAATACCAGTTAGAAACTTGTTTCACAAATTTATGCATAGAAGAACGTAACGTTTGCAGCGACAAGTAAGTCGGTTGTGGCTAAATAAACGAAGTCACTTCTCTTTTTTCAAATAAAATATTATAAAGACAAACTTTTTCGGGACAAAAGTAGGTCCTATTATTGTCAAAATAGAAAAAAATTATTGGCTACCTATAAAACGCCTCGGTGGCTGAGTGGCTAAACGCTCGCCCCGATAACTCTGTGATTCAGCAGGGCTACAATTCACAGATCGGGCAAAATGTCTTTCGTATTTTTCGATGTATACAATATGTCCAGGGTTGTAGTAATAAAACTATCAGCAGTAGTAATAGAACTATAAGCAGTATCTAAAATATATTTCATCGACGAAAGTACTCCTTATGGTGGGGGGGTTCCAATTGTGTTTTGTTATTGTTGTGTGTTTTTATTGTATTAGCTACCCTACAACTTAAAAAAAACGCCAAAATCGAGCCCCCGCACGACACGTAGAACTCAAACCGCAGTTAATCTCTCTAACCTTTGCAGTCTTGTGGGGTTTTGGAATTTACCCCCCTTATGGGGTATTTTCGTCGATGAATTTTATTACTACATCCATGGACATATTGTATAGCCCGGGTTTGTGATTAACCCATTGACTGCCATCCCGCTTTGGCAAGCGTGGGAATTGGCTATTTGACAGTTGTAACAATAAAATATGAAATATGTCGGATATGGTAGTTTATAACTTAACGATAATTATCCAAATGTTATTTTTTATTAGGATACTTAATTTATAAATATTTTATTTTTACAAAATAAGTTTTCGATTTTTTATCTGTGGATTACAAGACCCGAAACACGGGCGGTCATGATTGAGCTTCATGTGATGTCACATTTCACAAAATTATCAAAAACTATCTGTCAGGTTTCAAGATAAATTTCTATATTCATTGAAATGTGACGTCACAGGGCAAAATGTCACGTGACCAGCCGTTTTCGCGCGAAATATGAAATTAATGAAGAAAAAATATGTTTTTTTTCTAAGAAATAAAGCTTTTTCGAGAAAAAAAAATATTGTAGGGGGTATGAAATAAGCGTTTGTAATTTTTAAAATACTTTCCGAAAACTGTCAAGTAGCCAATTGAGCCAAGACCCATCAATAGTAGCAATGACTTGATTTCAATTGATTTCAATAATGGAGGCCTTTGCCCAGCAGTGAGGCAGTATGTAGGCTATTAGTAGGTACTTTACTTTTTTATAAATTCTTACAAAATATATACAACGTTTATGTGAATCCGATAGATACCTACGCATTGACATCCCACGTACGCAGCTTTACAATTAAACATGTTTTCCTAATTTTCTTCTTTAAAGGAGTGGTCAGGGTCAAGCGCGCTAGTGTTGGCGGAACGATTCCATGTCTTGAGATGAACAGGCGGGAAATTTTTAGATAAGTGGAAGGGTTTTGAGGAAACCTTACCCAAAAGTGGATTGAAAAAGGCTGTATGGTGTCCTGGAAAAATAATTTTAAAGAATAGAAGCCGTTCTTTCTTTCAAAATAAATACTTTGTGCGGTTGATATGATAACATTATGTGAAAGGAATTAATTAATCTTTAAAAAACAAAATAAACGAGGGCCGAGGGTTGTGCCCTGCCGAAGCATAAAAGTTGCAATGTCAAGAAAGAATTTTTAACCATTGAGAAAACGGTATAGATAGATCATAGATCCGGTGTTTTGCCGTCCCGATTATAAAATCTGCAACTATTTCAGTATCGTAAACTTCTGGTTAGTGTTGTCTGTCAGTAGGTAGCTTATTTTTCTTAATATCGTTATCTAGGCACCCGGATATACGAAACGCCTTGGAGCGCGCGCCGACCGGTGCGGCACACAGGCATTGTCGGCGATTCATCAGTACATAACAATGCCCCCTAATACACCATAAAGGTCTTAGCCCCAATATCCCAACTAGCTTTTAACATAACGAATTGACAATTGCTACCTAGCGCGCTCTCAAGCTATAAGATAGGTCAATGGGTCTAAGGTCTCATCGAAATTCTTATTTAAACATTGACTTTGTATGATTCTGTTAGTTGATGCCTATTATAAATTATAATTGAGGTGTTTTTTTTCCTTTACGAGTCTCATTGAAATAAATCGGTAAATTACAAAAAATGGTGACTATTTATACTATGATAAGCCTTTAAACGTCCCCACTGGGCACAGGACGTCACATGGACAACAGCACATGGGCAGATAGTGCAAAGCTGACTCGATGCAATTTGGTGGTTTGCTTTTTGCTATTTTACAATTTTAATTTCAATCATAATATTATAATAATTTCAATTGTCCAATGTGGCCTTTCTTACATCTACAGTAGGTACAGCTAAGATGGGCAACGTTAATTAATTGCTCGGCTCGTACTAAATTAGTAATCGGCACGTCGAGCGCGGCGCGACGTGCCTCGTTGTCTCGGTGCCTCGGTGCCTTGCTGCCTCGCTGCCTCGTAGCGTGCAGTCGAGGCGTGTCGTCACGCGGCAAGGCGGGGAGACGGCGCGGGAGCCCTTTCTTTCAGTCCACCAGTTCCCACGTATCAGCACTGCATCGCGCCCGCCTCGCGCGTCTCAATAACACCTTGTTTAATTATTAACGCGCGTGTACGACGACAGAGCGAAGTTACCGTACCACACTTAACGCGCGCAGCCCCGCAGCGCGCCACCAAAAACAAACGAATCTTGTTTATAGGCGGACGTGAGTGGCGCTCGAGTGTTTAAAAAAAACCTTGTTATCGCGTGGGCTGCATTCTAAATTGAGCTTCCAATTGTGATGTGAACGTGCTTGTGTCGCCCACCTATGTGAACGGACTCTGGATAGATGCAGACTATGAAATGGATAGAGATGGTGCGCCTCGGACCGACGTCGACGGCGGAGAGGTCCGCTTTCGACAGCGATAAGGTCAGAGCGTCGGCATACCGCATACCATACCGTTAAACGCGCCCGCGGCTCTTTCTACTTATCGCATTAATTCATAATCAATACTCATCGCTACCAATGGTCTACCTACCATATAGGTATAATGCTACAGTTTGCATGCGGAAATTTGAGCGTCTCTTGTCTAATTATAAACAGATCCGCCCGCGCCATTCGTAGTCATATTACTATACAGAGTCTGTGTTTATTTCCAATTCTGATGTTCTAAGGACGAGTTTTTCTTAACAATCAACTTTAGCATTGGGCCGTGTACCTAATGACATTGAACTCCACACGTAATCGTCATTACTGAGGAGCATTGAAAACACGCAATTAAAAAAGTTGATAAAAATTTATTCAACTTTGTGCGTTCATAAGTCCTCTGCCTTTAAGTCAATATGTTCTCATGTATCTAATAGATTGTTTATTCTGATTTATACTTAAAAAAACAATTATTACATGTTACTATTAAATGTTACCTATTATTGATTAACGTTGTAACAACGTCGTTGTTAACGTTGACCAGCAGAACTCCAGGAGCGTTCCCAATATCAAAATTGGAATACTTGAAGGGCTACGCTTCACCCATGTAATTGATACATGCTCTCATTAGCCGCACAGTTGTCCGGGGCCAATCAACCTTTAATAGAAATTCAATAGTTCGCAACCTCTAGGATTCGACCTGACAGACAAGGGGATAACAAGCACAAATGGATTGCATTCAAAGAAGGATTAAAGGGTTAGAAAAAAACAATTCCTCACTCGCAAGTATGGTATGACACTGACACAATGATTGTTGGCCTCTATTTCGTTCTTGGTTTTTACAAGCTAACAAGCCATTCAAGACAGCTTTGTTGATATTGGCTATAAGGTTATTATAATGGTGCAGCTTTTATGGTAGGCCCCCTGATGAATAGTGACACCATGTTATGCCGACTCTAGGCAGACACCATCTCACTATAAATAGAGAGAGAGGCGAATGACCGTCGGGCGGTCCGTGACAAGGTCTGAAGCGTGGACGCCGACCATTTAGGGGCATAATTTAGAATTTAATCAGCTAACTACTAAGCATCTGATTGGGCGATGCAGCGTCTTTGTGGTATAGTGGTTAAACCACTGGTCGACGATCCACAAGTCCCGATACTGAATACTTACGTGGCAAATCAAATGTGAAATACCAGAACAGCTAACCTCAATGTGAAAAGATGTTTTTCTACATTTTTGATTGAGGGCAGTAAGGGTTTAGGGAATATTACGCTTTCGCTTCGTCATTATTTTACTAAAATGTTTTAAGTCTAAATAGTCGTATGCGACTTCGAGCAATATTTTGCGTCCTATGTAACTGTAGAAGTGGATCAGCAGACTACAATGAATTTGGCCTACCGAATAGAAGATCCTAATACCTAATAAACCCGAAAGAGTCTTCCTTCCTTCACGTAGAAACTGGACACCGGTAGCTTCAGTCTTAAAATTTTATTTTTCTACGTAATGTCGGATAGTTGTTATCATGTCGTATACGGTTAACCCATTGACTAAGCCATTAGTCAATGTAAAGAAGCACTAAAGACTCAAAAATAAACAACTTTCCCCACCGCCACAACACCAGTTCACTTGAACTAGTGTTAACATTGGCTTGGCAAGGCAAGGCAAACAATCACTAATCCCAATTCAATGTCTTTATTTAAGCTGCACCAAACAATTTAAATAGACAATTTGTCACGCTGTCGTTGTCAAATAAAATGTCCACTTATTAGAGCAGTTGAGCCTGTTTAGTTACCAAAAAGCAAAACATGAATGTAAAGGTCTATTTTGAATGGCTTTGTGCGATTTGTACATAACCAAAGTCAAAGTTATTGAATAATATTTTTGTATAAGATGCAGTATAAAATGATGTTATTAAAGAATATTTTTATATAAAAATGCAGTATAAATGATATGTCCCCCAAACCCTTTCTAGTTTCAGTCAAAATATGGGTAAATAGTAAATATACCTTTACTGAGATTTCATGCAAACTTCCGAGCAACATTTTAACGAATACGATTTAGGAACTAATTCGTCAAGCAGAATGAAGGTTCCAATTGGTCAAGTGTAAAGAAAGTTCCAATTGGTCAAGTGTGTTTGTACCGCGTGCTTTGGTTCTGATTTGACCAATTGGAACTTTCTTTACACTTGACCAATTGGAACTTTATTTCTGCTTGACGAATTAGTTACTCAACCACGAATACTTATTCACGGTTACGAACTTTGAAGTTATTAATCCAGGATTAGTTTGCAATGTTTTCAGTCTAAACAAAAATTACACAGAATTACAAACAGGTCTCAATGTCCTGTGTTTAGGTTCTTCTGGTTTTTGATATAAAATATGTTTCGGAGGCGAATAGGTTTTAATGAACCTACCAACCAAAGTTTGACATTGGCAACGAATTCGTACCAAATTACAAAAACACTACCACTTTTTCATTCGTTCATCCATTGTCATTTCGTCTTTGCGGGAATATCCACGCTTAAAACATTTAACTTGCGATGACCTTTAATTTAATTTACAAAAACATTTTAAATTTTATAAAAATGTGGAAAAACGTTTTTCAAATTATGTGATGATGACTTAATAGGTGTCTTACTGTTGGTGTTGGGCAATAGTATCTTTCTCCCGCTTTCACTTCAGGCCGATCTTCAACCATAAGCTTTCCTTCATTGTCGTGGACACCCCGTTATTCACGCCAATTTTCTGGATCAGCCAGGTTCGTGGCTTGCCATTTTTTTATTTATCCTGTTGGTACATACCTGCCCGACCTAATCATTGCACAAATTCATTTATGTAGGGTAGGCACAGACTAGTTACAATTTATCTGATACAAGGCTTATCTATTTAATACAAGAGCACTCACGTTGAAATTTATGTTTATGAAGGGACACAAAGTGAACGAAGTGAGCAACACCGAATCGATGTTAGGGGCTAAATACTCAAAAATGCAAAATAAATTTAAGATAAAGTCAAACATCATTGACGATGTTAAAATAACTTCACGTTTTTAAGATACAAGTTATGAAAGTAATAAAATTGCACAGTCTGCCAATATCGGTGTAACTTTATTATCCTTTGATCCCGTAAATTATGGGATAATCCGTTGCGATTGCCACACTTCACGATTATTATAATAATGTATAATTATTATTATATGTGCGTATCGATAGCGTCGCTAATTCGCGATTATAGCTAATAAACCGTCACTTTTTCGAAAACAAAATTTAATTGCGTTAGTTTAGCTTACGCGCCGTCCGTGACTAGCCGCGTGTGCAGACTAGGCTCCTCATTATGAAGGATTCGGGAAAGAGACGCCTTATGGAATAGCATGTCATAATGGCACCCGAAGGAATCCAGCCCAAGCCGTGTTCGCACGCCTGTTGACGCGTTCAAGCATTTTGCCTTCATTTCGCTACCGCTGCTCCAGAGTAGTTCCACTGAATTGGAGAAAATCAAGTACATATTCAATAAGCAGACTTGTTGAAGACATGTTGCGTTTGTTGCGACGCTTTATCGATGTAATTGTGGACAAAGTGAGGAATGCAGAGCTGTTTTTCTTCAATGCGACGGTGCTGCGCCGGCGCGGCACCGTCCACTCGATTTGCGGGAAAGACTTGCACGCTAGGAAGCACGCTACTCTGACCGCTCGTAGGAGGGGCACAATACACTCTATATGTCAGGTGAGGAAAAATGTATTTTTTACATGTTGCATACCTAGTTACCTACTACAATTTGGAAATGTATCTAAAAGAATCAATTTTTTTTTATTTACATAACATGAGTACCTAACTCAAATAACTTTATCATAGAAATGTTTGCATTCACAATGCTATATATAGGATAAAATGTTTAAGTACTAGAAAAAAACCAAAATCCAAAGGTCATGGGTTCGAATCCCATTCGAGCTTTCCTGAGACTGGTTGTTTTTTTCTAGTAAACATTTTAACCTAATTAAAATGTTGAAATGATCATAGACTTCATTTACAGCAGAAGCACTTTGAAACATTTTAAAGCTGTATGGAAATTTTGAAATAAGTATGTAATTTTTGGTAAACGTACGAATGTAAAATTACTATTTTCCTCCAAATGAACCTAACGTTGAAAATCATCAAAAATGTTATGCAAACTAGTGCAACAAACAGAGCCTGCTTGTCCAACAATAGAAAACTTATAACTTCGAAAAACAAAAGAACAAGATTTTCGCAGACGTTCTCGAAGTCACTTGCGTCATAAATTGACGAATGACTTATGACCCGGGGCTCTTCGGATGAGAGTAACAAACCCGCCACCTTCCACTTATATCATAGAAAATACTGACTATTATGTAAAGAAATAATCGCTACTTTTAACTTTAAAAATCCCTTTATTTCTTTTTTAGACAAATATATAACTGTCGCGTTAAAAATCAACAAATTATTACTTATATATACATAAACCATATTTTATTCCACTGAACTCCAAAAATCTTCCACCTAACTTTAAAACATATTATTGTATAAGAGTAGCGAGAAAAATGGAAAAATCTAAATTTGTTCTATTTATTGAGAACAATAAATAGCTTTGGAGTTGCGTGGAATTAGCCATATATACGTTAAGCAATTGTTTGTATTAAGCAATATTTATATTAAATTAGTTAGTTAAGAAAACTCGTTTTTAAAATCTGACGTGTGGTTGTAAATAGAAGCCAACTACAAACTGAAGATAATTATAGGTAAGTACTTACTACCTGGTGAAAGAATCCTGCCTTTATACTATGGCCAGTTTCGATGAAGAATATTTGTAAACAAATTATTAAGTAACAATATTTTTTTGTGCAAATATCTAGAGTCACTTGGATTATTTCTTTTCTTGAGAGATATTTATCGACGACCTCCGTGGTCGAGTGATTACCACGCCGGGTCTGGCGTCGTTCTAAATTGATTTCGGGTCTCGGTGTTTTTATTGTTTATGTATATTTATCCGTTACCTTACCATATTAAGAGGGTTTACGCATTTCGGTTTCCCATACAAACTTCCAAGTCGAAATTTTTCAAAACCAATAAGCCAATTTTGATGAAACTTTGCATGCTGAAGTAAGACACAGGGATCTAAATAGTTTGTTGAAAACATTTTAAAAAAATGTTTATTTAACTGTGTTATTGCGATTTTTAATTTTCCATAGTAGACTTTAAATCGCAATAACTCAGCTAAAAAATATTTTATATAAATGTTTTTAACAAACTGTTTCGATCCCTGTGTTTTACTTTAGCATGCAAAGTTTCATCAAAATTGGCTTATTGGTTTTTAAAAATGGAAGTTTGTATGGAAAAGGGAAATGCGTAAACCCTCTTAACGAGTTCCAAAAGAATAATCATCTTGGTCTAGATAATAGGCTTGTGTCCTCTAAAAATAAATCGGGTGGATTGGCGTTTCTAATGGTCAATTATGTTCTATAGAAACAAAATATCTAAAATTAAATTAAATAAATATCAAAAAATTGGGATTATTAATATTTCTAAAGAAAAAAATCGACAATAATACGCATTCAGTAATATGACATTAAACGGAAATCAGACGCCGTGACGTCACGCCGTGCCAAATGTCATTTATTGTTGTGACGTTTTTATTTATAGAACAAGCCTCGAACGAAACGAATGTTTGGCACGGCGTGACGTCATTTACTCAACATGGTGGTCTTAAGCGTTTTTGCGGTAAATTTAAATCGGAATATAAAAAAGCAAAATAAATATTGTAAATGATCAATTTTTTGAAAAATAATGTATTCTTAGGTTAAAATAGGTAAACATGTATCGTTTTATTATGATTTTGATATTTAGTCAACTAGCCTATTGGTGTGAGCGTAAACAAATTTATTTAATCTTTCAAAATATCTGAGTGACACTAAATATATGCACAAAGATATTGACCGTAATATAGAATGTGACTGAATAGTGACCACACTTACTAATTTCTGTCACCAAGCAACATTGTTCTGCATTGCTGTGTTTCGTTTTAAAGGGAAGTTACAGGTAGTAAATCCAGTGAAATTACAGATCAGAAAGGCATAAGAGCTAAAGATGGGACAACGCACAATTTATGCTTTTGGTGTTTCAAGCTATGGTGGCCGTTTTTCATCAGGCGGGTCATGAGCTCGTTGTTAATATAAAAGATGTTATAATTACCCCGTGTCACTATTCACCTATTCACTGAATAGGTCCGTACTGTCTAGCTATTTAATAAGCACCATAGCACTCGCTGAATGTTGAATGTGAACTGTAGTGTCGGAATGCACCATCCTATTAGATGTCACCACAAACGTCATCCCTTGGCATGTCATCATTCGATTCTAATATTTTATTGAGTCTGAATAAAGTAAGCGTTCAAAATAAGCATCTGAAAATCTCTTCCTGTTTGAACAAGTTTAAAATAACATTACGACTTAAGACTTGTGTTATTTACTTATAGTACCTAAATAAAGAAAGTATTGTAAATATAATAATAAATAACAAATAAAATAACAATTTGAAGATCGTTTTACCATTTTCGGAATGCTTAATTTATTTTGACATCCACTGTACGTTTACTAACTTTCGTAAAATCATTGATTGTTATGTTTAATGCACTTGTATGATTTTTTTAATTATAACTTTGGGACAAAATGTTTCTTGACCCTGTCGCATGAACCATTATTTTCTTGTCTGATTCATCATAATTTTACTAATACATTTTGCCTGCGCATGATTTAAACGCGATTTGTTGCGTTTCTCTTGCAAGTTGGAATTTAATTAAATTCTAATGACATTTACGCTGAAACCCGTATTATACTGACGGTTTTTTGACATTTAGTTGTTACTAACTAGTAGGTACATAATCTAGAAAAAGCTATTTGCAGCTACTCCCATACTTATATATCGGTATTGAAGTATTGTATGGAAAGAGATACAATGTACAGTCGAGACCATCCCGTTATCCTCTTTATCCTCTATGACAATAAAGAATAAAATAATTGTCATCAAGTTACTGTATCCAAATGTTTAGTACCTTACTAAGTAAAAAGTATTCCACTTATCTATTTAAATTATGAAAATCTCATAATTTCTATCCGTGTACGGAGTGAGAGTTTTCACTAATCCAACGCTAGGACCACGCAGCGCCACCTAGTGACGCACTGGTGTAACGAGCTTGGAACTGCTACGATGCCATACAAATAAGCAAAATAAAGTTCACTCCGCACTCCTGGAAATAAACTTAACTTATTACTAAGTCTCAACTCTGTGGAATGGTGCAGTTAATAATACGCACTAAGCACCTTGGTGGTTAATGATTATAAATTTGCTTAAAAGTTTGTTTACTTAAAAAATATTATTGGGTTAACCTTTGCATAATATAGCTTTTTTGAGAATGACATTACAAAGTAAAAACATTTTATGTAGGCAAAGGCAGGTATACAGTGTACCGTTGAGTCGTACTAATAGTGGTGTGCGCGTGCGCAGGTGCTGTCGATGAGCGATGAGCTGCGCCGCGCGCTGTATTCGTCGGGCGCCTCCATCGACATGGAGTTCTCGCCCCCCGACCTCATCGGCACCTCCGAGATATTCACCATGGAGCACAGGTATGATCGCTTCTTCATCATCGCCATCATCATATTATGCCCTTGTCTGTCACGAAGACTCCTAGAGGTTATTAGCAATTGAATTGGCTACTTGACAGTTCTCGGAAAATAATTTAAAAAATTACAAACGCTTATTTTATACATCTTACAATATGTTTTTTCTCGAAAAAGCTGTACATAGAACACTATATAGAAAAAAAAACATATTTTTCCACTTAAAAATATTTTTTTCGTTTCAAAATTCGACATTTTGCCCTGTGCTGTGACGTCACACTTCAATAAACAAACAAATTTTATCTTGAAACCTGACAGATAATAGTTTTTGTTTATTTTGTGAAATGTGACCTCACACGAAGCTCAATCATGGCCGCCCGTGTTTCGGGTCTTGTAATACACAGATAAAAAAATCGCAAACTTGTTTTGTAAAAATAAAATAGGTATTTACAAATTATCATAATAAAACAAACTATTGGATAATTATTTTTAAATTATAATCTACCATATCCGACATATTTCATATTTTATTGTGACAACTGTCAAATAGCCAATTTCTATTGTGGCTGGTTTTACGACAGTTTACCGCTCCTTGACTAAGGGTGGATTCAACCAAACTGGAATAAGACTTACTCCGAGATTAGTCTATACAGATTCGGCATTTAATCTAGGTCTAAGACCTTATTTCAGTTTGGTCGAATCCACCTTTAAAGAAATAAGAATAAAGTCAGTTCTACACAATAACTATTCATTTTAAATAGTAGAATACATACGGGTACCTCTGTGAATCCAAGATCCGATTACCGTATAACAATGAGTGAAACACCCTACCTGAAAAAAGGATTTACCATGAAAATGACACTGAAATGATAATTTTTATGACAAGACAGCAACATTTCGGTTTTCGCCTGGAGACGCTGTATCCACACTATACAAGTTCTCGTTTTGGTTAACCTGATCGACCGTTATTTGGGGAGGTTCTTTTCAAAACTTGACTGGTCCACTTTCGACAGAACTTTCTAAATTAATTCTGCTCTCTATTCTGAACCGAATTTCAGCTTTGGAGATATTTAATCATTAAATTCGTCGACCTGAAAGCAGAAATTGATTCCACCAATAAAAGGGGTGAGGGGTGGGGGGCAGTAGTGGCAGCTGCCCCCCCCCCCCCCCCCCTTTAGAGATTAAAAAAATACGTAATTGACTGTCAAAAGTTACAAGAAAATAAAGTGGCCCTAGTCTGAAACCTTAAGCACGTCTTGATCGTGGAGTTTACACACTGGGACTTTGTACCGTTCTTATTACAATCGCCTCCTTCATTTATATCGTCTTGCCCCTTCTGGGCCATCGGCTGGTGACGCTCTCGTATGTATAACTTAAAACACGTTGTATGTATAACTTATCATACCATATGCCCTTAACAGAGAGAAGATCTGCACGGTGCTCCCGGCGCGCGCGCAGGGCTACATGTGGTCGCTGGCGTTCAGCACTAGCCAGCACGGCTTCTCACTGAACTCCATGTACCGCAAGATGCAGCGCGTCGACAGCCCCGTGCTGCTCGTCATACAGGACACTGATAATAACGTGAGTACTGAGTAGGGATGGCGATCTGAGATCGATTAATCGAAGAATCAATTTCACCTAACCAAAAAATATTTATTTTGAATCGATATGTAGTACTGAATCGATATTTCAAAATAGAAATTTGATTTTTTTCAGTTTTTTTTAAGGACTATAAAATAATTTACAGTAAGTTGAATGTACTTACTTAAACATACGAGTATGTACAGAAATAATAGTTTTTAGCTAAATTACTCAAAAACTCACGAGAAGGCTTTGTGCCTAGTTTTCTTCGCCTTACCTTAATAAATAAAAGTAATGAAAGATAGTTACGTTTGTAATGTTTGATTTGTTAGTATTGTAAATACAAACTCTAAAATAAATCGATTTTTGAGATATCGATTTTAATTTAGAACCGATAGTATATTACATGGCGATTTGAATCGATTTAAAAATCGATTTTTTTTAAAAGAATCGCCATCCCTAAACGTGAGTATACTGGAGCTCAAGGCGAAGCTACCGCTGTAACAGCCGCATCAGCCGTATCAATGATACGGGGCTCTCCTTACTTAGGGTAACCCCAAAATAGGAGCAGCCACGCTCTGTAACTATGTAATGCGGATTTCATCATCAACATCACCCAACAAACGTTTTGGTTTCAGGTAACTCTTATTTTATAACCTAAAGGGGCACAAGAGCGTTCCATCATTTGCGATTAGATCGTAAAGTGATATAATAAGATTTTGTTATACGTATCTCTTTAGGCTATAAAAGAAGTCTATAAGAACGTTAAGAGCATGATATTACAGCTTTGAGGCGTAGTGTTGTCATTAATGACACTTATCTCATATTCTCAGCCTTTCTCAACCTACATTCGCATCGGTCCTATGTTAAGACCGTTCCAAGTGCGACCCAAATGTCAGCGATGCTGAATTGATGAAGATTTATTATTTTACTAGTGAAGCCTAACGTATAAGTAGCTATAGATTTAATGTGTAGATGTATTATATTTTTGTAATCGTGTTTCGCCAGGTGTTCGGCGCCATAACGTCGTGCGCGCTGCGCCCCTCCGAGCACTTCTACGGCACGGGCGAGTCGCTGCTGTTCTCATTCCAGCGCGCCGATGAGACGGCCCCCGCAGTAATCACGACGCCAGACCAAGGCGACAGGCCCAAGGGGGGCGAAGATATCAAGGACGACGGCAACGACGACAAAGGAGGTCAGTCTTTTGCTCTGTCTCTCTCTCTATCTTTCTCTCTCTCCCCCCCCCCCCTCTCTCTCTCTCTCTACCCACCACCAATCAGCTAAGTCAAAGAGCGCTGGTGATAGGCCAAGAAGTGTGCTGACGTCGGCGCAGGCAAACGCAACAAATACAAAAAAAGAGGTCGGTATTTTATGGTTATGCTGGGGAGTCTTGCCCCCCTCCATCTGAGAAGCTGAACCCCCCGCGCAGGCCGGAACAGATATAATGCTGATTAATCCGATCAATTTCGGTCATGGCGACCCTTCTACTCTTAGTATTAGTCGGAGTGCGACGCTGGTGCGCCCAAAGATTAAAAAGTTAGGTATTCAGGGACAAGCAATCCATGGCAAGTTACTTCCCTCGAAGGATCGCAACAAGAACACGTAAATCGCGCGCGACGAGCTCTTGTCCTGACCCTCCCTCCTATAAACCTTAATTTAAGTTTATAGTATTTTTAAATATTATTACATTTTATTACAGATCAACCGCCGCCGTTCAAAACCAAATTCAAGTATTGGGGATGGACTGGCGACAACATGTACTTCATTCGAGGAAGCAATGACAACATATCTATTGGAGCTGGCGAGTGAGTATCTATATATATTTTTTTCTGTACAATACTGTACTTTTTAGTTTCAGCAGATACCACTCTTATGCCTTTGAGAATAACGACCACGAACTATGAAATATGTGTATCTACTTTTAAAAGTTTTCACGAGAGTTCTGTTTTGTAGCAGCACGTACGTGTTGTGATGTGCCATTTTTAATTAAATCTACCATACAATGGGCGTGTTTCTGACTGCCCAAATTAAAAAATTAAAATTAGTTAAAAAACTCTCGATAATGGCGTTTTATAAAAGCCGAGCCGTAATAAATTGTGGTAGCGAAGTACGAATACAAATGCTGCAATAATATAAATAGTAGTAGTAATAGCTGTAGTAATAAATTGTGCACTTTTGCTTGTCAACCAAAAATATATAAAAATAGTATTTTCATTTCAGGACCTATTCTATTTTCCATAATTTCGTTCACAGTTTGACAGTTGCACAATATTGATATTTTCTGATACCATTACGCAGCCATACACGTGCTCTAAATGGACTCTCCTTTTACTCAACGCCATCTATGAAGTCATTAGGAACCTATTTCTTTTTTTCTATATCTCGGAAAATCTCCCATTCAAATTTAATAAAGTAATCTCTTTTTTGCCGTTTATTTATATTATAATTACCACAATATTTACAATAACTGTACGTAAGCATCACAAAAACCGTTTGTCGGTTTGTACGGATGCTTAGAAACTAAAAATAACAATAAGGCAATCAGCTCGGTCACACACCACAGCAATTAATTGTACACACTACAGCAGATCAACCCATGCTAAACTTCAACCTATATTCCTTGACTTTTTTCATATATGTATTTGTTATACGCATTTTGGTTTCCCATACAATTTTCCAAGTCGAAATTTTTAAAAACCAATAAGCCAATTTTAATGAAACTTTGCATGCTAAAGTAAAATACAGGGACCTAAATAGTATGTTGAAAACATTTTTAAAAAAGGTTTATTTGGCTGAGTTATTGCGATTTAAAATCTACTATAGAAAGTTCAAAATCGCAATAACTCAGTTAAATAAACGTTTTTTAGAAATGTTTTCAACAAACTATTTACATTTCTTTATTTTACTTCAGCATGCTGAGTTTCATCAAAATTGGCTTACTTTTTTTTAAGAATTTTAACTTGGAAATTTGTATGGGAAACCAAAATGCGTAAACCTTCTTAATATCTAGTAGTTGAGCTTGCAAATACGTTTTGATGGAATCTTTAACTTTATTTAACGACGGTTCTGAAGAATAACGTCATATCTGCGAGATAGTTGTTACGTTATTCTTCGGGACCGTCTTTCTTCAAATACCTATGTGTAGACGTAGATCTAGTATCAAGTGGTATGTAGGAGTGGGCGATACAAATCGTATATAGTTACTGAAACGTATATTGCATCAATATCGTCAAATCCGATATCGATGCGTTCTGAAACTATATATTTTGGAAAACACTATTTCGCGTCAGGAATGCGGAATGCGTAGAATACTGAAACGTATATTGCATCAATAACGTCAAATCTGATATCGATGCGTATTGCGTTCTGAAACTATATATTTTGGAAAACACTATATCGCGTCAGGAATGCGGTGTGCGTAGTTAGTGAAACGTATATTGCATCAATAACGTCAAATCTGATATCGATACGTATATTGCGTTCTGAAACTATATATTTTGGAAACACTATATCGCGCCAGGAATGCGGTGTGCGTTGAGATCACTATAATGAAATGAAAATCATTATTATTTGTTACTAGTATCAGGTAAGTAAAGTTTTACGAATACACGCAGTGAGTGATAGATATGGTCGATACCGATATCACCTATATTAAAATATATAGTTTCAGAATCCGATATCAAATATCGATATATAGTTTCGAATTGATTCACAAAAAAAGATATATTACCCACCACTAGTGGTATGAAATGTGAGAACGTATAGTTGGTATCGGGAGGTCAAGTTTTTTAAAGAGATTCGTTATACAAAATGTGCCGGCTTCAAGTGTCGCCACTTGAAGCCGTCACTTGTTACATCGTTTTACTGAAGGTCGTAGTAGATGAACAAGTAATTCTTTACTTGAAATCCAGTATTAGCTTTTTTTGTGGAATCCTTTTTATTTGATTGAGCAAGTTTATTCTTTGAGCTCTGAAGAGCTGTCAAATAATTAACTCGAGATGATGAATCATCATATTTTCTTGACCTTAGGCCTTATGCCATCAGGTAGGGTCGGCACAACTATCTGATTTATAAAAATATAAGAAGAGTTAGGTGAGTTATTTTATTAGAGCGGCGATGGGCCTACCTATCACGCTGAGCACATGTGCAGTCGTGATTTGGTGAAACGTGAACTATGGCGGTGGACTGCTTATGCGGTCGTCACTGCCTAGTCTCTAACTAACCCTTTAGTTATAACTAGCGGCCGCTCGCGGTTTCACCCGCGTGGTTCCCGTTCTCGTGGGAATATCAGGATAAAAAGTATCCTATGTGTTAATCCAAGTTATAATCTATCTGTATGCCGAATTTCATCCAAATCCATTCAGTAACAAACATCCATCCATACTTACAAACTTTCGCGTTTATAATATTAGTAGGATAGTTGTAAGTCTATGTACCTACAATCAAGGGAGTACCCGATCGACCACTTTTCAGCGATATTCCCTTGCAAATGATCTACGCGCACGCTACTTAAGGCGAGGTATCTCTCTCGCTCTCTCGACGGTATGACGGTACGGGCGAAGCGAAGCGTGTAGTGAACAGCGAAGCGGCGCAAATAGGCGCGTTTTATAGGTTTTTTGTTTATACACCCTCATTTTTACTATTGTCGTCAGCTGATCGGACAGTTTTGTATGCGAGGTCTAAATTTTTTTGTCAACTTTGCACATAGGTTTCTTGGCGAAAGTTGTTCATGGGTTGGGTTATGGTTCATGGGTGGAACTCACCCTTCATTTAATTAAAACGACTGAAAAATGAGGTTGTAGGCTTTATAGGATTTAATGAATTAGCAGGTTCTCTGTAGCACTTCAAAATAAATAGTTACATGTCAAAATTATGTTGAAAATAAAAAAAAATTAGGAATCCAACCATTTTAGACTTTTATTTCGGGCTGTTTTCCGGATTTTTTTGTAAATGAATTAAGTAAATGTAATCGCGTAAAAAATAAGCACATTTTTTAAATAAAAAATGTGCTATTATATATTTTTTATAAGAGCGTTGTTTAATAGTAAATACATAGACCATTTGATCTTGCAAAACAGTTTTGCCCGCATATCCTTCGGTGACTCGCCTTAAGTACGCGCGGTTCAAAAGGAGCGCAGGAGGTATAGACGAAAAGTGATCTACCGGGAACTTTCTTGACCGTACCTGTGTGTGTGACTAATAATAATGTTTGTGTGCTCAGCGGCAAGTTCGGGCTGTGGCTGGACGGCGACCTGTACCTGGGCCGCACGCAGCGCTGCACCACGTACGGCAACGAGGCGCTCACCACGCGCGAGGACTTCATCGTCAAGATCATGGAGTGTTGGACCTTCATCTGAGCGCCGCAACGCCGCCCGGATCCAAAGCTTTACAAACTATCTTATGAAAAAAAAAAACTTTGCTACTACGAACATTTGACACTTTTACAAAAAAAAGATACACGGTCGCCGGCACCGATGAGTCTGATTTTGTACTCGCGTCTCGCGACTCGGGGGCCGGACCGCGCGCATTTCTAGTCAAACGTACTGAACCCGACCAATGTTTTCATCCTACTCGCATTAGAGGCGCGTCCGGCTGCGGGCGCCTAGTCAATTGTCATTCGTGTGTAAGTGGGGGGAGTGGCCGCACGCCGGCAGGTATTACGTGTCAATTCATACGATTAAAAAAAAATATTTGTGCGTTGTTGTTAAGAATTAATAAAAACATATTTGTAACGAATAAAAATCATTGTATGTAGAAGTTTGTATGTCCTTAAAGGGAGGCGTTGCGTTTAGTCCGGTCGGCCGCGGATTCCCGGTAGCCGCGGGGCCCGGCCGACTGTGATTAGCGTCCCATATATTTAGTGCTGGAAACGCATTGGGCACTATTAATTTAATTTAATTTGTGTATGTAGTGGATTTTGTGTGTTTATTTTAACGTGTATGTATTGAGTCATTATGTTAAGTTAGTGTGCATAATTATGTCACACTTTCACTGTGATTTCATTATTGTGGTTGCATTTTGTTTGACATTGAAGCGTTGTCACCTCGTTTGTAGCGGATGGTATGTTTAAATGGTAAGCTTCGTTGCGTTACTCGCGTTTGCAATAGGCGTGAATGTTAGATTAATTTAAAATGTAACACCGAAATAAATTTGTTAATAAACATGTTTATTCACTATTATAATAAAGAACTAAATAATTTATTTTTGTGATAATACGCTTCAATACAGAAATGAGTAGCCGACGTATAATATTAATTGAATAGTGGAGATATTTTTAAATATAGTTACCTTAGAAGCTTGATGAATGTAATCGTCATTGTGCTTAGTAATTGTGTCACTTAGCATGTGTCGCCGGCCGCCCGCGCGACGTAGGTTTCAAACTAGTTTATTTTTCCTGTACATATTCAATACAATGTATTCCTATTGAGATTAGTAAACGGATATATTTTTGTGAAGTACCGCGCGACGATAATAAACAGTAGAATGAGAAAGTACAATGAGTTTTATTGTGGATAATAGCTGGAATAGGCAAGTGTACCCGTATAATGTTCTCGAGCTAGTGCGCGTGCGCTATTACCAATAGATGTTTCGACTTGTTATTGTTTGTGTACATCGGGAATGTCGTAGATGAAAACTTAGGTTTTAAAATTGTATCGGCATAATTATTGTTACAAATTTATAATCACTTAGACTTGTTGAGTAGCAATGAGAGAAAAAAATAATATTTATTTATTGTGTTATATAAATTCTGTCTTACGAACGCTGTAGCTGCATTACTTTATTGGTGATTTATTATGTAATTTATAAGTTGTTAAAATGTAAATCAAGCCATAATAACTGAGAATATATTCTTTTGAAAAAAAATATTTATTCATTTATTTAGGTACTAATTACATTATAGTCCAGTCAACTGAAGCTATTCTCTCCTCTTTTCTCTGCTGCCGTATCCGCTGTTATAGTCGTTGTAGCCCCTGCGCTCATAGTGGTCTCTCCTGTCACGGTTGTCCCTGCGTTCATAGTTCCGGTAGCCTTGCCGCTCGTATGGGCGTTTCTCGCCGCGGCGCTCGTTGCGGCCATGATTCTGAGGCACCCACCAAGACTTTATGACGGGAGGAATGGACTTTTCCGCGTTAAACACTTCCATGAAGTCTGTGTCGTGCTCAGTGAACCTGTGCTTGAGCTCTTCCTCACACTTTGTTAGGAACTCTTTGTCCTCGACGGAGAGGTTGTCTACGGCAGCCATTTTCAATGTTAGTTTTCGGGATGAACAATCAAGGAATCCACAACTGAAACACAAAGGTATAATTTGAATTTGGTTGGTTTTTGTAGGAATAAGTACTCCAGTTACCAAATTATTGTTATCTCTAGATTTTGTCCTTGAGCAAAATATAAAATGACTAGGTACCACCGTACGCAAATTGTACAATCACGTGTATAAAATAATATATCTTTACTCTGCCAAATTTTGCATCAAATTTTCGAGGCTTGCCTATGTTACAGCAGTGGGACTTTGATATTTAAATCATAACCATAATATAAGGAAAAAAGGTAAGTACTGCTTAAATATTAATGCACATGGCTGTATTATATACACAGCGCATAATGTGCAAATAGCAGAAAGTGTGAAAGTCAGATTAATTTAGAAACTCCTAACTATTTCTCTTCTATAAAAAGACAATTATTCTTGACTGATTGGCTGAAGAACGAGGAAACTGAATATGCAATACCTACTTCAATTTGATAAGACGGCGTATTTATGCGGGCAGAGTTGCAGGCGGTCGCTGTATTTTCCCACTAGCACCGGTAAGCACTCTGCCTTTATCTCACCTGATGGTAAATAAAAGATAAGGCCGAAGGCGCTACACCCGGAATTCTTAACCACTGAGAAACAGGCTATCTAACCTCTAAGCTGTCAGAACACAACAATGCTGTTCACATTGTTGTAATGGCGCCAAACTTTAAATCAGATGGTGGTAGCTAGCCAGGCGGATTAAACAAGCCCTACCACCAACAGAACCAAGTACTTACACAAAAATGTACCCCCGCACGGAATCGAACCCGGGAGGACCTCTTGATCTATGCAACTTAGATTGAGCAATAATTTTAGGTATCACGAATTGTAGAGTCAGTCGCCCATTGAACTCGTTTTCGTAAGAATTTGAGTCTTGCAAAGACGTACCTGCTACGTCAAGAAAGAGACGCAAAATTTTAACCACGGTAAACACATGGCAAACTTTTAACACCACTCTGAAGTAAAGTTTTATAAGTTTTAATGTTAACGGAGTAGCGCGGGGGCGCTGATACATTGGGGTAGATACCAACTTGTGGAATTATATGATGAGTTAAACTAATTTTACAAATCAAACATAAACAAGGACAAAAATGTATCGCCAAATGTGATGCTAAGCGCAAAACTTGAGAACAGCTCGACCGATATGACGGATTCTTTTTTTGTTGTGATTGTAAAGGTCAGGACAAAGATTTTGTTTTTTTTATGTTTACGCGGACGAAGTCGCTGGCGCGCCGATATTTTTAAGTAGTTATCTAACAAGCTGAGGTCTCTGCCTAACGTTCCGGAAAACTGGTGTGATTTATGAATGCCATAATCATCATCATCAGCCTATAAACGTCCCACTGCTGGGCACAGGCCTCCCACGTGGACAACAGCACGTGGGGATATTGGGCCTGGCCTGGTGGGTTTTAACAACTGTCATCTTACGACAACAACCGGGACCAACGGCTTAACGTGGCTTCCGAAGCATTACGAAAGTTGCTTAGCGAGCAACATCGCAAGCCGAACGCGCTAGCCGCTGCGCCATCGAGCTTAGCAACTTAGATTGAGCAATAGTTATAAGTATCAATAATTGTAGGGTCAGTCGCACATTGAACGCGTTTTCGTAAGAATTTGAGTCTTGCATAGACGTACCTACCTACGAAAACGCTAACAGCCGTACCACAAAACTATGCATGTCTAAAGTCAGAAGCATATGGCCGCACTTTTCGGCCAATAGTTTAAAAAAGAGACCCTACATTTTAAACGCACGTTAACACGCGGCAAACTTTTAACACCATTCTGAAGTAAAGCTTTCTAAGTTTTAATGTTAACAGAGTAGCGCGTGGGTGCTGTTACATTGGGGTAGCACTGACCTGTGAAATTCCGCCCTTATGATGAGTTAAACTAGAAATCAAACAGAAACAAGTAAAAAGGTATTGCCAAATTTTTTACTAAATTTTTTTTTTACTACTACCAATATGATATGACTGATTCTTTTTATGTTGTGTTTGTCCTTTACAGGACAAAGATTTTGGATTTTTTTATGTTCACGAGGACGAAGTCGCTGGCGCGCCGAAATTTTTAAGTAGTTATCTAACAAACTGTGATCTCTGCCTCTCTGATCTGTCTCTGTTCTGGGATACTGGTGTGATTTATGAATGTACATAAAAAAAATATATATGAGTGCAATTTAATGGGCAGAAAGATATTTTTGATATATTCAAAACATTATAAATGATGAGATATAACTTAAATTATTAATACTTAATATAAAAACATGTTCTGCTGTCATAAGGGTGATGGATGATAGACCAGAAATTACAGTTATATGATTTGTGAAATCATAAAAGGAATTAGACATGAGTTTGTGAAACACCAGCAATCCAAACTTCTTACGCATCAAGCACTAATAATACAGTTACTCAAAACTTCATAGTTTTTCAAAAAACTATAGTAGAGTTACTCAAAACTTTATTGCTTTTAACAAACTGTAGATAAATTAGTCACATAATTTTATATCAATTATTAATTAGAATCAGTAGCTATAGCTATAGCTAAATAACAAGATGACGAAATTTTGAAATCAAGGATCAGTCGACATGATTTTCAAGACAACATTGCATTACTGACTCCCATCACTAGGACAAACATTAGCATTATAGCAAGGTCAACAGGACTCTTTGTGAAAACAACACAAAAATGCATTTGAATAAAAATGAATTTAAAAGAAAGTTGAAACTGTCTGGACAAAAAAAATTTATAACAAGTGCATAAACAACTGAACATAACACAAACAAATAGCATTGCAGCTAAACCAGCTGAACATGACAAACACAAAATTAACAAACATAAAAATGTAATATTTACAAGTTTCGCCAATAAGGCTAGTTAAGATGAAACCAAAAAATGTTTCAGAATCCTTTTTTGGATGAGCTGGTTGGAACACCCATCCCAGGTATGCGCCACACTCAGCGCACACACACGGCCGTGCAATGTACCCAGGGAACCAAGAACTCTCTTCCCACTGCAATTTTAAATTGATTATCAAACAACAATGTTGTTTACCACTTCTAATAAATGATTTTCCATTTCAATTGTTACCTCTCCAACACCCGAACAAGTAGAATCTAAAATAGTGACAACAGGAAAGTTGAAGAATAAATCGCCTAACAACTCCTGAACTACAACTTGTTCTCTTTCAAACAAAGTGTCATTGAAAGTGTACTGTGAACCGGCACTCCTTTTATCAGATGTTATATGTCTGGAAAAGGAAGCTACAGTTCCACAAGAGCGGCACAAAATTGATTCTGAAATCAAATTAAACCTCAGTTTAATTGTGACATAAGTTTGATAAACTACAAACTGCTAGATTGACAGACTATGAAACTAATGATAACTTAGACTTGCTTTATTAGGAAAAGAATAGCTATACTCTGTTAGATATAAGAAATTCAAGCATGTTAAGTCGAGGACTCTCTAGCTTTTTATGCACGATATAAATCTTGCATAAAAAGCTAGACCTGCGTGTCCTATTGTCTTTTCCTACAATAGAACAGTTAAATAAATAGGTACCATCATTTAGATGTGTAAATTGCTGTAAGGCGACGTCGTCGCTTGCGTATGTATAACAAACCACAAGCAATACTGACAATGCATTGCTCATATTCATCACAAGTAATAAAATTAGTACTCGGTGACACAGTTACATTAGAAACGAGACGAATACTGATAAAATCGGATATAAAATCATGATAATAATAATTTTAGGTAAAGTCAACACATACCTTCTCGCTTATTTAGCCGCTTCGCTGTCAGTCAGTTGTCAGTCAGACTGACATTAACAGTTTAAGTTTTTTACACTTTACACATGATATCACAACACAAAGCTCTAAACTCAAACACCCTAGTTTGTTAGATTCTTTGTATTATTTTAATATAACAGAATAATGACGTATGTTTAATGTTAGCCGAGCGTTTAGTCCGAACCAAACAGAGTCCCATAATATGTAGGTTGCCTTTACCTTTGCTGGGAATCCAACCCAGCATTTCTGGTTGCAAGAACTGTACCCCTAGCACGTACAACTCTCGTAATGGTATAATAATCGTATTTGCTTATGTACTATTCGATAACGCTCACGATAGTATTTTGGTAGTAAAAGTTTCTATCGTGCCCTCACCCAGAAAAAGTGCGTTCAAAAATCCATGTGGGTTATTGCGGTTCACAAATAAATAAATAAACTACTTAGTAGGGACGATATTTATTAAAAACTTGAATTTTTATTCACTGTCATACTAACCGTAACCCAATATTTCGCTAAAGTTAATATTTACTTCATACATTTGTGTTTTGTTTTATTTTTCGGCATGAACCCACTAATTACCTATTTTCTGAACGTAGGTTGGTACACAATTTGTCACTTCCTCAGAATCTCAGAACAATAACTAAAGCATAGAAACCACGCTAAAAGACGAGCTAGACAACAGCTATCTTACTCATATGACTTCAATTAATTCTGTAACGAGAGTGAATGAAACCTCTAATTCACATTCGTTTCTATTTTTTCTAGGTTGTCACAAGGTAAATGTCAAATGGATGTAATTGGATGTCTTTAGAACACCATTAGATTAAATGTGTTGTTATTTTCTTTATGTTGCTGTGTCAATAAGTGGCAACCTAACTTGGTTACATTATAATGACAGTTATTTTCACGCTAAGTTGTAGCTCCTCTCTGATAAATTTAATTATTTGCAAGGTATTCTTCCGAAGAAACCTATAAACTAGCCATAGCATTGTTAGTGATATATATGCGTTACGTGTGACAAAATGTCTTGTGTGATTGAGGGTTGTAAATCCCTTATAATAAGAAAAGAAAATAATCAAGAGACAATAACCTTTTATCGGTAAGCTCAGACTGTTTTCGTTTTACCTAAACATAATTAATGGCATAAATCTATTAAAACACACTAATGGTTTGTCTAAATAGTCATCGTGTCCAGTTCTGTGCTGATATAAGGCATTTATCAATGAAATTGTGTTCAAATGTTGAAGGTTATGTTTTTTCGCCTAGTGACGTGCATTTCTATATCGATAAATCAGTATTTTGTGTAAGTGGTTGGCACATCTATCTTTAAATTATGATATATGTATACGCCTTATTTACAACTTGTTTTACTCTTAACATGATATTAATAATTTATAACTTTAAAAGTTGCCTATTGATAATTTAAAAAATATACATAATTGAATGGTCTTCTTGATTATTACTATTACCATTTATCTGCATTTTCACTAATTTTAAAAATTCTACATTTTCGTTACAGGTTTCCAAAAAATGACGATATAAATAATAATAATAATAATAATAAAATTAAACTTAAGAATAATGTTAAATAAAGAGAATAATAATAATATTTATTTATTCATCCACAACAATAAAGAATGGCTACAGCCGTGTGCGTTAGGACCACGGGTGTACATCACAGAATTGAACTGCTTCTCTACACAAAGATGGTACCTGCAGTGTACCTCAGTGTACCCTTAATGAAATCCGGTGTACTTCTTTTGATAAAAAGATAAATAGTAAAATATGTACACCCGCCATCCTAAAGTTAGGACTGCGGGTGTGCATTTTTTTCCCATCATGAGGTGCATATTTTACGTATGTTTTTTTTGTAAATATGTGTACCTGCAGTATACCTTAGTATACCTTTAATGAAATTCAGTTTACCTTCTCGGATAAAATGTTATATAATTAAGTATGTACACCCGCCATTCTAATGTTAGAACTGCGGGTGTACATTTTTTTCTCGGCAAGCAGGTGCATATTTAATTTTTTTATTATTTTTATGATGCGTACCTACTGTGTACCTGCATATAAAAATATTAAATATAATTAATGTTGACAAATACGAGCAAAAAACGACAAGACAACGGGGTACCTCAAATCTCACTTCTGGAATAGAAATTTAAATGTGTCTATACCTCGCGATTGACCATGTCGTGTGGTTAACGAATTCACTAGATAATTAGATCTATATTTGTTTTATCGAAATAGAAGCGGTAAGCAATTTGTTCTATTTTTGTTTTCTTAAAAAATGCATCAATTGTAGCGGTTAGCCAGCGATGTACTTTTGTATTACGCCATATAAAGATGTACATCATTAATCTCGTTATTTAGTTCTACATCTGATCAAACTATGTATGTTCTATTCATTACGAAGATGATATGACTAACACTTAAGTGTAAAACGAAAAGTATACTCAGTGATATGTTGATTTGTTATTCCAGTTACCCTATATGTAATTTAAAGATTACAAAGATAACTCGTGAAAATTATTGCGTCACCAATAATTTATATATGAATATTTATATGAATTTTGTGAAATACAGTGATTTTGATAAATAATGTTTTGGATATTTTCCATTATGAAGTTCAGAAATACATCGCTCAGTACACTTTCCTTTTCAAAATTATTGCGTCACCAATAATTTATATATGAATATTCATTTGAATTTTGTGCAATACAATGATTTTGATAAATAATGTTTTGGATATTTTCCATTATGAAGTTTAGAAATGCGCTCATATCACTCAGTACACTTTCCTTTTCAAACTTATATAAGGTGACTGCTAGAAACCGCAAGAAACTTCAAAGGCTGGTCAGGTCAAGTGTTTTAAACATGACAAAAATGGTCTCATTGCAGACTAACGTAGGTACTTATCGCCCAGCTGACGCGAACGGGTCAACAGACGGTCGGCCGGCCGGCCGTTGACCGCGCGTTGTAATAATCGTTATTTTTAATTGTTTAACATTTTATTTTTCTTATGTTATTGCTTTAAAATAAATTAGATACTCAAAGACTATCCAATTAAAATTCACAAATGAAATTATTTAATTAAAAATAAAAAACAACACGAATTCATTTTTGTCATGTTTAAAACACTTGACCTGACCAGCCCTAGAAGTTTCTTGTGGTTTCTAGCAGTCACCTTATATATTAGTAGGTAATACAGAATAATAGAGCTACGATTTATTTAAGTATATTTACCCGTCTGCGAAGAAGGAGAGTTATGTTCTTCGAGCCTATGTACGTTTATGTATATAAATGCATTATAAATATACATACATAGAGTTTAAGTATGTATATTTTTACCCTTGCTTGAGGCTGGCTTGTGGTACCTCGTTGTCTTCACGTTTTTACTCGTATTTGTCAACAATTATCATATTTAATATTTTTATTAGCAGGTACACAGTAGGTACGCATAATAAATATATTAAAAAAAGTTTAATATGCATCTGCTTGCCGAGAAAAAAAATGTACACCCGCAGTTCTAACATTAGAATGGCGGGTGTACATACTCAATTATATAACGTTTTATCCGAGAAGGTAAACTGAATTTCATTAAAGGTATACTAAGGTATACTGCAGGTAGACTTATTTATAAAATAAACATACGTAAAATATGCATCTCCTGATGGGAAAAAAATGCACACCCGCAGTCCTAACTTTAGGATGGCGGGTGTACATATTGTACTATATATCTTTTTATCAAAAGAAGTACACCAGATTTCATTAAGGGTACACTGAGGTACACTGCAGGTACCATCTTCGTGTAGAGGAGCAGTTCAATTCTGTGATGTACACCCGTGGTCCTAACGCACACCTACAGCCGGCGTGTAAGAAGACTAAATTGGATATGGAATAATCATTCTCTAAAACAAAGTTTCGATGACAATCACAGAATCCTATTGTTAAAAGCCGTACCTAAGTTATATTTGACAATACGAATACCAACTGGAATTACAGGAATGTGCGCCTCGTGACAAATTATGAAGCTTTTTAACCAAAACCTTCTTATTTAAGAGGCATTTAATAAAAATGTTTTAAATGTTTATTTATAAGTTTTTTATTTCCTTAGTAATCCTTCATATTTATATTTTCCTCGTATCAATTTTCAGATTTACTTTCAAAGCATAAAGTTCAATATCCATCTAGTTAATTTGACAGATAAGGGTAGGCCGATGTGACACTGACTGTACACTGCTTCTCGTTATTAACTTGCAAAACTTGCTGAAGGCAAAAGTGACCACTTTTACCGTTAACAATTTTTTGGCCTAACAATAGAACGTAAAGTAGTGTGTGTACACACGGCCACTGATCGACCTACCCAAGTCTGTCAAAATATTCCAATTGATATTGAACTCTACATGATTGACATTAGGATGAAATTTGGTTGCGAGAATTTTACACATATAAGGATAGATAGATGTAACGCTGACTGTACACGCAGCGTCATATCGCCCTACCCTACCTACTCTGTGACTTACTAATCTGTGAAATACCTGCAACCAAATCTCAACCTAATATTGAAATCGTAGAGTTCAATATCGATTGGGATATTTTTACAGATTTGAGTAGGTCGATCTGACGCTGCTGTACCTACAGTGATTCAATATAATATTGTAGGTGTTTTTCTTGTGCACCATAATGTAGGTTTTGAAAAATTTTCCGATTTAGTTTATATCGTTTTCAAGGCAAGCGAAAAAGCCGACAATGAATTATTAAACACTTGACCGTCATTAGAAGCTTATAATATTGAGATAGGCATATCCGTTTCCCGTCGTATTTTCCTTCTCTTTCTTCCGGTATATCGCTGTCTCTCTCGCTCATCCCACTCAGTGGCGTCACCAGGTGGCGCGGTGGGGGAACCAGGAGATTTCACACCCGTGCCCATTTGTTCATCATTGGCGTGAAATTTCCCGTCGGCGTAACTTGTGCACTACATAGTGATCAAGTGACAAAGAAATAGAATTATTTTTATTTAAACTGCAACACAGTTCTCGTGAGTTTCTACAATACACGTGAGTACTTAGAATAGTTTCTTAACTTAACGGTGTTACCGTTCGCTGAATTTATAATTTAAACTTATCTGGTATATCAAACTTTTTATTTTACCCGCCAGAGATGTAGATACACCTTTTCTTTTAAGATAAGAAAGCATTCGAGTAAAGATAGTATTTTTAAAAGTGTTTTTTGTGTTTAATACGTGGTATCTACCCTCCAGGCACTTTTTCTTTTTATTTTAGATAAGAAACCAAAAATTAGTGCTTACATTAGATAATGAGAAAAATGAATTGTAGCTAAGCGGCTAAAGCTAGTCCTTCTAACAATCCCGACCGCATCGGCGAAGGTTGAGTTCGAGTTAGTCGTCATCGTTCAAAGAAGCATGGTCATCGTACCTACCCGCCTTTCATGACGATAACGACAATGTGTCTGCTTTATCGGGCGTTAGAGGAAATCTTACAACGATTGTTGCACCTCGCAAGTGTTACCAATACTGACTAAAACAGTTAACAATTTAAATATTCCGTGTAGTTTGATTTTTGATTTTAAAAGTAAACTAAAAGAGCCAGCTAGGCCTTAAGCACCAATATTGATAAATTGGTGCACAACCAATAAGTTTTGGTATTTTAAAACTAAAAAGATATTTTTAATAATTGTCTGCGCAGTTTACTAGTTGGTCGCAAACATCTGATGCCTCTCATAAAGGTCTTATTTTCAGTGGTGATTAGGTTGTAGACTGAAACTATAAATATACGAAAAGAGGATAGGTACTCATAAAAATGTAAAAGACCCTCTAATGCTTGCTACTTTGAATAAGATTCTACCTTCAAACACACATTTGTTTAATTCTGAACAGATTACAGTTGCATTAAAAAAAAAAAAATTGTCCTGGTAAAAAACTTTTTGGCCAGTTATTAAATACTAGTACTGGGAATGCCTCGCAAGTAAAACCTGAACTAACAACAAACTGTTACCTTTCGCAAGGGCAAACTTCTTATAGTGTACTATCGCGTTGTTCTTCTGGTTCATGGGACAGACACACACACAGCATGCTGTGAACCGCCCTCGCAGGGCGCTTACCAAAATTAATGTCCTCCGCAAGGACATACTTATGGCAGCCACGAACCATATCGTGGCTATATATGCCCGCCCTCGCAGGGCGCTTACCAAAATCAATGTCCTTCGCAAGGACATACTTATGGCAGCCACGAACCATATCGTGGCAATAATCTGCCCGCCCTCGCAGGGCGCTTACCAAAATCAATGGTTATTACATGAGTGTTCGCGGTTTTGCGAGAAGATGCATATATGTTAATATAATGCTAAATGTACCTTATTTAATTTAATTTGATTTTGAATAATATTTTTAATTATTGTAATTGGTATTTAACCGTTTTTATAAAATTTAATAAATAAATGTCCTCCGCAAGGGCATGCTTATGCGGTTATGCCAGCACGAACCATATCGTAGCTATAAACCGCCCTCGCAGGGCGCTTACCAAAATCAATGGTAATATTACTTGAGTGTTTGCGGTTTTTGCGAGATGATGCATGTATGTTAATGTTATGCTAAATGTCCCTTATTTTATTTGAATAAAATAATAATAAAAAAATAAAATAATACGTTTAATTGTTGTAAATGGTTATGTAACCGTTTTTAATTAAATTAAATAATAAATGTCCTCCGCAAGGACAGGCTTATGCCAGCCACAAACCACATTGTGGCTATGAACCGCTCTCGCAGGCGCTTACCAAAAACAATGTCCTCCGTAAGGACATGCTTATGCCAGCCACGAACCACATTGTGGCTATGGACCGCCCTCGCAGGGCGCTTACCAAAAACAATGTATTCCGCAAGGACATGCTTATGCCAGCCACAAACCACATCGTGGCTATGAACCGCCCTCGCAGGGCGCTTACCAAAATCAATGTCCTCCGTAAGGACATGCTTATGCCAGCCACGAACCACATCATGGCTATGAACCGCCCTCGCAGGGCGCTTAACAAAAACAATGTCCTCAGCAAGGACATACTTATGCCAGCCACGAACCACATCGTAGCTGCAATATAAACAACGGAGGCTGTTCTTACTTTCTATCCCCAGGATCATAGGCTTGGCAGCTTTATCAATCAGGACAAAAACGTCCATCTTCTCTGCTAACAGAGGTAACAAAAGACGTAGACAATGACGCTCCGAAATTTCGAGCCGGTCAATTTGCACTTTATCAACACCGTTGGGACTAAATAGGTGCTCCAAGTTTTCTATCATAACACAAAGGTATCGAATACCGTTTTATCTGAAGCCATCGCTCAAGGTTCCATACGTTACAATCGACAGTTGTTACACGCTTGTATCGGACAAAATGTCTGCAATGCTGACACAGATGAAGGAACAGGTTTCTAGAAACAGTAAGTTTTATTTTCCAAACTTCGTTTTAACCCAGTTCTTAGTACCAAAGAGCACTCAAGAAAGGTCACTCCGTCCAAATTTTTAACCTGAAGTCGTTAAATTATTATATGAATTCCGGACTGTGTACGGCCAAGAGACGAGATGTACAAATTACTTTTCTCAGACCTAGGTACTACCATCTGACTATAGCCAAATCCCACAATGGTTTCTTCGTCTGTTCTACAAAGGCGAATTACTAAAAATTATATGCCTTCCATTTGAGATGAGCACGGCAATGTTTTCTTAGACTATTATCTTATAGACATAAAGACCAGATGGTTCTGTCCAGACATGCCAACATTGTAATAGAAACACTTACTTATTTTGGTGTCCACATAAACTTCAAAAAGTCTGTTTGACCGCCCTCGCAGGGCGCTTACCAAAATCAATGTCTTCCGCAAGGACATACTAGGATACATGGAGGAATCACAAGCGTCCATATATACCTACATATACTCACGACTGTTATCCCCGAAGGGTTAGTCAGATACCAAACAATGAGGACCGCAAAAGCAGTCCTCTGCCATAGTCTACGTTTCACCAAATGATAACTGCACATGTACGTGACAAGTGATGAGCCTATCGCCGCTCTATACTGTTGGATGTATGTGCAATCTATGGTCCGTTAGTCGCCTTTTACGATACCTAAGAGAAGAAATTGGGCGGTAAAATAGACTCTACCTTACGATGTAGTTAAATATATTGGTAGCTAAAAATTATCAGAAACACCAATACATATACCTCCACCAACATTCTTTTTGACAACCGTTGCTTCAGGATTGGGGGGTCACAACTCAACAATTCTGCCCTATCGGGAAGGTGGAGTGCATCCGAACAAAAGCTGCACTGCAATCAAAAAGAAAAGCGGGCTGTTCTAAGTCTTAGAATTACAAGCATCGAACACGAAACCTGCGACAATTTTATTTTAATCCTCCAAATTGCCAACCAACAAATGACCACCAACCAAATTGTGGTCAAAATTCATTACATTCCAGGGAAATTGAACAGCCATGCAGATGAACTGTCTCGACATAGCCAAGCTCTAGAGTGGCATCTACTGCCAGAATTCACACAAACGATATTCGCGAAGTGGGCCTGGCCAGTAATTCACCTGTTTGTATCCAAGAACTCTCGAGTAGTGGGTAAACTATGCAGATTTATCTCAATGATTACGAAGCGATGTTTCACAATGCTTTCAGCCTGAAGTAGAACGCTTCCCTCTGCCTTGGAAATTCGCACTACCTTCCCTCATCCCCCGGGTGCTAGCACACCTCAACAGGAATTTATCTGATTGTGGTACCCATTGCTGCCTCATTCACAGTATGGAATTCGAAACGTAGACGCCTGGTAGACATAACCACAGGCCTGCCAACCCCCAAGGTTCAAGACATGACGTTGAAATTTGGTGTGCTTAAATGATATATCGTTATGGAACCACAAGCAAATTTCCCTACTCAAGCGTCCGGTTATTATAAAACCATATGAGCACTTGTGCTTGGTCCAGTAGTACAGGAAGGGCGTTAGCAGCAGCAGCGGCGCCATCCACACGCGGAACGCGTACCAAATGGGTCTAGTCAGTCCAGTTTTTGGCAGATTTACACTTAATATTTTAAATCTTTCTTACAATACTATACACTACCATAAATTGTCGTTTCTACTTTTTGCAGCGCACAATTGTATGGAAATCTTAGTGACGAGGTAATAGTTAAACATGTTTTAAAATCAATCTCAATTAAACATTTAAAAACAACGAAACCTCCTTTTTCCAGGTTTTAGTAATATTAGTCTGTAGACCTTTGTAATGTATTTCAAACCTAGAATCAACTAGATTTCAAACAGTTCGTAACACTGCAATATTATTGTCGCATTGCTCCTTTGTTACCTTGCTGTGGACACCAAACATTATTTTGTTCAGGACAATGCAGTAATATTATGGCGACAGTTTGGGTCAAAAACTGTCTGTAGGGACTACAGACAAACAAGCTAGAAATTGCTACTGGTTAAAAGGATCAATAAATATTGTACAAAATGGCTAAACTAATTTATTTAAAACTTCGAGTGGTTCACCTGTCACCTGTTTCATGCACTGTGGTAGCTAGATGTATATTACAGCCACACCTGGTTGTGTTTTGCTCCGCTGTAGCATCTACAAACTAGATTGATTAGATTTACCCATTGAGGATATACTAACTATTGATAATTGGAGATTAGTTACTTAATACTTTTCACAAAGTTTATTGTCGTGAAATATTGATTCAGGCGTCACTAAGTTTTTCATTTTTTATTTTTACCCTGTAAAGTGATTGAAATCAAATAGTAAACAATATTTATTTCCCTATAATAATGTTCGTTTACGTGGTTTACAAGCTAAATTATTTGATTTTTCATCAATGACTGGCCAATTATTTTCCTACATGACTTAAATTGTAAATAATTAGTACTTAATTTATAACTTTTTGTTTAAACCATAATCATATGATTAACTCTCTCGCACTTATAGTTTAATTTATTTCTCACATTGGCGTTTTCACCAGGCGATAACAAACAGGTCTCAATATTATAAGCTTCTAATGACGGTCAAGTGTTTAATAGACGCGTTTTACCTGAAATAAAACGCATATTAAATACTTACCTCATTAGAAGCTTAGTTTTTATTTCCGCCTGGTGCTTATTGCATATTTCGACGCAATGATGAACAAATGGGCACGGGTGTGAAATCTCCTGGTTCCCCCACCGCGCCACCTGGTGACGCCACTGAGTGGGATGAGCGAGAGAGACAGCGATATACCGGAAAAAAGAGAAGGAAAATACGACGGGAAACGGATATGCCTATCTCAATATTATAAGCTTCTAATGAGGTAAGTATTTAATATGCGTTTTATTTCAGGTAAAACGCGTCTATTATGTTAGCGTCGAGAAGACAGGATTTGTATCGCTCTCCATACACTTCTGTCATTCTGTATCATTTTCTCGTAGAAGTGCATTTTGTGAGTAATGTAGTGCGTGTAGTGAAACACAACGAAATATACAGAATGACAATAGTGCATGGAAAGCAAATACAAATTCTGTCTCCTCGATGCTAACATAATACTTCGGTCATTGACGGCGCACTTATCTTTCGCCTTCATATTTATGTACATGTTCAATATTTAGTTTTATTTTTGTCCATATAAAATGCCGAGAAATGACGTCCCTAGTGTGGAATAAACTAGTGACCACCTACACAAATTAGGCCAAGTCAATCATTCACCATTTCTTTCTAACTCATTAGCATGACTCGTAAGAATAAGAAGGATAAATATATGTCTTTGCTTGCTATTTTAGCGTCGTTTCTATGCTTGTTATTGTTCTGAGCTCAGAATAATAACTAAAGCTATCTATGGTCACATCCATTATAAATGTCAACTAGATCAAGTACAATCACAGAATAACTAATACATGTTTAGACGGAGCATCGCGGTACAAACGCTTCTCAAAATCCGCCCGGTTTTTGTATTAAATTTGAAGTGTGCGTGACAGCCGCGTATCTGACACTAGCGCGAATGGTTGCCAGCGAATGCCTAATTTCCGATAAAGTAGGGAAAAATATTTATGTACAATATAATTTTAAAATGATTCATAACATAACATAACTATTTAAATTAGGTATGTCTATCGTATATGTAGGTATAACGCATAAAAGAAGCTGGTGTGTTTAGAAAAAATGGATGATTGAAGGCGAGGGCGAGTACAATAAAATAATGCGCTAATGGAAGCCTGCGTGCGTGTGATATGTTTGTAATAGGGACGAAATAGAAGCAACAGGCAGGATGATTTACATTTAATACTTAATCAAAATTGATTTTTTAATTAGTAATTTAAATAATTTAAATGAAAATCAAAACAATTAATGGCGTTCTCTTTGTATTTGTTTCTTAAATAACTTTCGTTTGGATGTTACATCATTTTTCATGTTCTCTAATTTTTTATTATGTTGAAACCTTATAGTTAAATATTAACAACACTTCTTTCTACCGGATCAGTTGGATATCTGAAAATTAAAATGTTTGCTATGTGGTCGAACAGTTGTAAAGGTTACATGTGATAACTGCTCATCAATATCCGTGTCCAATAGTTTACATGAGACGAGAAATATTGACCTTTTAGGGGCACAAACATACACCCGCACTTTCTCAAACATCGTCATCATCATCATCAGCCTATAAACGTCCCACTGCTTGGCGCAGGCTTCCCACGTGGAGATAGCACGTGGGGATATTGGGCCATAACCCACCACGCTGGCCCAATGCGTGTTGGTGGGTTTTAACAACTGTCATCTTACGACAACAAACGGGACCAACGGCTTAACGTGCCTTTCGAAGCACGGAGGAGCTCGAGATGTTTTAATTTGGTCACCCATCCAGCAACCCGGCATTGCGAAAGTTGCTTAGCGGGCAAAATCGCAAGCCGAACGTGCTAGCCGATGCGCCATCGAGCTCTGAAGCATACATACTACCATCCCCTACATACATATACTTAAACACACACTTTTTACATAAATACTTACGTACATTCCATTTCAAACATAATATTTTTTTATCCATTTCGTATATCGATACGATATACAATAACAATTTATAATAATAGTATTATAAAATATTACAGTAGGTATTATATTTATTCTTGTTTTAGAACGGAACCTATACTCCAGCCAAATTCCATGACGAATGTTTGTAAACATATTACTGTTATACCTAGTTGCAGTAGGATTTTTTTATATTTTTTCTTGAGAGACAGTTACAAGAAAACAGTTAACTATTGTCGTGACAACCGTCACGATGTACCGTATCGAGTCGGACGACCGACTTGTCTATGGTCAGTTTTTCTGAGCTGGCAACATTATTCGGAGCGGGCAGCATTAGTAGTGAGGGTAGTCTCAATAAATATAGCGGTCGAGCCATGAGCGGGCTTATTTCGTTGTCTGAAGTGGTTCAGTGAAGTGCTCTGGAGACTGGTGTACTGAGACGCTGCCCCACGTATGCTGAGATGCTGCCCTACGTGTGCTGAGATGCGGCCCACGTGTCGGCATGAAAGTTAAGTGGTCAATCTCTTTACTCTGATCGAATCTATTTTATTCTCTTATTGTGATTTGTGTAAACAGAGTTAATAACAGGAAAGCTGAGAGGTTTTAATCTTTCCATTCTGACAGCACTCTATTGTATTCTCCTGATGACTGAGCTAATAATATGAAAGTAAAGTGGTTAATCTTTCTATTCTGATGGCACTCTAGTTTATACCCTTGTGTGGTACTTGTGTTGACTGAGCAAATGATCATGTGCATAACCCCTTTATTCTAAGGCGGTAGTCAGCTTAATGGACCATCTGACTGAGAGTACCCGCAGTAGTACTCTGTAATTATGAGACTGTCAAGAAGGGGGAATTACCGGCTTGCCTTACTCTTCTTAGAGTAAAAGGGATTGCTCCGTTACTTGGGAACCACATCTCGCTCCACAGGATGCCCAACTAACGTGTTGAGCACGGAGGCGCAGTCCTGTTGAGGGCTGCCCGAGGGGGTTCGCCGGAGACTGACCCCCCTCGGTGCTAGTGTCGCTGGGAAGAGGGGTGACGTGACTGTATGAAAGGTACAGGTCACCAAGTTTGTAAGGCCACCCAGTACTGGTCTAGCGACTCCGTGGCCTTGGACGCTGTGAAGTCAGTGGACCGCCGGAGTATGGGGTGGAGAGGGGTAGACGTGCGTAGGATGATGATGATACAGACATTACAGTATTTGCACCTAAATCTCAAGAGCCTTAATAGTACACCTAATCATCTGGTCCAATTGCCATGCGTTAAGTAATCTAAAGATGCCTCCTGACGACTGGAGAGATTGAGCCACTTATTGACAGTTGAGTCATAAACCCCTCTTAAGTTATAGGCCGGAATCTGGGGTCCCAAGAGAACTCGTCACAGTCTGCTGCCGCCACCCAATCCGGCGTCGCTTCAGCCACGGGTGAGTCGCCAATGCCTCAGTCTTTATGTGTGTAATTTTCGCACCTCGGAATATATAGAACTAAGCGAAGCAGATACTATAATATTTTTTTGTTTTACTCTACCAATACCATAACGAGCAATGTATATTGAATTAATATGTAATAACTAATAACACAAAGATATTCCGGGGTCGCGACAACTATTGTGTCTTTCTTTCAAAAAACAGTAAAAATCCTAGTGAAACTAGACATTTGCACAAATGACAGTAATATGTTTACAAACATTCGGCATCGAATAGGAACCGTGACATTTATTCACGCTCCTATAAATCAGACATCAGTTTAAAAAAAAGAAACTTTGAAAGCGTTCCAATAATAATTATATTTAATGTATTTACTTTATTTACAACAAGACCATGTATAAATACTGACTTACAAGACTGAGTATTTTTTATCAAACTTATTATACTGCCGCGCTTATGATAAACGCATTAACTAGAATCCGACACTTTCCGAGAAAAAGGCGCCTAAAGTTTTTATTTTTATTTTGCCTGTATCTTCAAAACTACTTGAGATATGAATATGCAATTTATACCAAAGTAAAGAAGAAATTGTCAAAAATGTATATATACCAACATATATTAAATATATACTAAGGTATAACATATAATTGGAAAAAGGTACTTATCGTTAGCAACCTCTTATACGATGAACTCACGTTGACTAGTCAAAAACGCATTAACTAACCGACTTGATGCATTTATGCTTAGTAAAACAATATAATACGATTTTGTGTAGTCATTGTTACCCCAATACTTCATTATTACACACTATAAGCTCATCAACTTCATCAAATGATGCGTTTATGTTATGCATAGTTTCTGAATTTGACGAGATAATATAAATATGTATGTTGTTCTACTGCAGAAATAGTAAGTATAGATAATAAAATACAATCAATGTTGTAAACAAAGTAAATACTTTACCTATTTTTCAAATAAATATTTGAGAATGCTTCGTATGTATCTAGTTATAATATATTTCGACTTTTATAATAAAATAATAAAAGTCGAAAAATGCACTACTTCGCAAATAATATAGAATGAAAATAAAATAAAAAATATTTTTTTAAATAAAACTGTAACTAGTATCTTATCTATGTAAGAATAACAAATACAATTAAAAGTCACATTAATAGTTTATACGTTAAACTATGGCACGGTTTATTTAAGATAAAATAACAGAAATTACTCGAGTTTGAGGAAAACAAATGCACATGAGGCATTACAGAAGGAATTTAAAAAATCATGACCTTTTTAAGGTTATGATTTGTTTACCTAAATTAGGAACTTACTTATCTTTGTGTAACAAAGTAGTTAAGTTAAACTACACTGACCTGCAAAAATAAGTAACACACTTTTAAAATTATTTTTTTTCTAAACTATAGAAGTTAGAGATTTAAAATAAAAAACGGTTTCAAGCAATTTTTATCAGCTTTCTTTGAAACTATAGTAAATTATTCATTAGTAACGTTTTTAAGATTTGTGTGTCTTGTTAATCTTGTGTACTTAAAAGTTATTGCAATTTTAAAAGTGTGATACTTATTTTTGCAGGCCAGTGTATATGAGATCTCAGTTATTGAACACTAAATCAGTCAGAAACACTAAACTTAGTTCTTATAATTAATAAATGAGATAAAAATTAACTTTATTGTGATAAGATCACAATTCTACATTATTATCATGAAAATCATCACAGTTACGTCATTGAGCAGTCAGTAAAATATCTTAATATCTATCTACTATAAATCACTAATACAAACTCAGTTCAAGTTAAATATCTACTTATATGTATACATTCAATACTAATTTTCAATTCATAAGTCATTAACTGAATTATTGTAGACCGGTATGGTATTCCAGAAGTGTCGCCTGGTTTCTGGCATTAAAGGTAATAACTTGGTAATTATTTCGTCTTTTCTTTATTTTTTGATCCCTCTAAGCGACACTTTGCTACCCTCTAAGCGACACTTGGCTAGCGACTTTCGGAAAAGATTTATTTTTATTATTTTCATCTGAAGAAAGTCCAGGTTTTTCCCTTCTCAGCTTTGACCGACATCACATCTTTAAAATACTAATACCCTGGCCACTGTGTTTTTTATCTTATGTTGCGACGACACGTCGATAAAATTGAAAAAGTCAGAAACATTTATAGCTTTTACAATATTATTTTTAGCATTGGATCTTTTCACGGCATCTATGAAATCATCATAGTCATTAATCTTCTTGTTTTTCATAGCCATTTCCACCTGATGGTGAAAGTGATTCGCCGACATGAAGCTGAGTCCCGGACCCCGGTTCAAAGTATTTTATTGTAATTGTTTCTGTGGCAATGATCTCACTATTAACCATGTTAACAAGAAAGCACATGAACGCCCAGTTTTTATTTTGAGCAACGCAATTATCAGCCCATATATTTATATTCTTTACATTTCGTTCGTTTGCTCATTAAAAAAGCTTTGTATGCAGACATCTTCTTGGTGGCGTCCAGAAATAGTTTCATTCCCTAATACCGCAAATGGAATATTATAGCTAGAAAAATATCCTTCCCCTCCCCCGGTAACACCCAACGCGACACACAAAGTGTAACATAAACGCACTAACACCCGACGCGCCGTACTTGATACTTAACATAAACGCACTATCTTGTAAATTTAGTGCGCTTTATTATGTACGGGATTTAAATCACGTTGTGAAATTCTAATAATAAATGCATTATCTCAAGTTGGTGCTATTATTATAAGCATGGCGCAAATATTGACCCTTAAGTTGCCAACAATAAAGGCATCAACTCAAAATAATGCATTATTCATAAGTAAAACCGCTATTGAAGTCTTAGTTAGTGCGTTTATAATATCTGGAAAACCGTGTTACTGGTAGAATATACCAAACGTTACTTTGAAAAGTTGGTAGATCTCGTTTTCCTGATTTCAGATATGTATATAACTTAAATCACTCAAAAAATCGAGATGATGCGTTTATCATAAGCGCGGCAATATAGTTAAACCTCCTTTTATATTCTGCCACCAATAATGGGAGTTCTACATTTTGATACCAGCAACACTACGCATACACGGCCGTTATAATTGTTAAACTTTAAATTTTCATTAAAATTTATCGATACTTACTGATAAAACGTGACTTTCCTTTTCGAAAAAAAAATTCTTTTGTAGTTTCGACAGAATTTCACTGAGCAAACGGTCATTTTGCGAACAATTTTACCGAAACGCGAGAGGTAAACACTGCTTGACAGCACAATGACACTGACCGCCAGGATTGCGCGATAGGCCAATTTTGGCCTATAAATTTTTCTACGTTTTTTTACGGCCAGGCTCTATCTAGACATGTATATAATCAAAGAACTAATAGTACTACGTACAGAAGGTTCACTCTGTAACAACTTTCACGAGAAATTGAAACTTGTCGTGTGTTCATATTCCGTCTCGATATCAATTTGACGTCATGACGTCACAGAGCGTAGGGATTACGCGCGCGCGCAGGGAACTCGGCGCTCGGTGTTCGGTGCGTCGGCTCGCGGCAACCTTTAAGCGTGGGTCAAACCATGCGTTGCGTTGCAGCACAGCACGTTGCAGCGCAGTGCGTTGCGTAGCGATGTCACACCGGCCGCGCGGCCAGTCGCAAGTGGCCACTACGCAATGCAACGCGCTGTGCTGCAACGCTCTGCAGTGCAACGTTCTGGACATCGGCCATTTTCGTTTGAGAAATGGAAGATAGTGTGAGCATTTCTGAGTATTCTGACGAAGGATGGTTGGGTAGTAGCAGGGTAATATAATATAGAGTATTATAACTCAGCTCAATCTTTGAAAAAATGCCTACAGCCGCGCGGTACGTAAGCACGCGATAGGGCTGCCCGCATACAGTGTTTTAATTACACCTACGCCTACTTTGAGTTTCTATCTAGTTTTGTGAATGTATTTTGTGATTGTAAATATCATATTTTTATTTAAACAAATAAAATACGTTGTGAATGAAATAGGAAGCACTTAAATTGCACGCAATCTTATTCAATTCAATGTAACACTGAGTGTTATGCTATAAAAATATCGTAGAAAATATAAATAAGAATATTCACTCACGAATTAATGATAAATGGTAAGAAATAATAAGACTTTTTAATAAGCCACTTTCGCATGCCGCCGGGTCGCTGGATGGGTGACCAAATTAAAAACATCTCGAGCTCCTCCGTGCTTCGGAAGGCACGTTAAGCCTGTGGTCCCGGTTGGTGTCGTAATATGACAGTCGTTAAAACCCACCAACCCGCATTGGGCCAGCGTGGTGGGTTATGGTGACCCAATATCCATACGTTTAAAGTAGTTCTCCGCCAACGTGTTCGATAGCATCACCATTTAATAGTCTAATGATAATTTCAAAAACAAATCGTTTATTCAATAATGTTTCCAAAAACCTACAACCCGGAAGTTTTAACACGAGCGTACATGCCGTATCATGAATGAACCGCCTATAACTACCTAGTTCACTCGTGTATCACTTTCCTTTACCCTATTCACTGTATTTATAAATCCAGGCATTTTTTCGAAAGAAATGACGCAATACCTATCTATTAAAAAATACACCAATAACGTACCTACTAGTAAGTAAGTCTTACATAAATAAAAACATTTTATACTCTTTCCTTTCGGAGTTAACAGGTAATCTAAAAAATGTTATATCTGGTTGCGTTATAGAGAAATTCATGCAACCAAAAACAGCATCTAGAATGCTCCTTGCCATATTAAGTAAGTAGGTACTTGAACTTATTTTAATCGAAAAAATCGCACGCTTACTGTATAAAAAACAACACACCTTCCGTTCGTCACTGTGCGGCACAATCGCGATAGCTGAATGCCGTTGCATGCCGAGCGCATGCCGAGATCGGAGCGCGTAGGTATGGCTGATATGGCTCGCGCTTCGTCCGTTACTATGAAGTTAAAATACTGTACATATTATACTCGGCGCCGGGCTACGGGGCTCAGCCTGCGCCCTCGTTTTCTTTTACACTGCAGCGTGGCACGCGACCGACGACACACTGCAGTATGAGAGGATGATAATGACATTTGCACCTGAATTAAGTGTTAAAAACTGAAAATTATCATACAAAATATGACAGAGCAGTAAATATTTTGGAAACAGGCATTTATCCATGAAATAAGTGTGGACAGATACCTAGTAATAGCAGGAGGCTGTCACTCTGTAGTTTAGGTACGTTCGGCCGGCGCGCCTCCCGGGCAGGCGTATGGCAGTTGTAGGTTTCCGCTCAGTGTTATTTAGTGATTATTTTTTATTTAGGTGGTCTGTGATTTAGGTACATAATAAAAAAAAGAAAAGGAAAAGACGACTTGTTCACCCCCGCCACCCCGCGCGCGCTCGAGTCGCCACGAGTGCGCTCGAGCCGCGCGCGCCTTTGAACTACCGACTTACGACTTTACGAGCCATTACTTTCAGAGAGCCTAGTCAATTGGCCAACAAATTAAACGCTACGATAAACAGAATGTATGGGATTGACATGTAGCAAAAGTTACCTACGTCGTAAAATTTACGCTAAAATAGACCTAATTGACAGTTTGACTGTCAAACTTATTAGCGATTCTTGGCTTGTCAAACTTTGACAAGCCAAGAATCGCTAATCTAGCGATCACACTTAAACCTTGAAGATAAATGAACGCTTATCGTCACACAAAATGGCGATTGTTTGATCAGCTGATGAAGGAAGAGTTGTATTGTGTTGAAAGTTTTGTTTTTAATGCTCTTTTTAAGGCTATTGTGGACTGCAATAATCAAAGAATGGTGCTCAGGCGCTAAGGAAGAAATGTTTCCCGACGTTGCTTGGAGCAAATTAACGAAATCCCGAGTTCGTTGTACTTGTGAACAGTTCTCGGAGTTTTTGCTTACGGACTTTCAAATATCTAACTAAGGTCTGCCGGGAATTGCGTGCTAATATCGTTGTTGCGACGTGAGTGACCAAATAATTGTGTGTCATGCAACATTTTCCGCAACGAAGAGCAAGTCGCTGCATGACAATTTGTGGAGGCTCTCAACCATACAAACATTTTGGCCAAATAAATCCACCTAGGTACCTTTAATCATGACAAGAAAGGTCAAGAATAAGACAACAGTAAGAGACTTTCTGTATAAATATTAAATTTAACCTATCCATATGTCCATTTATCAATTTTTAACTTAGATTGCCTATTTGTTTTACAGATTCCAAGGTAGATTTAATTTGCCAGGTGTAGTACTTAGCTTAGAGCATTAAACCAACGCTCTAAGTTTAGTAAGGTGTACCTATTGACTGTACCCTTAAAGCTGATAAATCTTATACAGACAAGCATCTTTCATAATAGGAAAAGATATCAGTCCTTATGTTCAAACGGTAAGTTTTAATAAATAAATTATTACTTACATAATAAAGGTAAGTATTATGCCTATTATTATATTGGGATTTACCTGGAAATTTCAGTTTTTGTTAAAATTGCTAGAATAAAGAGTATTGACATAAAGATAAAACTGTTTTATGTGGTTTTGCAGATTTGAGACGACGATTCAAAAATCTTAAATGTTAACTACCTCATAATTTGGTGTATGGACTTCCTCAGAATGGTGAACAGACATGGTTATTTGGCAAAAACAATATCAAGCAAATTTTGTATAATAGATAGGTACTTACCTACTAACTTTTTATCTATGACAATTTTCTATAAGTAAGTATATTGTTCTAATTTCTTAGGAGATTCTAGATACCTTCAAAAAGCATGGTTAATGATAATAACACCAATATTTAATGCTGCATCAGGCTCACAATAAACGAGGGGTGTGTACCACATGACGTATCCAACAATGAAACTACATTGAACATGGCTTTGGCATCGTTGAATTTAGTTATTTACATGATTTTATTTTGTGGAGCTCAAATGTTGACAACTTTTTTATTCTACAAAAAGGAGCAGTCTTGGCCATAAATATATTTAACCCATAAAATAGAAATTTGGTTTATATAATGGGAAAAAATTAAGTATAAAGTTAATTTAGATCTAAGTTTATTGATCTTTATTTAAAAAGATTTACTTAGGTCCAAAAAAACAGTACCTTCGTTGACAACATTTTTATTCTACAAAAAGAAACAGTGTGCCATAATTATGTTTAACCCATAAAATAGTAATTTGGTTTATATTATGGGGAAAAATTAAGTATAAAGTTAATTTAGTTCTAAGTTTATAGTACTTTATTAAAAAGATTTACTTAGGTAGGTACTAAAAAACAGTACCTTCTTAATCACACAATTGGCATTTATTTTTATGGTAACATATAGTTTTAATGTTAATAAGGGAAAGTGAAGCCTTATATTTAATAAACTTTGACTTTGAGAGAGTTAGGTAAAGAAATAAGAATATATTAAGAAATAAGTACAACAATAATGTTATTGTTTACGTGATATTTAATTTTACTTGCAGTAGGTAGGTACCTATAGAAAATGTTTAAGTATAACAATTTCTATTAGTGATAACATTAAGATATTGAAGTTGTAGGTACTTGATTCATTATCAACATACTAAGGTAATTATATAAAATTAATTGTTTTAAAATTATTTTTGGTAAGTAAATATATAAATAAAATTATGTTTTATTTCTAAACATTATCAACCAACTCATAATTAATGGCTGTGAAATAAATAGGTAATGTAAAATAAATAAATATTTTAACTTGTCGCGTGGAGACCACGATCATGTCATTGTGTCTGTGAAGGCGTATATTTAATAAATGTTTAAATGTTCGCGCGGTTTGTAACATTTAGTGGTATCACTTATTTCATTACAGACGTCAAGTTGATAATATTTATGAGAAATTCTTGGCAGTAAGCGTTTGCTTGTTGTCTTCAGTCTTAATTTATTTATATTTGCTGAAAAATGGGTTTGGTCCTTAGATTCAAACAAAAAGGGAAGATACGGCATTAGCGTCTCGTGAGTAAGCCGCTAAAATTAGACCTAAAGGCACAATTTCACTTCAGTCGCAATTTGCCGAGCGTACAGGCTACATCGTACTATTGCGGACATTCTGCTGTGATAAAAAGAGAAAGACGCTACTCCGCAGTGGCGACGGAATCGGTCGTACGTACTCGTCTGTTGCGAAGCGACCGAGACGTCAACGCGCTACTCGCTGACTCCCTCGCGCTGACGTTGAAACTTACTACTCTGTCTCGCTCGCTCGATTTACACTTTTATAGGTGTGCGTGTGTGAGTGTTTGCATATGTAGTTGAGTAGGACTATATTTCGATTGACTACAAGTAGGAGCATGCCGTATCTTCCCTTTTTGTTTTAATCTTTGGTATGAAATTCGATCCAATAATTTGCGCCTCTTTCAAGTAAATGCTCCGCAATGGCTGATTTGTTAGACTGGCGGTTTTTCACAGCCGCAATATGTTCCTTGACCCTCTCATGGATACTCCGTTTTGTCTGGCCTATGTAGGAACTACCGCAGCTGCAGTCTATCTTGTATACGCCTGGTGTTTGAAGTGGCAAAACATCCTTCCGGGAGCCCACAATGTTGTTGACCCTTATGCCTGGAGTATATATTGTCGGTATCGAGTACTCGCGTAATATGTGGCCGATCTTGTCAGTGACTCCTTTAACATAAGGCATATAGGCTGGTTGTCTTCTAACTTTGGGATGATTGTCACTCTTAGGGTGGATTCGACCAAACTGGAATAAGGTCTTATACCTAGATTAAACGCTGAATTTCTATAGACTAATCTCGGAGTAAGTCTTATTCCAGTTTGGTCAAATCCAGCTTTAGTCGGCTGCTTCCGTAGTCGATTCACTCGATATCCGTTTTTATTGAGTACCTCCTGAACATGATCCGGCTCACGCTTTAAATGCTCACAGAGGTCAAATGCTCTGTTCTTTAGTGACGTTATCACTGATTGCAAGTGTCGAGGGTGGTGATGTGAGGTAGCGTGTAGGTATCTGTCCGTGTGCGTGGGTTTTCTGTAAACACAGTGTGTTACGAGCCCATTTGGTCTCACGGTCATCTTGACATCTAGAAAGGACAATGACCTATTCGCCTCCATCTCATAAGTAAACCTCATTTTCGGGTGGAAGGAGTTGAGATGTTGCATCCACTGATCCACTTCCTGCTTGCTTCCTTTAGCGACGCTTAAGATGTCATCTACGTATCTTTTCCAACGTCAGATGGTCTTCGGACCGAGGCTCAGTGCCTTCTCTTCCATATGTTCCATCCAGATGTTGGCAAGCACCGGGGCGACTGGGCTTCCCATTGCGACACCATTAATCTGTAGGTAATATTGACCTTGGAAAAGAAAATAGTTGCGGTCCAAACAGTGTTCAAGCAGATCAATGTAATTTCGCGGCATTTCGTTGACCTTCAGTTTTTCCCGGACTACGTCCAAACACTCCTTGATTGGAACATTGGTGAACAGCGATTCTACATCAAAACTCACAAACCACCCATAGTTTGTGGGTCCAGCATCAGGTCACCGATCATGGGTAGCCTGAAGCTGCTGCGTTACGCAGCGTTAATGCCTTACTTGCTAATTAACTAACTAATGGTGTTTCGCTCGTCTCGCGACCCAAGGAGGAGGAGGTGGAAAGAGGGAATAGGATTGGATCGCAGTGCAGCCGGCGTGGTGTGTGGTGCGAAGCCCGAGGCGTAGTACGCCTCCCGAATCCCAAAGGCTCGTCCAAAACGCACACGTCCGTTTCACTCACTTATGCCTCGATATCAAGGGGAACCGACCCCCCTTGCTTACCGATAAGCTTTTTATTCGACCTAGCAAGCAATGCTGTTCCCGCCAAAGCCGGGACGCCCATTCAAATTATACCGCCATCTGTAAGGCGGTTGACTCAACGGTTGTTGACGACCGCGTCCGCCTATCTGCCGCGGCGCCACCGCTGCGCGACCCGCGGCCGCTCGCAAACCGCACCAGTCTGTCTGCTACCGACCGCGAGACGCCCAAAGAAATACGCGCCCTGATATCGCTTTCGACTGCCGTAGACTCCCTATATATAGTGACTCTGTGACCTTATCGATAGTGACCCTGGGATGATAGTGCATGTGATCAGGTGAAGTGACTTTGTGCTGTGCCGTGACCATCACATCGCCTTTAATCGCCGCCCGTCAACTCGTGTCCCGGTGCCAGCGACCTCGTAAAGCCTGCTCCCGGTAAGCTCCTTTCTACCTCCCACCTAACCACGTCGCTGTTACTGCGAACGCCTTTCGCCGTAACAAATGCTTTCCTCGAGGTGACCGACACCTATCAAACGCGAGGAAGTTTCCATGTCTAGGCGGTTTCAGCTTCAGCGACAGACGGAACTAGGTCCGATTATATACACTAATAGCCTCCGATGACTTTTTACAAAGATTACCAGGATTTTATTCGATTTCACTATTTTGTCACAAAAAACTCACACACCGACCGACATCTTTTCCAGTCTTAGAGGTTGGTTTAACGCTTTATGTTCCCAGTAATCAGATGACATAGGCTAAAACCCGATCGCTTTTTAACCGACTTCATTCTATATGATTTTTTCTATCCTTTGTGTTAGGCAAAGCATACTGCCGGTTTTCAACAATTATTAACCAAAACTATGAGCTGTTGATATTAATTAGCACTTTGATGTAGTAGTATTATAATTTTTAATGCTATACCTATTCACTACCTAACCTACGTTTACACTAAAGAATTTAAAATAATCAAACTAAAAAAATTAATAAACCGGATTAAAAAAAAACCAAAAAGGCACTGAATAACCGACTAGGAAAAAAACATTTACACAATTTTCAGGATTTATTTGCAGTTGTTCTTTTTAATAAGTGCTTTCGAAGTCTTGGTTTACAGACCGTCGTCAATGGTCATCGTCATGCTGTCTGGCTTGTAGTCAGGGTCGACGACGCGGTTCTTGATGATGTGCTTGTAGACGATGGCGGACTTGCGGGGGGTGCGGGGGCGCGAGGGGTCGCTGAAGTCTATGGCGTATAGTCCGAAGCGTTCCCTGTAGACGAGAAACAAAGTAGGATTTAAAAATCTGTACCAAGAAAAGGATGTACGCTGAATTAATATAACATTGTTTTGTTTTGGGTTTCACTCATTTTCTAAAAACTTATGTACTTACTGTAAGATATCGTTTGAAAGTTAGCATTAACAAACTTTTTACTTAAAAACAAGGATATCATTTTGAACGGTCAAAAACGGTTGCGATGATGCTAACCGGCGACCGCAATACTTTGGTCATGAATACAAAATACTGATGACTCACGTGTATCCCTCCATCCACTCGAAGTTGTCCATCAGACTCCACGCCATGTAGCCCTTGATGTTGACGCCAGCTTCGATAGTGTCCAGGAGGTCGTTTAACTTTGCCCTGTAGTAACGAATCCTGTCTTCATCTATCAGGTCACCAGGAGACGAGGTCGACCAACCATTTTCAGTGATGTAGTACTTGATGTCGTCACCGTATCTGTTCTTCAAGTGAGTGAAAGTGTTGTAGATGCTGTTCGGTGCGAGCTACGGACAAACGGTCTGATTAACATTCATTGTCTTCAAGTGTTTATTTCGTGCGATACACGTCCTTGTGGGAAGTGAGATGAACAAAAGAAAAACAGAGACATAGTTTTATATTTTGAGGCACCTATGCTGTATGTGGCTGTGCTTAGAAATTGTTTACTATTTTATTTAATATTGGTGATCTGATTATAATTCGTTTTGCGCAATCATTTGTATCTGGCTGAATCTCCAAAGAAACATCACATACCTAAATGTTTTTGTGTTGGCTCATTGTATATGTAAATGATGAGTTAGTCTCGTCAGACTATATAATGCAAGGTTCGGTTAAGACGGGACGTGTATATGTGACAACCCTAGCTGCCGCTATCCCGTCACGATCATGTACTATATAGTTTTCAATTTATAAAAATTCAGGCTTCATATTATAGCGATTGCCTTACTAGCGATAAAACAAATATGATCTCTCAACTAGGTCTTATTAAATAAATACAAACAAATAATAAAATTCAATTAACGCTTTAAGCACCATGGTAGACACCGGTGACCGACCAACAATCAAGTTTCAATTGTGTATGGTTTTGTGGCGGTCAATATGTTAAAAATGAATTTAACAAGCAAACTCTTTTCTCTTACTTACTCTCAACCAGGATGATGCTGATGTTGGCCATTCTTCGGGTGCGTAAACGTATGCTGCAGCGTCATCGTAAAGAGAAGGAACTGCGTACTCCACCACGTATTTCGACCCCGAGACGAGAGAGCTAGTGTAGTGGTTCACGCCGAAGAAGTCGTAGCTACCCTTGACTAGATTCCTTTCTTCGTCCGTGAACGATGGCATACGGGACCAGGCGTAGCCCTGTTCGGCGCTCTTTGCAGCTACACGGTCGGACAGTTCTTTGGGGAAACCACCTTGTTGAGAGAAAATAGGCTCGGCGTAAAGACCCCACTGAAAAAAATATGATTAACGATAAGTAAATACTTACAATAATACATGGTGAACTTTCGTAACAGTTATTTATCGATTTATGTCCCATCATGCTTAGTCGCAGTAGGTTATTTTATATGAAGTATCACTGTTATTTAACTGCTTATTATTACTATTTTTTTTGTTCTTTTTTATATTAGAAGGAGGGAAACGAGCAGGCAGGTCACCTGATCGAGAGCAATCACCGCCGCCCATGGACACACGCAAAACCAGAAGAGTCGCAGATGCGTTGCCGACCTTTAAGAAAGGAATAGGGTTAAGGAAGGAATAGGAATTGTGAGGAAGGGGGAGGGGGGGAGGGGAAGGGGCCTCCGGAACTCTCACTGGCCGGACGAAACACAACAGCACCAAGTGCCACTATTTCACGCCGGATATTCGTGAGAGGGTGGTATTACCCCGGGCGAGCCGGCCCAATGCGTGCTGCAACGCAGCGTGGCTCTACCACTCAGTCAGTGTCACTCATTTAGCAACACCCAGGGATCACTTGTAGGGTCTTAAAGGTAAACCTACGGACGCGAGTAACTTTACTTTACTTTACACTTATACTAGAGTGATAAGCATCAAACTGACGTACCTCAGCCTGTCTCCTGAGCTCAGCTGCGATCTGATCGTCTTTCGAGTCAGTGAGCGCTCCAAACCAGTTAATACTGATTGTGATACCGCACTCTCCATTCTGAGTCGATTTGAAGTCTTTATTGTACGCATGGTACGCCTTAGCGTGAGCGATGACAAGGTTTTTAGCGCAAATATATGTCCCCACACCGGTAGCGTTTAGAATTGGCGCTTTGGTCGCACCACCATAACCTTCAAAGCAAATTTCCCTGGGCTCATTAAATGTGATCCAACGTTTCACTCGATCGCCGAAGAGTTCGTAAGCAAGACGAGCGTAGTCCTCAAACCAGTCGGTGAACAGGGGGTTTGCTAAACCTCCGAGCTCTTGGAGCTTCTGTGGTAAATCCCAGTGGTACAATGTGACCATGGGCTGAATGTTGTACTTGAGCATCTCATTGATGTAGTTGTTGTAGAAATCTACGCCAGGCTGGTTGACTTTGTTGGTGAAGCCTTCGGGCAGTATCCTGGGCCAGGAGAGCGAGAAGCGGTAGGCGTTGAGGCCGAGCTCTCTCATCATCTCCACGTCTCTCTTGTAATTGTTGTAGGTGTCAGCCGCAATGTCGCCGTTGCTCACGTCTTTAATGACCTCCGGTTTGGTGTGGGTCATGACATCCCAAATGCTTTCGCCCTTGCCTGGAAAATAGAAACAAACTATTACATTACCATAATGGAGTATTTACCAGTTTCAAACCTTACAAAATTCACAACCCTCAACCAAGGCATCTTTTAAAGGTAAGGGTATGCAGTACCATCAGCGTCCCACCCTCCTTCTATCTGATAGGAAGCGGTGGCGGTGCCGAACAGGAAGTCGTCAGAGAACTTTCTCTCCCGCCGCACGGTGTTGGCAACGACGCACGCTGCAAACAACCTGTAAAAATTGTAGGTAAATAAATCATTTTTCATGATACGAAAAAAGAAGTTATAGCAACTGGTGCACATAAATAGGATAAACCTATTGTATTACTCGTGTCTTGATACCATTAAATAGCAGTACTTACTCAAAAATAAGTTTATTAAAAGGTTTTTTTAAATAGCCTAATAAAACTTAAGCAATATCGAATAAATGAATAAAATCAATCGACAACAATTCAGTATCTAATCGAAAATATATTTCATCAAAGTTTATTTTGTCAGTCGGTCGCAAAATATACAATGGCTTAGGTATCTTCCAAAAAGGATAAAATTTCGTACGTCACAATTCACGGGTCATCGCAAGATATAGTATAATGTGGATATAATAATATGTTTAACAGAATCCTGGTTGAAATCTGAAAGTATGTGCTTTTCAGTAAATAATTGTAAAGTGGCTAGTGTGTTCAACAGAAACTCTGCTATGGGGGGCGGTTGCATAATTCATGTCAAGGACTCCATTAAGTGTAAAGAACGACAAGATATAGTGAGTTATTGCGTTGAACCCGTTTGCGATATAGCTAGTGCAGAAATAGACGGTTTTCTTATAGTATGTATTTATCGACCACCTTCGTGCCATTTTATGTCTTTCATTGGTATACCTATATTAGAAAATTTAGTTGAATAGATATTTGCCTGCAATAAATCCATTGTTGTAAGTGGTGATTTTAACATAGATTTACTTGCCGAGTCTGGGGAAAAAGAAAACTTTATTTTATTGTTAAAATGTTATAACTTAGATTATGTTTTTAATGAGCCAAGTCGAATCACACCTCAATCAGAGACAATATGTATTGATAATATTTTTGTAATGTTTGTAAAATCAAAAGTAAGGAATTGATGAACTTCTGACCATAAAGCTCAAAACATATAGTTATATTTTAAGGAAAAAATATCGAAAAATAAAGTAATTAGGCCCTTAACTAGATCTAGAATTAGATCTGCAATATTTAAAGATAAAATCGTTGAGTGACTCTCGTTTTTTGATTGCAATTTTAATGAACCAAATAAATATTTAAATAAATTACTAAAGGGTTTGACAAAATATATTTAAAAAAAATTAATGTAAAATAATAATAATAATAATAATAATAATTACGTTTATTTCTCCTCACAAAAAAACATAACAGTAGGTACAGTTAACAAACATCTTAAATAATGTTTGTGAGGAGGTAAAAGAAAATACAGTCTAGTGACTGGGCTACGAAGTGAATAAGAAAAAGTAGGGATTATCTTTATGATCTGTATGATAAGAAATCTTTTAATTCTAATACAGCTTTTTCTGATTATGTTAAAAGATCGATCCAAAATTTAAAAAAAAAATGTTTTATAGCAAAGTCGAAATTTATTAGTAACAAAATTAAGTATAAAGTCTAAAGATAAAGTCCAGCTGAAGACTGGTTGGAAAATTATTAATTCAGAAACTGGCAAAGTGAGTAAAAATGAGTCAGGCTTTCTGCTCAAGTTGAATAATGAGCTTATTAGAGATAATCTTAAAATTGCTAACATTTTTATTTCTATTTTATTGAAACAACTAGACATTTAGAATCGTCCTCTACTGTAACACAAAAATAAATTTATTTTTATTAATATTAAAACTTAATTTTAATAAAAATGTACCAATTTTTAATTTTAGACAAATAACTTAATTAGACATAATAAAAACATACAAATGCTTGAATATGAAAAGAACGAAAGACTTATGGGGTCTCTCTGTGACAGTTTTGGAGCCTATTATAGAAGTAACCGCACCATTTTTAGCAGGAATATTTAATAAATGATTCGAAGTTGGTTCATTTCCAGATTTAACGAAAAATAGTAAAGTAACTCCCATTTATGAAAGCACACTCTAAAGTGAATATAAAATTTTACACAGTTATCAGTTTGGTTTCACGAAAGGACGGTTAACTATAGATGCTGGAGCAAAACTGGTCAAAAACGTAAGTACTTGACACTTGGGACTCTTCGCAGGATACAGTAAGTATTTTTGCGAGCTCTCTAAAGCCTTTGATTGTATTGATCATTCAACAGAACTTTAGTTGGTAAACTATTTCAATAAGGCGTTCGTGGTAGGTAATGCACTAAAATTAATAAAATCTTATCTGTTCCTACAATAGAAATCAGAAAGTAGGTATAAATGATGTAGTATCGGGAGGTTCGGTAGGATCTATTCTCGGTCCGTTTCTGTTTTTTGTTTATCTTGACATATCTTTTAATCTTATCTTATCTTTTAATGACACTTCTTCAATATTTTCTTTAGGTAAAAAAGACCCAAAGGCTGGAGAAGGAAAAATTAACGAAACACATAACAGAGTGTCTCAATGGTTTTCTGTTAAAAACTTAGCACTTAAGACAAATAAAACTAAATTTCTTAGATTTTTTTCCACCTAATACACGGCTCAGTCAGTTAAAATTATATTCGGAAACGTTAGAAATCGTTAATGAAACTTATTTTCTTGGTATTAGTATAGACTCTAGATTACAGTGGAGTTCTCATATCGAGGGTCTTGCAAAACGGCTCAGTTTGTCTGCTTTAGCTGTTAAAATATTAGAAAAATTACAAATCAGTCTACTGTTAGGCTGGTTTATTTTGCTTATTTCGATAGCGTTGTGTCATATGGAGTTTTACTATAGGGAACAGCAGCAGATATAAGTAGAATTTTCATTCTCCAGAAAAGAGCAGTTCGGTTTATTTAACAGTTAAAAGCACGTGATTCGTTCAAGGAACTATTAAAAGATATAGATATCATTACTTTACCGTCCTTGTACCTACATGTTTGTAAATATTATGCACGGTCGTAAAAATCTACACCTTTATACCAGGAATAATGAGGTTCACGATCACGGATATAACACAAGGAACAGGAATAAACTGTGTGATTTTAAATTCAGACTTAGCAAAAGTAGTTATAATCTTTTATTTATTTATTTCATTTGCTCACTACACTTACAGTTGGTAAACCAAAGCGTGCAGAGGCCAATTACATTTTGTGTAGATAAATCATACACTTAACTACTTAATTTCTAAAACACGTACAACACTATTAACAAATCTATCTATAGGTACACAAAATATATGAACATCCGGTTGTTGAACGATCAGAGCGTTGAGTAGATCCAAAGCTTGGGCAGTAGGTGCATATTTTGCAGTCTGTGTGCGAACCATCGGAGCTGCCAATAGATGCCGCGTGCGCAGCCGCGCCAATTTATTTGGAACGAAAAACGAACACTTCGACTAGGCTTCAGGATTATCAAACTTGTTAACTTGTTAAATCACGTTCAACGCCGCGCGGGTCAAATTTCTATTGTTATTGTGACCCGACGGCAGAGAATGACTTAAAAAGTAGAAAATAATGTAAAAGAAGAGCACGTTTTCGCCGGAGCTCTAAAGTGTTAATACCCACCATGCCGGCTATGAAAAGGGATGGATATAGATATGGGTAATATCCAAACATCTTTTTGTAAATATAACGCGCAAACTTCTTTTGTACTTTTTTCACCATAAGCTTATATTTGGCTTCATGGGGATCCCAAATTAAAGAATTATACTCTAATTTGCTTCTTACATATGCGTAATAAAGGGTGAGAATGGTTGCTCTGTCATGAAACCGAGCAGTTTGTCGCATCACAAAACCCAAGGCTTTATACGCACGACCACACGTGTGAATTATATGGACATTGAATGTCAATTCCGGATCTAGGGATATGCAACTCAATTCCTTTTTATAAAAAAATACCTGACGACATCGTCGCATTTTATTAAGCTTAATATAAGATCAATGACTATGATGCAGACAATAATGCGTGGAAATAAACGTCTACTCTGTGCTCGTGTTTATTATTACTATTTTTAGACTATTATTAACTATTGTTTCATTCAATTATTAAGAATTGTATTTTATTTAAAATTATTTCTTTTTATTATCATTAGGTAATTTGTAATAATATTTTATTGATGAGTATGATTGTAGGTACTTAATTATGTTTTATTATATTGTACTTAATTAGATCTATGCATGACGATGCTGTGCACGACTTACAGTGGTAAGTAACTAGTTACTTAGAGGGAGAAAAAAGAAGGCCTGAGTTTCTTGCCAGCTTCTTCTCAGTCGAAGGCTCTCCCAAAATCCGAACTGGTGGCAGTTTAGTTAGGTAGGTAGAGTAGATTAGTTGTTAAGTCTTGACTACAAGTTAGTTAACTGTTTTTTTTTATTAGTATTGACTTCAATATATAATTGTGAAGATTTGTTAATAACATATGTTTACTTGCTAACCTTAGCTATAGATGTTATTTGTCTGTAAATCTTCCTAGAAATAAATAAAGAAATAAATAAATAAATAAAGGTAAAGGTTTACATTGAATAAATAATTTTACTTTGACTTTTGTATCCAATTCGAGTAGTAATAATGTTAACTTACCCTAAGATCACGGCCAGCCTCATCTCGATTGTTGTGTGTGGTGCATTACAAAAATCAGAACTTTATATACCTATCGAAGAGCCGATAATCAAGGGGAGAAATCGGTGAAGTCATAGAAAGTTTAGGTTTCGAATGCGATATTTTTTTTGCTTAATACAGGGAAATTTTAAAAATCCTATTCTCTTTTAGGGTAGTTAAAACTTTATGTAAGTACCTATTAAAAAATCAGACTACACAGAATTATTTTTGTGCACGAGAGCACAATTTTATTTTTAAATGGACTTACAGAAATAAGTGTTTTGAGAAAGTTTTCTACAAGTAGTATCAGTGATTGTTGATGACCACAGTCACAGTGTTTCATAAGCAAGGGATGATTTATATTAGAGCGGGCCGTGCACGTCCGGGCCCGGACGGGGCACGCCCCGTGCATGGCTCGCTCTAATATAAATCATCCATAACATTGTGCCACCCACAGTGCTTGATCCGCAGCGAGTTATCAAATCAGCATTCTCAAAATTCGACTCTACGCTAACTTTACAATAGTTACTTTTGATCAAAACGTGTTGGTCGAAGTGAGCGCGAGCTTACAATCGAGCTGTACGAGCCAACTGGCCGACGATTAAAGTACTCCTAGCGCCATCTATCCGTTCATCGAGTCACCATTCAACTAACGACCCGCGCGCCAACATCGGCCGCGCCGTGTGACGAGATCGACCGAGTAACGCTGAGACGTGGCGAGTCGCATTCGTCTCCAGTCAGCGCGCGCGCAAGCAACCTACCCATGAAATCTACAATATATGAACCTAACAAACTAAGGGTGGATTCGACCAAACTGGAATAAGGTCTTATACCTAGATTAAACGCCTAATTTGTATGGACTAATCTCGGAGTAAGACTTATTCCAGTTTGGTCGAATCCACGCTAAGTGCAGTGAAAGGTGTGAAGTGCATTAAATCGCCTGCTGTGCTGCGATCGTGTTCTGCTCGTTTCCCGTCTCCTGCCTTGCACAACCCATCACCTACCAAGTAAGTCGTATGCTAAAATTTCACCTTTCCTTACGTTGCTGTTTCGGCAAACGCTTTTCGCCGTACTATTTTTGGTCCAGTCGAGCGCGGAATACCCACTAAAGTTTATGGTCACTCCACCATAATCAGCCCGAATCAGCGCCTAACTTTATTTGATTACAGTCCGCTAAAAATAATTATTTCAGCCCTATTTTGTCACTCTAAACCAAGTGACCCTCCTCATATTGTCACATTAGTTAAGTACCCTGCACATTTCGGCACATTTTTTTCAGCCCATTATGCACATTTGCTGCAAATGATTTCTCAGCACAAATTTAGCTATATGTGGGCCCCACTGAAGCTTGGCATCTAACGTGACACCTAGAAACACAGTGGTGTCCACAGGATTCGCATTCCTATCTTTAATTTGTACACTAGTTGTTACTTGCTTTACATTAGGCAATACAAATCTTACACATTTGGTTTTTCCCTCCTTTAATAGCAAGTTATTTACACTAAACCAGTGAACAATCTTTGAGATCGCATTATTCACATAGTCATAATTTGTGTGTCGTCGTTTCACTTTGAATAAAAGTGAAGTATCATCAGCAAATAATACTATCTCATGACTGTCTTTTACAAAATAAGGTAAGTCATTAATATATACCAAAAACAAGAATGTACCAAGCATTGAACCCACGGAACTCCCATTGTAACCACTGATCCCGGAGATTTTTTACCGTTAATGTCGACTCTGAATCCTGTTACTCAAGTATGAGATTAGAAGGCTCAAAGAAGCATCCCTAATTCCATAGTGGTTAAGCTTCCTGACCAAAGTTTTATGTAAAACACAATCGAAAGCCTTGGATAAATCACAAAATACCCCTAGGGCATCCTGTGATTCCTCCCAGGTACCAAATATTTGGATTAAAAGCTCAACACCGGCGTCAGTTGTTGAGCGACCCCTAGTAAAACCATACTGTTTACAATGTAAAAGTGTATTTCTAAGAAAATGAATTTGAATTTGGTCTAGCATCAACTTTTCAAAAATGTTACTAAATGTAGGTAGCACAGAAATAGGTCTAAAATTAGAGGGCTCAGAAGTGCTACCTGATTTAAATAATGGAATTATTTTACTATGTTTCATTAGGTCAGGAAAAACACCACAGTCAATGCATTCGTTAAATATGCAAGCTAAAACTGGAGCTATTGTCATAATTACTGATTTAGCAACATCTACGGAATTACCTCACAGATCAGCAGTTTTCTTTTTATTGAGAGTGTTAAATGTTTTTAATATATCTCTAACACAAATTTTTTGAAAACTGAAATTACTTTCACAATCTTTAACATTCTCCTTCAAAACAGATTCAGGGGGAGGAAATCAAGGCTTTTGTAGTTGAAACTGGAATGTCAGTAAAAATCTCTCAAATGCTGCAGAGACAGAGTTCTCCAATATAGCCCAAACTCAGACCATACAGCCCCAGCCCGGCCCTTCTCGTAGCCGCGCGCCTCCTCAGTTGCCCCATCGCACGTATGCTCAGATGGCTCAGCAACAACCCGACCATTACCGTGGCCGCTCCTCATATCCATCGCCTCACCGCGCCTATGATTAGCCCACTTACCAACCGTTCCGCCCAACGCAGCAAATGCGTCCCCGCCCATCTCCCTCCCCAGCTCGCAGTCAGCCCTTCCCCGTCTACTCGGCCTTCCAGCCAAGCCGCTCCTCATCATCATCATTGTCGTCCTCTTCCTCACGCTCGGCGCTCTACTGTCCCTATTGTACCACTAGGGGACATAGTCTCATAGCGTGCCCACGGTACAATGCCCAGCCAACACAAGGCCGATGGGAATTTGTACAGGCACGCGAGCGCTGCCAACGTTGCCTCGGCCCTCACTACGAGAGCGAGTGCAGGTCGAGGGGGGCATGCAAGGACTGTGGGAGCTCAAACCACTACACGTCCCTCCATCGACCAGATGATTCGTCGAACACAGTTCATTCGTCAGCACATATACCCTCACCACACTCAAGGGAGCGCTCCAGATACAGCAGGCGGCACGAACCCGCACATGCTAAACAGGCGCAACCCAGCTCTGCTCACAGAGCCAGCCCGCCCAGGTCTCGTTCGCCAGGTAGGCCCCGCGAACGCCGCCAGCAATTATGACTCCCAACAATCACGGAGCACGCTTCGCGACACGACTTCGCGTTGATAGGACCCATTGAGGACTTGTATGCGCAGCTGGCGCAGCAGCTTAACTCAGCTCACGTCGTCAGCTCACAACCAGACTCAGCTGAATCAGCCCAGGACATACGTCAGAGTCTGGAAAGGTTCTGGGAGTCTGAAGAACCCCTACCTCAACCTCACACTCATACTGATCCCCTGGAGGAACAATGCGAGGACATCTTCCGCTCTACCACCACACGTGATCCTTCAGGGAGGGAGATATACAGTATCTCTGCCCTTTCTACAGGACGCCCCTCAACTGGGTAAAACTCACCCTATCGCATTACGCAGATTCCTCAATATTGAGAAAAAGCTAATGGCGAACCCGTCTCTGCGTTCCAAATACGTCGACTTTATGGCCGAACATATCGACTTAGGGCACATGACTCCCTGTCACCCAAATACATTTGCCCATAAACCTCACTTTTTTATCCCCCACCATGGCGTATTCAGGGTCGGACAAGCTGCGCATTGTCTTTGATGGTAGCTGTAAAAGCTCCAATGGTGTTAGCATAAATGAATGCCTACCCACAGGCCCCGCCCTTCAACAGGACATTGTTGACATCATCATGTCCTTCAGAACGCACCCAGTCGTTTTTAGCACTGACATCCAGAGGATGTTCAGAAATGTGCTGGTAGCCCCAGACCAGAGACGGTATCAGCTCATACTGTGGCGGTCCTCACCAGATCATCCTCTGCTCACCTACGCTCTCAATACAGTCACCTACGGCTTAAGATCAAGCCCATACCATGCAATCCGCACTCTGCTTCAGCTAGCTGATGATGAAGGTCATCGCTACCCTGAAGCCGCTCAGGTTCTTCGCAAGTCTATCTTCGTTGATGAAATCTTGTGTGGTCATGACACAGTTGAATCCGCCCAAGCACTCCAGGACGAATTAATAAGTCTACTAGCCCTAGGCGGCTTTCAGCTCAGTAAATGGACATCTAACTCGCCTAAACTGCTCGAAAGATTCCTCGACAACCAATGCGACATGCCCAAGGACTTCGACATGAACCCAGACTCCACGTCCATTAAGGTCTTGGGTATACAGTGGAGCCCTCAGTCAGACGAGTTCACCTACACTGAAAGAACAAAAAGGTTGATTTTGCACGGGTTGGCGACACATTAGTTGAATTAACAAAGTGATGGGTTAAAGCAACATGAACAAATTGTTGTTTTCACAGAAAAGTTTTTGTTGATATGAAAACAGTTGTTTTTACCTATTTGTACATGTTGGCGTAACAATTCATGCATAATTCAATAGGTAATTGTTGATTTTACTGTTCAAGTTGTTGAAATAACCATTTTTAAAGTTAAATTTACAAATTATATACATTAAAACAACAAAAGATATATATAATAAGTTTAAATTACCGTAACTGATCAACAATACAGTTTTGTTCATTCAACAAAACTCAAGAGTAGGTGCTATATTAACCCTAAAATTTTTTGAAATATGGTAAACCCAACTAATAATTTCTTTCCGTGTACCGTATCTCTCTGCCCCCCATCACTCATGTCACAAAGCGGTCCATTTTAAGCACCGTAGCCTCACTTTATGACCCTAATGGCTGCGTTTTTCCCGTTAAGCAGCGCACGCTGCTTTTCTTGACGCTCCGACCTCGCTTTCTCCTCGCCGCTTGATTCGCTTAAATGTTTTATGTGCTACGCTTGCTATTTTATTTGTGTTCCTTCTAACTTTCATCTTCCGAACTGTGAACTATTATCTGTGCTTGTGCTTTGTGAAATCCTATTCTTCTTAGTTATATTTTGTGACTTTTGTACTGTGTTGGTAGTGTGGACATTATACACCTAAAACTGTAAGTTGGGACTTATTTATTTTAACCACCACTGATGCCACTAAAAACCCTTTGAAGCCAACAGGGTAGCTAAAATCAGCTCATGCTCACCAGAATGTACCTGGCGACACGTACCTTCCGAGCTCGACCCAGCAGATTACGCAAGCAGAGGGATGTCTGCGCAGTCTCTGTCAGCTCACGACCTATGGTGGTTTCCCACGTGGCTTAGATAGCCTTGTGAGTGTTGGCCTGCGATGCCCTCAGCTCTAGGCCATCACGCGCTACCAGGCCTTAAGCCCAAACACATCCCGTCACTGGTCACAGTACCCGGTCTGCACTTTGATCTCAGTCCCTATCAGTCCCTATCTACCGACCTCAATAGATAGGGTATCGCAACTGGAACTACGGGTCCGGTAGTGTTTTCAGAGGTACTACGGGGTTCCGGTTCTAGTCCCCCGCTGGTCGTGCCTTTAACCAGGCGCCTCCGGCGGGATCCGGACATGGGTTGGACTCGTAGTGGCGTGTGGTTAGCTGTAGAGCTTGGGAATGTTCGTTTGTCCTGGTATTGTGTGCCAGGACTTCCAAACTCGTGCACAGCGAGCGGGGCCTAGTAGCGGTCTCTGAGGGGCCAGAAGCGAAAAGTCCTGCGGGGAACGTGAGTTTCTCTTATAGTTGGCAGCTTTGTCCGGTGGTTTTCATTGGACATTGGTGTTGACATCTCCGGTACTAGTCTGGAGAACTTGTAGAGGCGCCTCCTGGATGCCGTAGCCTCCGGTCCAGCCAGCCGCGTAGGACGTGGGAACTGGCTAGGCGCCTGGATGGGTTCCGAGAAGTGAGTGTGCTTACTACTCCGCTACCAAGGTGGACACTTGGGAGTCGACTTTAGAGTCGACGACCCTAGCAGTGGCAACTGCGAGTTGTGCCCTTCGTGCAACGAGAAGTGAGCGAGCTTGACAGCTCCGGTTACCTATCTGGACAATAGGCAGTGAACTACACGTGTTCACGGGGATACTCTCCTGAGACACTAGTCTTATGAGTACCGAATGAAGAGCGCGCTGCGGCGGGCACTAATTTGGCGTCAAGACCTAACGTTGGTGGTCTCCTGCGCGAGTGTTCTACTGGCGCAGGGACGTCTGGCACTTCTTGTATAACCTAACGGTTGGTCTCGAGGTGCCAGTACAAATAAACTTAGTGAAATTAGGAGAGGGGATGGACTTTGATCTGCTCACTCGGTTCAGCTCACTGGACAAGCTCGTCGGAGTGACAGCTTGTCTAAGACGTTTTCCGCACAACTGCAAACACAACCCAGACTTGCTACGCTCAGGCCCCTTGTCTGTCAGTGAACGAAGGGAGGCCCTACTTTACTGGGTACGCAGTGTTCAGCACAATGTGTTTGCAGAGGATATTCACCGCCTTCAAACTGGCAAAATCTGCTCCGTCAGACTCAAGCGGCTGTCACCTCTCATGAAAGATGAGCTCCTTAGAGTTGGTGGACGACTGTCCCATGCGTCTATCCGATATGACGCGCAGCACCCGCTCATACTTCCCAGCTCTAGCCCACTTGTAGACCTCATCATTGACCACTACCACAAAATACGATGACACCCTGGCGCTGGCACCTTACACGCAATCCTACGCCAACAATTTTATTGGGATCGGGATATTGTCTGCGCACCGTATTATTAGGCACCGAGTCTTTAAATGCATTAGATGCTTTTGATGCCGGGCCTAGCCGCAAGCGCCCTTCATGGCCGACCTGCCAGCCGATAGAGTTACGCCTCAGCCCGTATTTAGTCAAGTCACAACGGATTTTGCCGGCCCATTCCTCGTTAAATCTAGTACCCTACGTAACGTTAAACTCTTAAGAGCGTACTTTTGTATATTCGTGTGTCTCTCAACTAAGGCGGTTCATTTGGAAACCGTCTCGGACCTCAGCACAGAGGCATTCCTCGCGGCGTTACAACGTTTTATCGCACGCCGTGGTGCCCCGGTCCTCATCCGCTCAGACTGCAGTACAAATTATGTAGGCGCTAGAAATCAGCTCATTGAAGTACAAAACTCTTGCCTCTAATAATAACACGATTGCGCACAAGCTCGCTGGTCAGCACATTACTTGGTTATTGAACGTCCCTAAGGGACCATGGTTCGGTGCGTTACATGAGATCAATGTAAAATCAACAAAGCAACTTTTATATCGCATAATTGGCGAACAGCACCTCACATTCGAGGAATTCTCTACACTTTTAGCATGAATCGAGGCTGTACTTAACTCCAGACCTCTCTGCCCACTTTCGTCTGATCCGTCAGACTTCGAGCCGCTCACAGCCGGACATTTTATTATAGGCCGCCCACTAACGGCCCTTTCCGAACTATCCTTGGAGGATAGGCCTATATCTGCCCGTAGACGATTCCAGCTGGTTCAGGCTCTTTCCCAGCGATTTTGGACGTTGTGGAGTAGATCCTACCTCACCACCCTCCAGACCCGCTCTAAATGGTTATCCCCATCCTCCCCTCCCCGAGTTGGCGAGCTCGTCCTCATCAAGGAAGACAACCTCCCCGCCCTCCAGTGATGAATGGGGCGTATCACCCGCACACTGCCGGGAAAGGATGGCGTCGTCAGGGTGGTGGAACTGGACACCGCAAATGGACACCTTCGGAGGCCTGTATTCAAGATCGCCAGGTTCCCTCTGGATGAGCCCACCCTGGGCCCCGGAGGATGTACGAGCCAACTGGCCGACGATTAAAGTACTCCTAGCGCCATCTATCCGTTCATCGAGTCACCATTCCACTAACGACCCGCGTGCCAACATCGACCGCGCCGTGTGACGAGTTCGACCGAGTAACGCTGAGACGTGGCGAGTCGCATTCGTCTCCGGTCAGCGCGCGCGCAAGTTACCTACCCGTGAAATCTACAATTTATGAACCTAACAAACTAAGAGCAGTGAAAGGTGTGAAGTGCATTAAATCGCCTGCTGCGATCGTGTTCTGCTCGTTTCCCGTCTCCTGCCTTGCACAACCCATACCTACCAAGTAAGTCGTATGCTCCAATTTCGCCTTTCCTTACGTTGCTGTTTCGGCGAACGCTTTTCGCCGTAACACAAGCATTAGGGAATCAACATGCTATTCACGTTTTGGTTGCAATGCTAAATCCTTTCAGCAGTTCGTACTTACTTTCGATTGTTCCGCTAACAAAAGTAATTGCGAATTCAAGTATAACATTAAACAGCCAACAATCTTATGGCCGGGTCCCACGGCCTGTCGGAAGACAAGCCGCGCCGCGCCACGCCGCGTCGCGCCGTGGGAACGCTTAACTGCCACGCCTGTGGCGGTGCGTCCACAAACGGGCCGTGGGACCGGCCATGCCTGTCGCGGCTTATAGCGGCTTGGCGCGGAGTGCCACGGTGCGGCGTGGTGCGGCCGATGGATTGCACCGGCGACGACACGCCGCGGCGGGCTTCATCGGATGCGTTGATTCCCACGGCCTGTTGGCGCGGTTGGGCGCGTGGAAAATCAGGCCGTCGGACCGCGGCTTTATTCTTCTTCACTATTCAGCGCCATCTTGTGACAAATTTGTGAAACTTGACTTGCCACTACTAGGTAGGTAGGTATCTACAGGTAGATAAGCATTCTTCTTACCTTTCGATGTCGTTTGGAAGTGTGAAAACGTGAGTTTCGGATCCTTTTTATTATTATTAAAGCAGCCCATTGCGATGCAGTATGCCTTTATTTTGGTTAAATAAATATCTTTAATAAATAGCGGCGCGGCGCGTGATTGCGTGAGTGAAACGACCTAAGGGCACATTTTCATTGGTCGATAAGTCGGTCGTTAGTCCAAAGGCGGGGAGGATGGTTTCATGGTTTACAACTGACGATGGATTTTTAAGGGGATTCAGAAATAAAGAAAAGACCTTTTTGAATGTAATTTTAAATCTTTGGGCCCTGTGGCATGTGTTTCAATAATCTTCCCGCACCCCGCATGCAGGCGCTAATGACCAATGAAAATGCGCCCCAAGTGAGAAATCGAACTAATGTTGCTATCGTTAACGTGCGACCCGGCCGGCACGTGGCAGCTCTCTGAAATTGATCCGTCCCGCCGGCTACTTGTAGCTTCATACCTAAAGCGCGGAGTGCGTCTGGCCTGGTATAGGCCGGTGCTTCTGCATCTAAAAGAAGAAATCTTAGTTTTATAGGTGAACTAATATTGTTATGCATTTCCTATGTACTCTCCTCCTCTCTCCTTACATCACTAAGTTTTATTTGTACTAGCACCTCGAGACCAATCGTTAGGTTTTGCAAGAAGTGCCAGACGTCCCTGCGCCAGTAAACTACTCGTGCAGGAGACCATCTGCATTAGGTCTTGACGCCAAATCAGTGCCCGCCGAAGCGCGCTCTTCATTCGGTACTCATCATAAGACTAGGAGTTTCCCCGTGAACACGTGTAGTTCACTGCATATTGTCCAGATAGGTAACCGGAGCTGTCAAGCACGCTCACTTCTCGTTGCACGAAGGGTACAACGGGCTACAAACGTGCAACAAAAGGGCTACGGCATCTAGCGGGCCGCCTCTACTAGTTCTCCAGACTAGTACCGGAGATTTCAACACGAATGTCCACTGAGAAACACCGGACAGTGCTGCCAACTTAAAGGGAAACTCACGTTCCGCGCAGGACATTTCGCTGCTGGCCCCACAGAGACCGCTACTAAGCCCTGCTCGCTGTGCACGAGTTTGGAAGTCCTGGCACACAATACCAGGACAAACGAACATTCCCAAGCTCTACAGCTCACCACAAGCCGCTACGAGTCCAACCCACGTCCGGAATCCCGCCGGAGGCGCCGGTTAAGGCACAACCAGCGGGGGGCATGGAACCGGAACCCCGTACCGTACCCCTGAGCAACACAGCCGGACCCGAAGTTCCAGCTGCGATACCCTATCTATAGGGGTGAGTAGATAGGGACAGCAAAAGCAGTCCTCTCTACCATAGTCCACTTTTCATTAAATTGCGACTGCACAGGTGCTCAGTGTGACAGTACAACCCATCGCCGCTCTATGCTGTTGATGTATGATGATGATGTATTGATATAAGTATGCAGTCATTAGTCCGTTAGTCGCCTTTACGACATCCATGGGAAGAGAGGTGGAGGTAGTACCAGTAGTAATTTCACCGCTACGCTACTACTATTTCATGAAATGAGTAAAACATTAATTATAAATTAGGTAGTAGGTACAAGCAGCATCAAGACTGTGGCACAAACAAAACATTGGTAGATACCTTAATAATTTTACGAACGGTTACAAATTCAGCACTAAACAAGCTGAGTAGAACCTCTTGAATCAGATTGGATATCAGTGCGTAAGTGTGTTCAGCGGTATTATATTGGTATTTAAGCAATTTTCATTAGATAACATTGTGTCCCTCCCTACAAGTAGATATACGGTGGGATATTCATACACAGCATGTCAACCTACCCAAAATTGTAAAATATGTCTTATCGTTATTGATTCATTTATTTGCCCAAAGCACAGAATAATATTCAAGCCCAAAGTTCAAAAGGTCATTGGGCATTTTGTTCGGACATTTGATCCACGGCGTACATAAACAAAATAGGGCAGACTATGCAAATAATAATTGTCGCTGAAACAGGGTCTAACAATATCAATAAGCGAACGTTTAGGGGAGCATCTATACATCACCAAATTTAGTCCAAAACTACAGGCTCGTTACCGAGATAATCAACAAAACATTTCATAATTCACCAAAAAAATAGGGGAGGCCGGGGCTTCAATTAACAGAGGTAAGTATTAACAAGCGAATTTCTAAAAAACTATAAACAGCATGTCACTAGTGATTCCTAGAATTCGTCCATGTGACAGCGGTCTACAGGTTGTGACTTTTTATTCCAGCTCAGTACGCCGTGGGAGTGAGTTGTGTGATGTGCGTCTATTTTGGCCAGGTAACGAACTTTTTTCACTTTACGATTTTTTGATTTACGTGTTGAATTCACCGTAATATTTTTTTTTCGCAGTAGCTTGTTTTATTCTTAATAATTTTACATAACTTTACTAACGCTAAAGTACACTATTTCGTAATTATATTTTTTTTTATTAAAAAGGTACCCATGAGGCTAAAATTTACAAAACATACGGGGCTAGTATTAACATGTCAATTCTTACCCCGTGTGTGGGGTTATTAACAGTATATAAGGTGACTGCTAACCGCAAGAAACTTCAAGGGCTGGTCAGGTCAAGTGTTTTTAACATGACAAAAATGACAAAAAAGGAATTCGTGTTTTTTTCATTTTTAATAAAATTATTCATTTTGTGAATTATAATTAGATAGTCTTTGAGTACCTAATTTATTTTAAAGCATACGGCTGTCTGTTGACCCGTCCGCTTCAGCTGGGCGATAAGTACCTACGTTGACGGGTCAACAGACGGACGACCGGCCCGCCGGCTGTTGCCCCCGTCAGCTGGTCGTAAAGTACCTACGAAAAAACACGAATTCCTTTTTTGTCATTTTTGTCATGTTTATAACACTTGACCTGACCAGCCCTTGAAGTTTCTTGCGATTTCTAGCAGTCACCTTATATAAACGTACCTTTGGATTCTATTTTCGGTTCCGTACCCGAAGGGTGCCCAACAGGACCCTATTACTAAGCCTACGCTGTCCTTCCGTCTGTCTGTCCATCTGTCCTAACTTTTAAGAGCTGTATATTCACCACGGTACTTAATTATTTATTTATCTTAAACGTTACAGGATGAGGACTTACATGCGGAAAACTACTCGAGGCATGATTTTGCTGGCGACCTACGAGTCAGCTGCTTTAGAAATAATGGACAAGAAAAGGAACTACAGAGAAGTTTTATTTACAGAATTAGAAATTATTTAAAAATTTGTTGAGTTTTGCTCTTCTACGAAGAGGTTTTCTTTGAGTTTTTGTTTTGTAATGGCGTTGGGACGGAGACCCGAAATGAAACAATGTCTTGCGTTGAATCAATAATCTTTATCCTCTAGTGTATCATCTTAAATACTAATTAACATCACATCTATACGTGACTAGAGGAAGGACGCCTTGTCAATCAGGAAGACCTTAATTATCACGTACTATTGAGTACGTGCTGATAGTGTAATTCACTATATCACACCTCCCCTGAAAAGGCTAGGCATCCCTTCCCTGAAAAGTAAACTCTTATTTTCTAAATATCTTAGTCCTATTCTTATGAACTATATATTCTTTATTATTCTTTAATATTTTTACATTAGTACCTAGCTCTTCTAAAACTTCAAATGGACCTAAATACAAGTCATTCAATTTATTATAATTTTCATTCTTATACAAGAGTAGATCACCTTTTTTGTAGTGTACTTCCTTACAATCTAAATCATAATTAGTTTTTCTACTTTGTTTTGATATTAATAAGTTGTTCCTGGCATCATTATGAGCTTTTTGCAATCTAAATTTTAACTCCGATGGATAATTGTCGTATACATACAGGGTATGAAAAGAAGCTTAACGAAGCCGTAATATACACATAGTGTGCATCAAACTAAGAAACATTCAGTAAAAATAATTGCTGGGAAATTACTTTAATTTTTAGGTATTAAAAAACGGGTGTTTTCTAAGACACGCAATGAAACGCGTGCAACAAAGTGTGCATGTGTGTGTGTTACGGGACGAGAGAGAAGTCAATAGGCGTATGAGTGGGATAAAAAGCGCGCGCCATGACTGTACCATACCACGCACCCTGCGCGGTCATATCGTTTATTAATGAACTCATTGTTTTCGCTTCATGATTGTTTGTAGAAAATTTTTGTTTAAGTCTAGGCTAGTCTACCTACTTACCTACTCTCCATCGATGTCATCAATGGACCTTTCGACACTGACGAGCTGCGGCTCAAACTGCCGACCTCCCACGTGTAGGCATAAGCGCGCCCGTTCCAGATTTTCCTGGTGGACCAACTCCAGGATTCCTTCTCGGAGAGACCGCTGCTTAAGCTCTTCGAAAACGGTGACAATTTTTTGATGCATCAGCTGTTTGGCAGGGGCGGTCAAAAACCCTGTCTTTGACGTGGCCCCCACAAAAAAAATCCAGGGGGGTTAATTCCGGCGATCGTGGAGGCCATTCATGAGGCCCATACCGCCCAATCCAATGGTCGCCGAATATCTCCGTAAGCCGCTCGCGGACCGGCCTTACGATATGTGGGGGAGCGCCATCATGCTGGAACCAAGTTACTTGCAGCTGTGCCAGTGGCATATCGTCGAGAGTATCCGCTAAATAATTGTTTATCAATTCTAGATACGCAGAACCGTCCATTCTTGGTGGTAAGAAGACGGGTCCCAGAATCTGGTTACGGACTATACCTGCCCAAACATTGTGTTTCCAGCGAGTCTGAAATCCAGTCTCTTGCATCTGGTGTGGGTTTTGTGAGCACCAATAATGAGCGTTTCGGCGGTTCCACATTCCGTTATTGGTGAACGTGCACTCGTCGGTAAAAATAATGTTTTCCACAAACCGACGGCTCTGGCCTAGGACCCACGCACAATAAGCCATTCGACGTTGCCTGTCTCCTGGCACAATCGCATGAACCCTGTGAATTTTATAGGGTCGTTGCCTGTCTCTCGTGAGCACTTTGTGGACCGTGTTATACGACACTACATGTGTGCGCGATGGCCATGGCGTCTCCTTAAAACTTTTGCTGCCGTTCGCGTTCCAAGGCGTGGGTTTTCGCGCACCACGTCCAAAATTGCTTGTTCAGTCGCTAAACGTATTGGCCTGCCACCTCCCTCTAAAACCGGCATTATCGGCTGATTGTCCAGCAGGCGCTGTACAGCCCGCGTAAAAACTCGCGGGTCGCGAGGCTGAACTGCGGTTGGGTGTTCAATCCCGTAAAGTCTCAGTGCCTCGGAGGCATTTCCATGGGCCATGCCGTAACACAGCACCATATTAACGTATTCGCGAACACTAAATGCATGGAAAGGCATCTTTCACAGAAAATACGCAAACACACACACACACACACACACACCCAAACTACACAACCACGAACCACAACGCGAAGAGAAGAGATGAAATAGACGAAATAATCAGTCAAGTTGTCAAACCGATCGCTATGCGCTTTCGATCACAGAAGAAACCGAACTGAAACAATTTAAAAGCCGGCCTCTAGCACTACTAGTAAGTACTCCTTTGACTTATGCCGCCCGCCGTGCCGTGGCGGAGGGGTAGGGCGAGGGCGCGCGGAGGCGCGCCCCCCGCACACCCCTTCAAAAGCAGCGCGCGCGCTAGACGGCTGGGGGCTGGCTAGTCATTCATAGAACTAGGTTGAGCTTCATTCTTTTAGTTTATCATTACAATCAAAACTTCAAATTAGTTTTCCATATTCTGATTGTAATTTCGGAAGTCCTTTATTTTTATTTTAGCAGTGGGATAAACTGGCTATCTCACCTCTAACTAACGAAACACAACAATGAAAACAACGTTATTGTTATGACACCAGACTTAGTTAAAATGGTGGTAGAGAGCTAGCCAAACGGACTAAGAAGAAGCCTTTGCTGTCTAGTGGTTAGCGCTAAGTCCGCCTGGCAAGCTACTTTCATCTTACCTAAGGTCTGGTGCAATGTGTTACATCAGTAAGAGATAAGATAGCCAGCCTCTCAGTGGTTGAGGGATCTAGGTGAAGTGCGCTTCCGCCTTTTCGTCATTTATCACCCTCCAGGTGAGATGAAGGCCAAGCGCTTCCTCGTTTTTGAATGAATAAATACTCAGCTCCTTCGGAGATCCAAAGTGCGTTATCGTCTTATTCCTTATCGTCACTTACCATCGGCCATGAGAGCTTTCAAATATACCTACAGAAAAAATGAAATGAAATGAGAATTTTTCATTTCATTAGTAAATTAAGTAGTCTTTACTTTAGTGTACCTATCATATCGTAGGTACCTATTCAATTCAAAAGACTCTTTTTATTTCGTAACGGGTAAGCACTTGGCTTTCATTCATCTCATCTGATGATTGTAGTATTGGCATACTCTATGCCAGGTTGAAGCGCACTACAACTAAATCCCCGGAAATGACCATTTTACTGACAACTGACGGTACACAAAATAGAAAACGATATACATTGTTGCTACCGTGCCGGTGAAGAGGCAAATTAATAAATTAAACAAATAAATTATTAAAACTTGTGGCAAAAGAAAAAGTGTTTACAATTGGCGGACTCCATGGTTGTCAATTTATGCATGATTTTAAATAAACATCTTTATTTTCCATACTTACTCCTAGTACAAAGCCTAACGTAGCATTGAACTCCTGAGAGAAAAAAATAGCAATGCTCACTGTCGTTAAAACAGGAATGTGTTCTCTATCTATGAATGGCACTTGGAAATATCTATCTCGCTATCAAAGTATAAAATAACCCTTTATATCCAATCATAATAAATTACATAATACTTTCTTTCTAATTTACTAAAAATCATTTTGCTTATCACGCAGAATTTCTAATAAACGTAACTTCATTTTTCCATACAATTGAAAGCAATCAGAGCGCCTTAGTGAAATGTGTAGCAATTTCCCTTTGATCATTTGAAAGAGAAGAGCGATTCGATTACCTATTATTACCCTACTAGTTAACAATGTTGTCGATCTATTTCATGTAAAAGTAATTTGTATACCTAGACTAAATTTTTAACTGTTAGTAGCTTGTCCATCATCATCAGCCAGAAGACGTCCACTGCTGGACAAAGGCCTCCCCTAAGGACCGACCGACAACACGACCGGTCTTGTGCTGCTTGCATCCAGCGGCTACCCGCGACCTTCACCAGATCGTCGGACCACCTTGTTGGAGGCCTGCCCACACTGCGTCTTCCGGTGCGCGGTCGCCACTCGAGAACCGTTTTGCCCTAACGGCCATCGGTTCTACGGGCGATGTGCCCTGCCCATTGCCACTTGAGCTTGGCGACTCTTTGGGCTATGTCGGTTACTTTAGTTCCTCTACGAATCTCCTAATTTCTGATTCGATCACATAGAGAAACCCCGAGCATAGCCCTCTCCATTGCTCTTTGCGTGACTTTGAGCCTACTAATTAGGCCCATAGTGAGCGACCACGTTTCGGTACCGTACGTCATCACTGGCAACACACACTGGTCGAAGACTTTCGTCTTAAGACACTGCGGTATTTTGGACGAGAAGATATTTCGTAGCTTACCCAACGCTGCCCAGCCGAGTTGGATTCGACGATTGACCTTTTTCTTAAAATTGAACCTACATAGCTGGAGTGTAGCTTGTCCGTTCGCGTCTAATTATTTGAACTCCGTGTTTGCTGTACTTGCATGCAAGCCACATACCTACCGAGCCATCGAGCTCCTAGTTCTTCCTAGTTTAGTTAATGAAACTTAATTTAGGACAGTAGTCTTACTTTTCAACATGCAGAAGACGTGCTAGCAACTCGTAATTATTAAGTTTGCGTAAGTAGTAAGTTCGGTCGAAAATAAAAAACCGATCGATACAATTAAGTGATAAATAAGTTAATAGTTACTGAGATGTAGGTACTTATTTATCTAAATTATGGTGAGGTCATTGCCCGCGGCGGCGAGTGACCTGCTAGCAACTCGCAATTATTAAGTTTGCGTAAGTAGTAAGTTCGGTCGAAAATAAAAAACCGATCGATACAAATTAAGTGATAAATAAGTTAATAGTTACTGAGATGTAGGTACTTATTTATCTAAATTATGGGGAGGTCATTGCCCGCGGCGGCGAGTCGTGCTGAGTCGTGTATCTTCGCGTGCTGCCGGTACAGCTGATTTAAGCTGATATACGCGTGCATTTGTGTGCGTGTGCGGCAGTGGCTGCGCTGCCTGCGCTCGACATTCATTGCGTTTTGAAATTTCAGAAGCCTATTTGACTAAGAAATTTAAATAATTTTGGTAATGTTTCTTTAGAAAAAAGTTTAGTAATCACGTTTTACATTTATTTTTGTCAAAACCAAAGTCACAATATTGTGACTTTAACACTTAATATCTCCGTAATAAGAAGGTTCCCAGGTATGGCCCAGTACAGGAAAAACTTCGTAATAATGGACAGATTACGTGGCTTTCGGCTTCGTTAAGCTTCTTTTCATACCCTGTATAAGGGATCAACTTTACTAACTAAATTACTAGGTACGTTACATGTTTTCCCAAAAACTAGTTCATAAGGGGAGTATTTGGTACTAGTATTTACAGAATTATTATAAGCAAAGCACCAATATGGTATCCAGGTACTCCAATTTGCCGACTGATTCTGTGTTTGTATTCTCAAGTAACATCCGAGATGTTTGTGCCAGTTTTCTAGCGAACCTATACTCTCATGATGATAGGGTGTTGAATTTAACTTATCAATATTTAGCAATTTACATACTGTTTCTAACGTGGAATTAATAAATTCCGTTCCACAGTCAGTCGCAATAACCCTGGGAGTACCATATCGTAAAATAAAATTTTCAGTAAAAACCCTAGCAACAGTTTCAGCTGACTTATCAAGTATTGGGTAAGCTTCTACAAACTTTGTCAATTCGCATTGTATTGTTAATATGTATTTATTACCCAAATTATCGACCTCCAACGGCCCCACAATATCTAAATATAATTTTTCAAAAGAAGTAGATGCTGTAGTGGTTATTACCATTTTCTCTTTATTATTTTTATTACAAAATTTCTGCTTTTGGCAATCTTTACAGCGAGTCACATATTCAGTTATGTATTTTTGCATATTACTCCAAAAATATTTTTTTCGAATATTCTTAGTCATTTTATTTATGCCTACATGACCACTTGTCGGCAATAAATGATAATCATTTAGTATAACACGTATCAAGTCTTTATTTGTAACATGTTCAACTTGGTTATTAATAATCAGTGGTCGGAGTAGGTATATTGATTTTAGATACTTGCGTCATGATATCATAACATGGACATGCATTTCTTCCGGAATGTACCGGAGTTTCCAAAAATTTGGTAAATAGAGTAATAAAATAAAAAACCATATGTAAGCAAACAAAATTGTTTATTGTTAATACAAATAATCATTATTACAGTTTTATTAAAAATAATTATTTTTAATCCTCATCGGTTACAAGTTCTACATTTTGATTTTCTGTCTCTATACAATTAAAATAAATAACTATAATTTTTTCAATATTTTCTAATTTTAAGCTATTTCTTTTAACATCTAAGATCCATTTGTAAGTGGAAAATGATCGTTCAACATCTGTAGATGTCAATGGAGCGAATTTGAAATAAAGTTTCTGATTATTTGCTACGCTTTTTTCAATACTCTCGCTGTATTCTCTAATTGTATCTAAATCTGGATTTCGTTCCATAACTGATTCTATTTTATTTTTTATATTCTCATTATTGCACTCGTTAAGCGTAGCCCTTACTTGATCAAATACTAAAAGTGAATCAGCTAGAGATAAATTTTGTTTTTGTAACTCTTTTAGGGCTAGTAGTATAATAGAGTAATTTTCTTCAATATATTTTAAATCATTTTCTAAATTTTGTTTTTCCAAAATGTTTTTTGCGTTTCGTATGGCTATAGCATCAGAACTGCTCAAGCAGGATAAAACTTCTTTTATTTTATCTAAATGTTGAGCGTAGTAAGATGCTGCCTGTAACCAAGTACCCCATCTGGTAATGACTGGTTGCGGAGGCAACGGTAAGTCAGGATATTTTTCTTTTAAAATGTTTACCCTACTAGGAGCCTTTAAAAATACTTTTTTAACATTTGATATAAGAATATCAACATCGTTGTATTCTGACCTTATCTGCTCACTTACACGATGAAGAGCGTGCGCCAAACATGCTTCATTTCAGGTAAGTAATGTTTTAAATTTCGCCCTGCAGATAGCATGTACGCTACACTGTCAGTGCAAAGCATTAAAATATTGTCAACTTTCGCTTCAAAAGTGTTTTGCCATAAATTTTCTAGACATTGCAGTACAAATTGTGTTATTGTTTGTCCATTTACTGCTGTTAGCATTTTACAAGCAATCAAATAAGGCCGGCCTGCACTATTACTAGGATGCAATGGTTTTATTAGGAAATTGACTATGTATCGACCAAAAATGTCTGTTGTCTCATCCAGCGATATCCATAGTTTCTCATTTTTATTAGTTTCATAAATCGAATTGATTTTATTCCTATAAAACTTCTCCAAATAAACTTTTCGTAACTGTGATTCGTCAACCACTTTACGATTGGTACAAACGCAACAACAAGTACTGCACATATATTTCTGAAAAAACTCTTTGAACGCTGGATTTTTCATTTGCGACCAAGGAATATTGCATAGAATCAGGAACTTAATGAGGTCGAAGTAAAATTCCTCTTGCGGTCTCTTAAATTTTCCTTGATGTACAGCGCCTTCAATGTGTTTGGTAATGTTGCCTCTATTCACAGCTTTCAAATGACTTTCACACTTTGTACAGTATATAGTGCCACTAGCGTTATCGTAAAGTAGCTCAGGATAGTGCAATAACCACTTTTGCACTGTTTCAGCCTTGACCTTTGCCATATTTATTTATATCTCACCTAAAACAATGATTTAAATTTACAATATATACATACACAACTGTAAAGTCGATAATGAAATTCTGTTTCATATAAAGTGTTTTTTTTAACTGAAGCGGTGATAGCCCTGCGGTGTGCGTACCGGACTCTCATGCGCTGTGATGATTGCTATAAAGTGATTTTTTTAACTGTTTCCAAGTTCTAAAACCTTCTTAAATAGTGAAAATAATTAAAACTTACCCGTACAAAAACAACTTCAAATGGGCCCAATCCAAGAGTAATAAATCGATGTCCGTAGTTATAAGCCAAATTCGTCGTTTTAAGTAGATTTCAGAAGACAGTAAACAAGCCAGGGTCAAGTCAAGATATTCACAACACATAAAATAAGCGCACTCCACGAACCGAAATAAGTGAGTGAGCCACTTGGTCTGGATGTCGGTGCGAGCGCATTGTTTTCGAACAAACAGTCAATGAGTCATCCTGGATACTTGATTCTAATTGGTCAGATGCGTTGAGCATAGAGATAAGAGGACAAAAGACCCTGTTTGCCGGATGTCGTGTGTTGAAATGAATATTATTATTATATCATTTTATACATGCTTAGGCTTTTACTCCAACACTTTTACTACAACAAGGTTTTTACACACCAGTCATTTTTTACTATTAAATTCTGGTCATCTACGCCACTAGCAGCATAGCGTTGAGAGTATTGATACATTTTTAACTAGTTTCATGTAATAATTTCGATGTTTCGGTATTTTTATCATAATAATCCGGAAACTCGGAGGAGTATCCATATTAACATATACGTTTGATGTCAGTGACCTTAATTCAATATACCTACTCCGACCACTGTTAATAATACATAACCGCGGTAATTCTTTATGTTTCATGAAAGTTTGGGTCAAAATTTTAATAAACTTTTTATTAAACCCATTTTTAATCACAACGACTTCTACAATATTATATTTTTTACATAATGCACTCAGTTCTCCTATCGTTGCGTCTCGGCGCGCCTCCGTTAGTAGAGATTCCTGATTTATGTAAATAGTAGAGTCACTAAATAACATATCACCCGTCTGTGAGACGTATCTTTTCTTTTTCCTCAACTTCACGAAGTTTTCATACGAACAAATATCTAACCTTACATCATTTTGTGATTTCTGCATAATATCTACCACTCTTGGTTGCCTATGATCAACAAGGGGCTCAACCCTGCTACTTCCAGAGGTAGCGGGTTCATTATTTTGCTCCATGGTTCTTTTCATTGAACGGGTTAATACCCCCAAAAAATTTGAATTTAGATTTTTTAACTCGTCTGATGTTATAATGACTCTCGATAAGGCATCTGCCGTTACATTTTCGGAACCTTTTATGTATTCAATATCGAAATCATATTCTTCTAAACAAAGTCTAAACTTAGTTAAACGGCTACTAGGATCTTTTATGCTAAATAAATGAACCAATGGTCTATGATCTGTTAATATTTTAAATTTTCGTCCGTATAAATATGGTCGAAAATGTTTTATAGCCCACACTACCCCTAATAACTCTTTATGAATGATTGGGTAGTTTATTTCTGAACTGTTTAATTGTCTGCTTGCATAAGCTACGGGCTTATTATTTCCATTTGATAATACAGCCCCCAAGGCTACCCCTGACGCATCGGTTTGCAACCGGAAAACATTATCTTTTCCAAAATCTGGATAATCTAAGACAGGAAATGAACTAAGTGACTTTTTTAAGGTCTGAAATGCCACGTCACATTCTTCCGTCCACTGAAACTCGACATGTTTCTTACAAAGACGGTTTAGTGGGTACACTATTGTGGCAAAGTTTTTTATGAATTTTCTATAAAAGTTCGCAAAAGCCACAAAACGACGAATCTCATTTACATTTTTAGGTACTGGGAACTTTTCCAAGACCTCGATTTTACTGTTGTCTGGCAACACCCCGTTTGGCGTAATAACATGCCCTAAATAATTAATTTCTTTCCTCAAAAATTCGCACTTACAAGGGTTTAGTTTTAAATTAACTGACCTAAACCTCTCAAATACACTCATTAAATTTGTATTATGCTGCGATAGGCTTTTCCCGAAAACTATTACGTCATCGAGATATAGAAAACATATCTCGTAATTTAAACCCGATAGAGCCATAGACATAAGTTTAGAAAATACGCTAGGACTCGTTTTGAGACCCATAGGTAATCTTTTCAGTTGATATTGCTTATCAGCTGTAAAAGAAGTGAATTTCCTACATTCTGGTGATAACCCTAGCTGGTAATAACTAGAACTGAGGTCTAAATGAGAATAGTATAAGCATCCCGAAAGTGAGTCAATAATTTCTTGTATATTTGGTAACGGGAACTTTTCGTCTACTATTTTTTTATTTAAAAGTCTATAATCTATTACGATTCTCCACTTTTTTTCACCGCTACTGTCAGCTTTTTTCGGAAGTAATAATAATGGAGAAGACCATTCGCTGGTACACTCTTCGATAATATCTTCTTCTAACAATTTACCTACCTGTTTTATTAACTCAGCCTTCTGAGCGTGCGGTATTCTATACGGTTTGACATAAACAGGAGACGCGTCATTTTGCAGTTTAATGTTGTACTCGTATAAGTTTGTAATGGATAGCTTATCACCCGGCATATGAAAGATATCTGCATATTTTGCACATATTTTCTCAATAGACCGTCTCTCTTCATCACCAAGATATGTTTTTAATTTAAGAAAATCGAATAGTTGTTTAACCCTTTCGACAGATTTTCCGTTTTCCGTATCAAAAGAGCATACGAAATAATCCGAGTATTTTCTAATTTTCGGGCTAAAGTTATTTAATTTTACATCTTCTTCCCGTGTGTTTAAAAATCGCACCGGAATCTTTTTCCCGTCTCCTACTACCACGGCGCCTGCTACAAATACGCCTGCAATAACTTCCTCCGCTAAAATGACACATTCGCCCTTTATCTCTGACGAAACATATTTTACGACCTCACATCTCCCTGGAATAGTCGTTATTATGTTTTTACCTAAGCCTAATTCTAGACTTATCTTATCCTGTAATGTAACCAGCTTATTTTCATAGTTAATTTTACAACTATATTTTAATAAAAAATCTTCTCCTAAAATTCCATCATTTTTACAGTGGAAGTTGCTAAACACATAAAACTTATGCCTAAAATTATAATTGTTAACACATAAGTCTAGATAAACATAACCTATTGATACTAAATCCCCACATACTCCTTTAATCTTAATTTCATCCCTTACTAGCTTTGCGTCGCGGGACACGCTACGGAGTTTATTTAATCAATCTAACTTTAAAATTGAAATGCTTGCTCCTGTGTCTACTAATAGAGAAATTTGTTTGACTACAAGTAAAACAAACGTAATTACCACTACCATAACTACAAATATCTACCTCAGCGCTATTCAGAACGAAAAAAATCATCGCTATGATGTTCGTTCTGACGTATACTCTGACGTTCACTTTCGTTCTCGTCATTAGACTGTTCTGCTGAGTCAACTAAGAAATGTACATTCCTACGTTTATTATGAGGTGACGTAAACCTGGTGTTGCGCTGACCCTGAAACCTATTCGAGTTATAGTAGGCACGACCCCGACCTTGCTGACTCGTCGCGTTGTTGTTACGTGACTTATTATATTGTTGATGATAGTTTTTATTTATCTTTTCAAATCGCTGGTTCGAAACATAGTTAACATAATTGTTTATTGGTGGTTTCACTACCGAGTCTTCTTGTTCTAAGGCTATAGTTATTGCCTGCCTAACTGTGCTTACGGACCTAGACGTAACTATAATGCTTGTACGAGCATTGTTTAGGCCGTCAGCGAAACGCTTGATAGCCATTTTTTCATTAATCGGCTTTAATAAATTATATGCCGACTCGTCTCCATTAGCCTGTGCTGTACTTAAATCGTTGGACATTTTTTCGATTTCACTACCAAACACTTCTATGGTCTTGTTTCCTTGCCTACATCGTAGCATTCGGTCTAAAATGGCTGTGTATGATTTAATCGGAATTAAAACATTTTTTATATCTTTTATTAGGTCTGCCACAGACACATAAGACTTATTAATTTTTGTTTTAGCACTGCTAGAAAGACGAGTTTTTAAAACAAAATTGATTAACAGAGGCTGGTCCTCGTTTCTAAGGGTACTACTATAATACTCTATTCCGTCTATTAGTTGGTTAATTTGCGTTTCGTCGCAATCTACTACTGGGAGGAGCGTGAGCGCGACTTTTAGATCGAACGTGGCCATGGTTGTGATCGTTTCTGAATGATGCGGGTTAACGAGTGACTCGATTTCCTCAAAATTACATAAAAACTTTGACGATATTGCTTTTGTTATTTGTAATTCTACAGCATCTATCCCTTTTTTACATAAGTCTGCAGATATTTGTTCAAAAATATTTTTAATTTCCTTTGCTCTTAAAAACTTATTCTGCCCCTGAGCGGAATAACGTTTGTCCTTACTTAATTTAATAATAGAGTCTCTAATAGCCTTAAGCTCACTCAAGAGTTCTGACAGGTTTGCCATGAACACACTTTAGAAAAAAAAATCACTCACACACACACATAGATTCTTGGTAGCATAGTTATATTAATTCGTGCTGGCTTACACGTTCTGTGCTGGTCCAATTGCCCGTCGAACCGCTCTGCGTTCTACCTCTTCTAATAGTCGTGCGTTGAAGTAACGTAGCAGCCTAAGTACTATATAGCCCGCTAGTACAACGACGATGGTCAGTAAAAAGATCTCTGAAAGTTGCATCCCAACGGCCAAGGGAGTTGATGCTGCCGCCGATTGAGTTGGTGATTGACTGACAATAATATTGTCTTTAGATTGTGGGTTTCCCATAGTTAAACAATTTTGGCTTACAGTTTTTCTTCTTATTTCCTTCGTCCTTCTTGTAGGCCCGTGTAGCACTATTTTCCTGATATTTTGTAGACTTCAACTAGCGATTTCGCGGCGCGGACTTGTGACACCATGTCACGGTCGCCATGTAATGGCGTTGGGACGGAGACCCGAAATGAAACAATGTCTTGCGTTGAATCAATAATCTTTATCCTCTAGTGTATCATCTTAAATACTAATTAACATCACATCTATACGTGACTAGAGGAAGGACGCCTTGTCAATCAGGAAGACCTTAATTATCACGTACTATTGAGTACGTGCTGATAGTGTAATTCACTATATCACAGTTTCTATTCATTGATATAGCTAAACATTGTTGTTTAACGGAGTGTTACAACTTTTAAGCATAATGTTAATTATTATTCCACTAAGTGAACATTGTGATTATTGAAAACTAACGTTTCCTAAAAGTAGCTATTAATATGAAGTCATTCAGATATTTGTTGATTTTTGATAATATATAGAGAGGTTTTGGTTGGGTTTCTTTCTCTATAGACTTATGTCGCTGTTGCAGGAACAAAGTGCTATATTGTTTAAGCCTAATGTTAATTGTATTGCTTAATAAAAAGAAAATACAATAATTTTGAGTTTTCTTTATTTATAGAGGAAAATACTTACCATGTTAATTGTTGCCCCCTTTTGATAATACTTACCTCGGAACAGTTAATTGTAGCCCCAATCGCGGGGTAAGTATTAATTTCTGACTCTTCTGAGTAAAATCGACTTTTTTAAAAAGGTTCCAATTTCTTGTCAAATTAAAACCAACAATATGTTTATTGAATAGTTTGGACATCATTTGACACAAAAATAATTTCAAAATGTCTATGAGTTTTAAAGCTACAACTAAAAATATAAATTTTGTTAAGTCGCGCCCCTGTCTCCCTACACCTCTTCCAAAACCGTATAGCTGTACTACACGCACACAAAGATAGCCGAACATGCTCACTAAACTCGAAGCACACTGAGCTATCTTTTTATTGACGCCTACGTGCGTGTTAGTAAAGATACAGCATGTTTCATAATATGAATTATTTTAATTGATTTAGTTTGTTAGAAAACATGACTTCTTAAAATCACTATAAAACTGGAGCCCATTTTGTGTCATTGTATTCAGAATGATGGGAGCCTATCGGTCGCATAATCTCTTTCGTCATAATGTTTGGCATATGTAGTTTGATCTATTCTCGGTTCGTTTTTGTTTCTTGTTTATCTTAATGACCTTCCATTCATGGTTAAGGAAATGTCGGAAATAGCGTTATTTGCTGACGACACTTCTTTATTATTTTCTTTAGATAGGAAAGACCCAAAGGTTGGAGAAGGAAAAATTAACAAAACACTTAACAGAGTATTACAATGGTTTTCTGTTAATAACTTAGCACTTAATGCTAATAAAACTAAATTTCTTAAATTTTCTACACCTAATTAATACACGGCTCAGTCAGTTTAATATTGTATAAGATTCGGAAACGTTAGAAATCGTTAATGAAACTTCTTTTCTTGGTATTAGGATAGACTCTAGATTACAGTGGGGTTCTCATATCGAGGGTCTGGCAAAGAGGCTCAGTTCGGCTGCTTTTGCTGTTAAATATACATATAAGATAAATTACAAATCAGTCTACTGCTAGGCTAGTTTATTTGGGTTATTCCCCGAGGATCACATTCCCTGAGGATCATGTCCCGGAGGATCACGAATGCGATAAATGTGAATACATTTACTTTTGTTATTTTTTCTATTGTGTTTAACTTGTACCGTTAACAAAAAATATATTAATTTATAATAAGTATATATATTTGTAATTAGGATTTATTATGGGAATTTCGCGAAAGCATTATTCAGTTGTATCGAATTTTTGAATTACATTTTTAGCTAATCAATATTTCATGTTGGATATATTTTGCGAATGCCTTATTTAGTTGCAGCGGATTTCAGGATTGCATTATTATAAACGCGAAAATGTTTGTTACTCTTTTACGTAACAACTACTGAAAGGATTTGGATGAAATTCGGCATACAGATAGTTTATAAGCTGGTATCCCGATATTCCCACGGGAACGGGAACCACGCGGGGTGAAACCGCGAGCGGCCGCTAGTAAGTATATAATGTATTAAAAAGAAGCAATCGCTAAAAATGCTACCTACTCCGAAATTTACTGCAACTAAAAAAGGAGATCGCGAAATTCATTTAATAATAAATTTCTGGGAACAAAAATAAAGTTTTCGCTAAAAATGCTACTCTGGAATTTACTGCAACTAAAAAAGGAGATCGCGAAATTCATCTAATAATAAATTATAGGAACATAAATAAAGCTTTCGCTAAAAAATACGACTCTAAAATTAGCTGCTACTGAATAATGCGTTCGCGAAATTCATCTAACAAATAGAAAAGGCTGATTGTGAGGCCTATTATTATCTCAAATGTGGTTTTTGTGTAAAATGCCCATTTTTGCATTTTGTAGTAAATTTGCAGTTGTATAATTATCTTTTTTATCGAAAAAGGATTAGGAGCTCAAAAAAGTGCCTTCGCGCGTATTATGAAATTCTTTTTCTGCAATTTTGGGTTTAATTAAAAAGTTAGCAAAATTTACAAAAAGCGAGGCCGCTACAAACTATTCTAATAGCTATTCTACACTATTCAAAAAGTGAAAACTGGTAATGTATTTTTGTTTCTGAGATCAAGAACGCCAATGTTGGCCATTTTACGTAAAAATCACAGTTGAGATTTAATAGGCCTCTTAATAAGTACCAAGTGAATTTTTTGTATCGCAAAAAGAAATATTGTGATAATAAATTAACCTGTGATTACTATAGCAGATTTTCATTTTTTTCAATATTACTTTAAGTATATTCAATTTAATTAACCACTTTTTCTGCTGACGGTTCTTATAAGCTAAACATGGTATTGATTAAGTTCATGAAGATAAAAACAAATCGTGATCCTCCGGGACATGATCCTCGGGGAATGTGATCCTCGGGGAATAACCCGTTTATTTTGCTTATTTCCAAAAATCACGGCAAAAATCACGAAATATCACAAGGCTTGTGATATTTCGTGATTTTTGCCGAACCCCCTCCCCCCCTTAATAAATAAACCAGCCTAGCAGTTTTTCTTATATGTATTTTTAAAAGCAAAAGCAGCCGAACTGAGCCTCTCACGGGGGGAGTAGTAAAATATCACGTGTATTTATTTTTACGTCAAACGCGCGACGCGATTTCTAAACCGAAAGCGGCGCGTGTGGTGTAGTGTCACATTGACATTTTTATCATGTGGTCCTTAATTTTATAGAATAAAATTAAATTATACTTTATACCTACCATATAAAAATATTAGATTTTTTGTAGGTACCTAAAAAAAATAAAAAAAAAATAAAAAAAAAATCTAAAAAAATACACGTGATTTTGGGTAGTCTTAAGCTTGGTCCGCTACGCCAGATTTTGAGCAGAACATTGTTCGAAAAACATAAATAAGGGGCGTGGCCCATTGAGTAATAATGTGGCCCATTGAGTAATTTATGTTTACGAACAATGTTCTGTTCAAAATCTGGCGCAGCGGACCCGGCTTTAAACCTCACCACGTATCACCAAGGGGGAGGGAGGGGTTAAAAAATGCTAAAAACATCACGTGATTAATGGACGGCCCCTATGGAGTATTATACTATGGGGAACAGCAGCATACGTAAGTAGAATTTTCATTCTCCAGAAAAGAGCAGTTCAGTTTATGTATCAGTTAAAAGCACGTGATTTGTTAAAGGAACTATTTAAAGATATAGATTTGATTACTTTACCGTCCTTGTACATATTTGTAAATGTTATGTACGCCCGTAAAAATCTACACCTTTATACCAGGAACAATGAGGTTCACGGATATAACACACGGAACAGGAACAAACTGTGTGCTCTGAAGTTCAGACTTAGCAAAAGTATGTAACGGTACAGAATGAATGGTATCCGTCCTTTAGTAAGGAATGTATAGGAGTAGCACTAAAATAAATATTAATGCGTAGCACCATTAATATAATAAGCATGAAAAGGGAATAATAAACTAGTTCAGAATAATGGTCAGTGGACTAGGGCTTTATCATTATTTTGAATTTCGCGGGGACTGCTCTGTGTGCCCTTGCGACATAGGCGCCGTCTAGCGTGAGTTATTTACTTGAGCTTCGCGTAAGATTGTTAGTTTGACTATGGTCTAGGGCTTTATCTTTAGTTTGAATTTCGCGGGGACTGTTCCGTGTGGTCTTGCGACATAGGCGCCGTCTAGCGTGAGTTATTTTACTTGAGCTTCGCGTAGGATTGTTAGGTTGGCAATGGCTTAGGGCTTTATCTTTATTTTGAATTTCGCGGGGACTGCTCCGTGTGGCCTTGCGACATAGACGTAGGTTGGCAAGCCGGTGCACATACGGGCGGGCGCCACCTATGGTCGGAATACGGAACTTTTTAGAATTTCACAAAATACAGGATTATTGGCTTAAGTGGATGATTATTGAGAGGGAATTGTTAATAGAAGGCTACATTTAGATATTCAAACATGTAATATTGGCTATCTGACGAGATTTGGTTGGATTATGGAAAAACTTTAGAATTGCGTGGCGGATGGCGGCAATGAGCGAGCGAGAGGTTGAGAAAAAGATAGAAAGAGAAGTAGGATGTTATCTCCACGTGGCGCAACGCGAAGTTCGCGTATAACAAATAATAAGCGACGCGAAGGCGAGGCGCATCGGGAAAACAGCTAGCGATTGGTTGAAGGGAAGAAAAGCGGAATGTTGGGGAGGGATGTTAGGCGCGCGTGGCGCGAAAGTTAAGATGCTTGGGAAAAGGGAGGAAAATTAGCGGGGATTCAATTGTAGGACGTCGGAGGCGCGGTCCGATTTACGAGGGCCGGTACGAACTCATACGGGGAAACAAGCGTCCGAGCCATTTTTAGCGCGCTAAGTGATATTCGAGTTGCGATTTTAACTAACATTGGTTGTGAAATAGAAGTGAATATTAAAGTAAAATTCTTGTTATCGCGACTCGAATAATTGTTAACAGAATCATCATATTATTCATTTCATCATAATCTGGATCATATTAGCAGACACGAGTAACGGTGCTAACAAAACTAATATGATTTCAACAGACTTCGGTCTGGAGGCATTTGCCTGTATTTAATATTGCCGGCGTTATCTGTTAAAACGCTAAATAATACACTATCTTCGAGAGAATAACGGGGGAGAGACAGTTGTCTCCCTAGTGAAAATTGAAGATAGGTCAGACACCAATTAGCTGGAGGTGGGCACGTACAACCCCGTCCAAAACCGTCCCGCCTCCTTACACACAGGGTAGTGTTAGGTTGACACACTGGGTATTCCTGGCCCGACGGATAGTCAGCTTAGGGGTCAGTTGCTTTCAGGGGCAATGCGACTCACACAACTCACCACGAAATTAAATTAAATGTGGCTTGGGCCTAGATTGCAAGGTACACAAGTAGGGACTGTTAGTTCGACAAAATGTAAGGGGTTTTCTGGTAGTGCTTGGAACCTCGTCAGAGGAGGGCAGTTTCCGTCTTGGGTCAACCTCCATACTTTGTTGAAAGTAAAGCTAGATCTAACTAGATGTGCTTGGAAAAGATAAGGCGAAAGCCGATCTAAGACCGAGTGGTGGTTGTCTTTGAGAGTGGAATTTGTCTAGACTGACGAGGGGACGGACGCTGGTTGAAAACGCACTGTAGGTTAGGTAGACGTCTCATATATTGTTAGTTAGGGGAGGACGGCAAGGTGTTTGCACGCTGTGCGTACATAAACTAGGTACGTGGGCCGCGGGGCCAAGCTGGATTAATTCAGACTAATAAGGTAGGGATAATTAAGTTACGGTGCTAAATAAAAATTACGATGAAGTGATGTGGGTCCTATCTAGGCATGTAATCTGTTACCGTAGGCTGATAAAATTCTAATTGTTTTCCTAAAGTTGTTACCAATTAATTATTCATTTTTAATAATTAACAGATGTATGGTAATATCGTACCATCATTACTTTGGAATACCTAAAAGTCTAGACTGGTTTCCTATTACAAGAAAAATACTAAAAGTTATAGCAAATAAGCATAGTTGTACTGTGATGTTTGATTTCTAATACTGAAATGACCAAACAGGCATTTTTAGCTTTCCCTGGGGTACAATACGGCCTTATATTGCTACACTCTTCAAAGTATTAAAAAATATACATCCGATACCTATTAGTAAAATATAAGCTGATACTTACTAAACAACTAAAACCAGTTTAGAACTTGGTTGGGTCGTTGAAGCTGCTAATCCACCTTTAGGGGAAAGACTTTAAAAGCTATGAGCTCCTACTATTATGAAACATAGAAATAATTGATTGATAACAACCTACTAATTAGCCTGATAATAGTCTACTAATACCATTTGAATTCACCTTAATGGTCTAAAGCCCTTATAAGTTATGTAAGTACTTACCTCTAATAATATGAAATATTGAAATATTTGATGGGAACAATCTAAATCAATCAGACTAATATCTAGTACAGTCTGCTTTATACCTATTAAAGTGAGTAAAGGATAACTTCTAAATATAATTGATTCAATGATTAACAGGGATTATTACCTGATTTACTACCTACTAAAAAAATATACTAACTATGATCTAGTAGTCTATCAAATTAACCACTCAGTCTGAGAGACAGGGGTGGAAGTTAATGGAAAAATAATTAACTTAAGTTCACTTCCTAAAAGTTAAGGATATTGAATAAATTAAACATCTTTTAATAAACTTAAGATGTGATAATCTGCCAATGCAGCCCATACAATGTAGTTTATAAGATCTGTATAATAAACACTAAGAGTGAACCAAAGTAATTTTACTTCAAATGATAGTATTCTATTTAGGTTCACTTCCTAAATGAGTAGGATATTGAATAAATCAAACATCCTTTGATAAACTTAAGATGTGATAATCTGCCCATGCAGCCAATCCAATGTAGTTATATTGGAACTTTATAAGACCTGTATAATAAATACTAAGAGTAAATAAAAGTAATTTTACCCGTATTAATAGCATTCTATTTTAGCCACCGCCTGAAGTGGGGTTTGAATAAATTATCCACCCTTTATAAAACTGAATATTAATTTTCTAATAAGACAAAAGGACAGTGAGTTAATATTGTTACATTGTGATCTCTTTATAATAGACACAATAATCAGAGAAATAAGTGTGTCCTGTTGAATGCTGGCATCCCACCTCTGTTCGATAAGTGATATCAGAAGACATAAGTTATTGCATTGAATAATTAAGTTCTTAATGTGAAAAGGATATTTGGATGATAGCAAGCCTTGAGATAAACTCTATTGATTTATGTGGAATAATAAGAATTTAAATGCGAACACATAGTTCATAATGTAAGATGAATTAAATTTTGAGGAGAGATGTAAATTCTCAGTTTTAAAGAAAGCTACAAGCTAATAATTAATGTTAAAGCAAAGGTGACGGAGCCATAATTAAACAATGAGATGTAAGGCACGCTATAGGGCGGCGGTTGGGGCCCGTAAATTGCACAAGACTTCTTATGTATCATGCTATTGTTAATAAATAATAATACCTGCAAGCTAAGCTATCATCTGATTATCTTTGAGTGGTTACAAATCTTCCCCGCAGCTGCAGTGAAGGATTTAGGTCACAGTTCAGACGGAGTCATTGCTAGGCTACACATATCTATGATATGATTTATAGACTGGTAGGTAATTAGGTCAGGAGAAAATAACTTAACACAGGGATAAGCCAATTACTAAACTTTCACGAAAGAACTTGAGTTACTTTAAAGCGGTTAACAACGGAGGGTTCACTAGACGATCTGGCCAAAATAGTATTTATTATAATATTACATTGCTTGACTGAAATTCACCGCAAATAGAATTAAGCTATGCTAAGGTTCCATCATCATACAAACACTACACACTCTACAAAACTCCAGACACAACCATTAGATTGTAGATAAATTAGGTTAAATAGTTTAAGAATTAGATAATAAGTTAAGTTAAGGTGGAGGCGGCGATAATGTGTGTATGTATTTTACGGAAGAACAAAGTAGAGACTTAGGTTAAGGGGGAGAGGTTACAAGTAGTACCAAATCTTTTATATGCAACTCAATTCGTTTTTATAACAAAATACCTGACGACATCACTGCATTGACAGACAACAAATCCAAAACGCACATTAAACGTGTGTTAATTGCGGCTTTGTGCTTGAAGAATCCTTCAAAGCCAAAGCCGGAGTTTGCTTATTCGTTCGGGCGGATGTTTGCTGTCGCCGTCTGCGCTGTCTGGAGGACCCTTCCTTCTCCCTCCTAGTGGTACACGTTGACTTAGGCTCTCATTGCCGTGTCTACGTCTGCGTCTACCGATCCAATAACGGCGACATGGAGACCACTCGACTAATTGAACATCTTAGTCGGGTAGCAGATGATGCGCAGGAGCGGTTTCCATCGGCGGAACTGGTGTTTTTGGGGGACTTCAACGCCCACCATGAGTTATGGTTAGGTTCCTCCAAAACAGACCATGCTGGTAGAACTGCCCACGCATTCGCTCTCACGCATGACCTGACGCAACTGGTGAACCAGCCCACCAGGATCCCAGACATAGTTGGCCATGCGCCCTCCTTACTCTACCTTCTGCTGACGAGTCGCCCAGCTGGATACCGGGTGGAGATTCGAGCTCCTTTAGGTTCCTCGGATCACTGCTTGATATCCAGCACAGTGCCCTTGGCATCGCGCCCGCCAACAGCGGTTTCGAAACGCCAGATTTGGCACTACGCGTCGGCAGAGTGGGACGGTATGCGGGAGTATTTTGCATCCGTCCCTTGGAGGCAGCGCTGCTTTAGTGGGAAGGACCCGACCGCTAGCGCCACTGCCGTTGCTGATGCGATAGTATTAGGAATGGAATACTATATTCCACACTCCTACGTCATCAGCAAAGGCAGACGCAACCGCTGGTTCAATCGCGAGTGTGCCAGCGCTGTTGAGAGCAAACAGACGGCATACCGCGCTTGGATCAAAGGTAAAGCTCATGGGGATCCCGAAAGTCGCTCGCTAAAAGTAGCCTATAATAATGCCACCAAGTCGTGTAGAGGGCCTACATTAGAGCGGATGCCCAGCGCGTTGCACGAGTAGGCCAAGAACTCCTGACGCATCCTACGGGCAGCCGTAGCTACTGGCGTCTGGCCAAAGCCGTGCAATCCAACTTCTGCCAACCCTCGCTGCCACCACTGAGATGTCTTGACGGAACTTTAGCTCACAAGCCGCAGGAAAAGGTCGATCTCCTGGCCAAACTCTTTGCGGCTAACTCCCGGATCGATGACTGTGATGCACAGCCACCCTCAGTTCCTCACTGTGGCCACACAATGTCTGATATTAAAATCAGGCAGTGTGATGTCCGTGCGGAGCTGCAGTCAATCGATGTCCGGAAAGCTCGTTAGCTTTCCTAACGGTCCTGATGGCATCCCAGCAATAGTTCTGAAAATGTGTGCAGCGGAGTTGTCCCCTGTGTTAACGCGTCTGTACCGTCTCTCGCTCTCTTCGGGTTGTGTGCCGGAATCCTCCTATGACATCCTCCATACCTATGACATAGGGTCCTTCAAACGAGGCGTGAAGAAGCACTTTGTGGGCCGGCAGAGTGAGGATGACTGATGCTACGTCTCTTTCTCTCGTCTCTCGCTGCACCAGTTGTCCTCGCGCCTGGACCTCATTTCCACTTAACATCAGGTGGAGTGAGGTCACTTGACGGGCTTAGTATAAAAAAAAATAAAAAAATGTCACAACCTATGTGTCGCTTAGAGAATGGCATTGCAGATCGTGTGTGGGGCCCTTAATAGGTCAAGTATCATAAGATCGCCGGCGGTTGCGAACCAATTGATTTTCAATTGTGTCTGTTTTTACGGTGCTCAAGGGGTTAAGCAGGGGGGGGTGTCACTTCATAATTCGGTCGACTTATTCACCTACACAGTCAGTCCGCGCGCGCAGACAATTTAGTGGAGTGGCACGCACGCAGTACGCAGGATGCGACTGACGCATCAGTTTGTTTCACGTTTATTTTATTTTCGCAAGTGGAAAGTTCACAGGATGGTGAAACAAAAGATGGTGAAACAAAAGCGTTACTGTTCTGCTTTCGGATGCACTAGGTAACACGAAATTTAATTTAACCTTTCACAAACTTCCCAAGAATCCTGAAAGGTAAGTAAACAAGTAGGTAGAGTCTGACCAACGAAACGTGACTGCACTCAGAAAAAAATCCTGAGACAAGGCTGCAGTTTTACATTGCGAGCAGATTATTGCGAAATTAACAAAAGATTTTTGTGAATGCAGCAACATACCCTTTGCTGCCCCAGCAACTTTTTTTTTGTGAAACGCAATTATTGTGAATGCAACAATATAATTATTGTGGCATTAACAATTTTTAGGCTTCTTTGATAAAACCGCAAAGGAGTATTTTGCGAAGATCACATTGTTATCAGTTGTCTCGTTGACAATGTAAGCCGCACATTGTTTTTAATGTTGTGGCATTAGCAATTTTCTGGGCTGTGATAATATCACAAAGTCGGTATTCTGCGGTATTCGCATAGTTCAAGTTTGTGTGATTCACAAGGTAAGCCTGAATAAGTTGCAGTCTTAACAACTTTTAAAACTTTGACAATACCACAAAGTCGGTATTCTGCGGGATTCGCATAGTTCAAGTTTGTGTGATTCACAAGGTAAGCCTGAATAAGTTGCAGTTTTAACAACTTTTAAAACTTTGACAATACCACAAAGTCGGTATTCTGCGGGATTCGCATAGTTCAAGTTTGTGTGATTCACAAGGTAAGCCAAACATTGACTGTATAAGTTGTGGTTTTAACAACTTTTAGGACTTTGATAAAATCGCAAGTGTGGTAATCTGCGAGTTTCGCATAGTTCAAGTTTGTGTGATTCACAAGGTAAGCCTGAATAAGTTGCAGTTTTAACAACTTTTAAAACTTTGACAATACCACAAAGTCGGTATTCTGCGGGATTCGCATAGTTCAAGTTTGTGTGATTCACAAGGTAAGCCTGAATAAGTTGCAGTTTTAACAACTTTTAAAACTTTGACAATACCACAAAGTCGGTATTCTGCGGGATTCGCATAGTTCAAGTTTGTGTGATTCACAAGGTAAGCCAAACATTGACTGTATAAGTTGTGGTTTTAACAACTTTTAGGACTTTGATAAAATCGCAAGTGTGGTAATCTGCGAGTTTCGCATAGTTTGAGTTTGTGTGATTCACAAGGTAAGCCTGAATAAGTTGTAGTTTTAACAACTTTTAAAACTTTGACAATACCACAAAGTCGGTATTCTGCGGGATTCGCATAGTTCAAGTTTGTGTGATTCACAAGGTAAGCCAAACATTGACTGTATAAGTTGTGGTTTTAACAACTTTTAGGACTTTGATAAAATCGCAAGTGTGGTAATCTGCGAGTTTCGCATAGTTTGAGTTTGTGTGATTCACAAGGTAAGCCTGAATAAGTTGCAGTTTTAACAACTTTTAAAACTTTGACAATACCACAAAATCGGTATTCTGCGGGATTCGCATAGTTCAAGTTTGTGTGATTCACAAGGTAAGCCTGAATAAGTTGCAGTTTTAACAACTTTTAAAACTTTGACAATACCACAAAGTCGGTATTTTGCGGGATTCGCATAGTTCAAGTTTGTGTGATTCACAAGGTAAGCCAAACATTGACTGTATAAGTTGTGGTTTTAACAACTTTTAGGACTTTGATAAAATCGCAAGTGTGGTAATCTGCGAGTTTCGCATAGTTTGAGTTTGTGTGATTCACAAGGTAAGCCTGAATAAGTTGCAGTTTTAACAACTTTTATAACTTTGACAATATCGCAAAGTTGGTATTTTGCGGGATTCGCATAGTTCAAGTGTGAGTGATTCACAAGGTAAGCCTGAATAAGTTGCAGTTTTAACAACTTTTAAAATTTTTACAATACCACAAAGTCGGTATTCTGCGGGATTCGCATAGTTTAAGTTTGTGTGATTCACAAGGTAAGCCAAACATTGACTGTATACGTTGGGGTTTTAACAACTTTTAAGACTTTGATAAAATCGCAAAAGTGGTCATCTGCGGGGTTCGCGTAGTGCCTAAAGATGCAGGACGCCGTGAGAAGAAATATTGTGTTTTAAATATTAAACAGGATTATACCATGGAAACATACAAAAAAGAGACTGAACACAAAACTGATGCTTCATAGCGGAGTTTGATTACTGTTTGTATAAATAAACTACCATTATGGCAATCATAGTGGTATAGGTATAATTTATTAATAATCATAACATTTAATAAAACTCAATAAAAAATATTAAAACAAGATAGATCCTCATTATTTCATTACTTATTCTTACTTTTATGTATCTAGTAAGCAAGACATGTCATTTAAATAATAATAGCTGTTCCTCGCAACTTTATCTTCGTAAAGTAAATAATTAATAAATAAATATATTTCAACAATCACACCAATGAGCTAGCCTCAAACTAAGCCGAAGCTTGTACTATGGCGGCCAGTTAACGGATATCCATACTTAAATACATATAATGTGACTGCTAGAAACTGCAAGAAACTTCAAGGGCTGGTCAGGTCAAGTGTTTTAAACATGACAAAAATGACAAAAAAAGATTGCAGACTAACGTAGATACTTATCGCCCAGCTGACGCGGACGTTTCAACAGACGGGTGGGTCCACGGCCGGCCGCTGCCCGCGCGTTGTAAATAATAGTTCAATTCTTTTATTTTATCTTTCATTATTTATTATTGCTTTAAAATAAATTAGATACTCAAAGACTATCAAATTAAAAATCATAAAATGAATTATTTAATGAAAAATAAAAATGCACGAATTTCTCTTTTCTTATTTTTGTCATGTCTAAAACACTTGACCTGACCAGCCCTTGAAGTTTCTTGCGGTTTCTAGCAGTCACCTTATATTTATAAACATCATATTAAAACTATGTCAACGGCATAAATCGCGACACACATTGCAAGCAAATGCCTACTTACTACTGTTTGACATTTCGTATGGTAAAAAATAATATTAAAATCGATTCAGTAGTTCCCGAGTTTATCGGCTACATGCAAACAAACAAACAAAATCTTTCCTCTTAAAATATTAGTATTTATTTAAATTCATGTATTTTATAAAACAATTGCTTTCAAAAATATTCTTTTTTTTCTTATTTTGGGGTAAAATTCATATGGCAGGCAACACTAGCCCGCCAGCGCATGACTATGTATCTGTCTTTGTCTTATTTTAGTGACAGCATGGTTCTTGCGACTTGTGTAGATGAGACAGTTATATGTTTACATTGAAATGTTTATTGGTTTCAAAGCTACGTCGTCGCGGTTAAATAGTGGTTACATTTTTTAGGACGCGCGGTAATGAGCAGAGGTGGGCGTTAAAAGCAAAAGCACTTAAAAAAGTATACTTTTAGACAAAAGTACTAGGCATGCTTTTAGGTTTACACTTAATAAGCTTTTCACTTATAAAAGTGTACGTCCCGCCATCTATGAGGTCTCTATATCTATATCAATACTTCCAGTATTTCAGATTTTTTTTAGCAGATCCACGATGATAAATTGCCGAATGTAATAATGAAAGAAAAATATAAAAAAGTCAAAACTTAAATGCTGTTTGCTTTTTAGCTTTTTACTTACAAAAAGCTGGCAACGTTATGTTTAAACGAAAAACGAGAAGCAGACAGACAACTTTACGTTTTTCATTTAAATACGTAGCCAGCTTTTTCTAAGCAAAACAGCAAAAAGCATTTTTAATGGCATGCTTTTTGAAAATCGTACAATGCTTATACGTTAAAATAAAATAAGCACTTTTTCTCAACTCTAGTAATGAGGTTTGCTCCTCTATTAGTTTAACTCAATACTAGGCGATAACTCGGGTGGCGGTATTTTTTGGAGATCAAAGAGATTTACTTTTTATTTATTTATTTAGATTTTTTTCTGTCAAATTTTCCCAATTGATAAACCTTATTCCTTTGAAGTAAAATTGAAAATCTATCAAAGAAATTTGACAAATTGGGGTAGCTTGATGTGCTGGCCTCTGTACCTATAATGTACTCTGGAACATCGCCAATTTTACCACGCCACCAATGAATGAGCATTGACGTTGACCGTTCAGGTGTGGCCACTCAATTTGTCGCGAGAATTATTGGAATAATTATCGCGATGTTTATTGCAATCATGGGCATTTGACGTTGACGGTACAGTAGTGTGGCCCGGGCATGAAAATCGTATTCGTACAACAAGAAATCTAAGTAGGTAGATACTACTAATAGGAAGAATCTAGTAGGTAAGGTAGGTATGCTTAAGCCCTAAGGTATATACCTATACCAACCTACTTTAAATTCGAAATTGTTAACAACGCAACTCAAACATGGCGTGATGTAAAAACTTAGATAAAAATACAGATCCATGCTTGTGAAAATGACAACATGGATTCCCGAATATTGAGAAAGACACAGTGTAAAGTTATTCTAACAATGTTTTTATTGATAAAATAACAATATAGCCATTGCGAAGGCAAATATACAAAAAGTAGTTAAAAACGCAAATTTAGGCTTGTAAAAACCACAACGTTTATTTTCGAAAATAAAGAATGTCGCAATGTAAAAAAATTAGCAATGTCTATTATTGTTAAAACGATATTCTAACATTGCGAGGGATCCCTAACATAGATAAAAACGCATTTTAAGCTTGTGAATATTACAACGTTATTTTCTCGATTTTATGGCAACATTGTCATTCTTGTTTGTCATTCGCATTTCCGCAATTTCCGCTGCCATTGCTGCTAGCGTCTTCGGGGGTATCGCATCGTTTAAAGTAATTACACCTCGTAAAACGCATAAATGGATCAGCAAGACACGCTGGCAGACTTTTAACTCGACAACAACCTCATCAGCCTGCTGCAACCGCTCACGGGTAAGTTTTTATTCTAGCCAAGTATACCTAGTCCCCGGCACGTAACTTGGCGAAAGTCGTTAGATGCGCAGAAGTAATTTTTTAGGTATCTTTGGTTGTAAAGCCTATGCGCAAACTTGTAGCCATACGTGCCGGCGACTCTATCTAGCTAAAAAGAAAATGTAGGTAAGTTGTACGACGCGACGCTGCGTCTCGTCGCCATGTTTTTTTTGCATGTTTTGCATGGTCGAGTAAAGCCGGGTCCGCTACGCCAGATTTTGAACAGAACATTGTTCGAAAACATAAATTACTCAATGGGCCACATTATTACTCAATGGGCCACGCCCCTTAAACATGTTTTCGAACAATGTTCTGTTCAAAATCTGGCGCAGCGGAGCGATGACGCGACGCGACTTGTTTGAACTTGAAAACGAATCGTTTTGTTCCGTGGTGCTCTTTCCATCTGGCTTTCTATATTGCAGTGTATGCGTTTTTTTATCCAAAACCGCACCCTTTTTCATCCATAAAGTCCGTTGGTACCTACCTGTACTTATCTACTTCGCTGCAGGTCATGGTTTTTTTATGCTTCTAGATCAGGAAGCAGACCTAGACTTTCTTCTGCAGGCAAATGACCACGAATTATCCCTGCTGGTCCCAGGGGTGGTAAATAAAGGAAAGTTGCGATTAGCACTAGCCCGATATAAAGAATTAGTAAGTTACTTTGCTTGCTTACTTATCCTACTACCTACCTTGCAACTTAGTTCATCACATGCATCATGTCATAATGTTATTTTACAGATGCTTCAGGAAAAGCCGGTGCATGTGACTCCTCCATTTAGGGCTGGTCATTTGACATCTGATTCTGACCTATCAACGTGGACTCTTGAAACTTCAGAGGTATGTACAAATACAATTTATTGTTTTATGGTAGTACATATTGGCTGACAATCAATGCACAGCCTTAACCTATAGTCCTAGCAGTATGAAATTTCAAGGGTAACTTCCTTATGTAGTGTACATATGGTAGCATTATGACTAATCAAGTTCTTTCTTTGTTACAGACAAATCTAGTGGACCCAGGTTCTAATTGCTCCCCTGGTCTACCAACCACTGTGGACACTGCTCCGCCTGCTGCTGAGTCATCTTCCACATCCCGAAAGCCTGACACATTTTTGTCACCTGTGATAGTCTCCAATGCCAGTAGTGGATTTAATTCTCCTGGAATAACAGTCATAGACACGGGCTGTGCTGTAAGTTTAAAAATTACTTGATTTATTTATAACAGCCCTCATAGCTTGTTGGTAGTAGCTGTGCTTTCGCCGTTGTAGGTTGTGGGTTCGATCCCCACCGATAACAAACATTTGTATGATGAACTTATAAATGTTTAAAAATATATAAGTATTATATTAGCTATCTGGTTCCTTAATACAAGCTTTTCTTAGTTTGGGGCTAGATAGTGATGTGTGGAATGTCCGTAAATATTTATTTATTGGTTTATCTGTACATAGTAAGCAAAGTCTGTCTGTCTGTAGGTATATCCGCCAACTCCTAAACCAGCCAACAGATTTTGGAAGGAACGGAGATTGTGCTGTGGGAATCGGATAGCTGATAGAATAATTGTGTATGCTTTTTTGATTTGTATTTTTAATCAAACATTTTCTCTTGTTTCAGGAGTGGGAAATCGCAGATGAAATAATAACTTCGGTAGATTTTTTTAACACAGGGTCTGCAAGTCTAAAGACCATTTTAGAAAACACGTCAGCGGGAAAACCAATTTTAAGCAGAACATTTTTAACAACAAAAGATCGAAAAATACTCACTGCCATAATTGTGGAGGCGGAGATCCGCAAATTAAAAAAAATATCAGACCCTATCAGAAAAGAAGTGTGGGAAAATTGGACAACTGAAATAATCACACTATTCCCAGGGGAAACGAAAGCAGTCTATTACAGTCCCTTTCGTATACTAGATGGTCGGGTTTTGCAGGCCAGCGGCCTCATTGTTAATCGGCTTATCACAGTTCGGCGAAGACTAGTACCTGCAGAAAACCGCCGCAGCAGGAGTCGCAGCAGTGACGATAGCAGTGATAGCAGCACTAAAAAGAAAGCCAGGACAAGTACAGAACCAGTACGGGTTCGGCCCCTGCCAGAATCATTTAATTCAAAGAAAATTGGAGATCAGGAAGAGTCTGGAGAGAGCTATTTGCAGTGGCTGAAGGCCTCGTCTTCACCCAGGGATTTAGTCAACTCCAAATGGAAGAACTGTCTTAGGGGAAGAATAGATATACTCAAGGAAAGCGACCATATAACCTACTTTAAAGAATTCCCTGCACTTCAATGTCCATGGGGTTATGAATTGGTGAGTGATGTTGTTTATTTTTAACCGACTTCAAGTAAAAAAGTAGGAGGTTTGTCAAGTTTTTTAACTTAATTATCACAAAATAACTATGATCAGCTCTTGTAAGTGTCACTGAAGATTATACTGTTGTGATTTAAGTACCTAATATTGTTTTTTTTTTGTTTCATGAAGCTGGCAAGCGACTTCGATGAAATTTATCCAAACACCAAAGAAAAGTTTGAAGAAAAGTTCCCAATACTAAGAGGCCGTTTGCTAGCATTATTGGATGAAAAATCCCAACAACTGACACGAGCTGACATTTCTATACAGTCTGTCTTAGAACTTGGAACTTGTGAGTAAAGTTGGATTCAATAAATGTCATATCATGATTAAGTAGGCTAGGCTAAGCCCTGATTTCACCAAGCTCTGTTAGTTAACTAACGGTTGATATCACAATATTAACCATCTGACGTAGGATATGTTACTGAGACGTTTGAAAATTAACAAAGCTTTACTAAATCAACCGTTACTTTAACTTACAGAGCATGGCGAAATGACTTACAGGTGCAAAATTTTTAACAGACAAGGAGCTCCTCAATTTTGTTGTATTTTTAAGTTAAATGTTTGTTACTGCATTACTTTGTCATTTAAAAACCACTTTTAAAAGTTCTGTTATACCAATTTAAAAGTTCTTGGTGCGGATAGAACCCACAACCTAGAGCCAGTAAGCAAAACTCCTTCTAACTGAGCTGTGAGGAAGTTCAAAATTATATTTAAAATTAATAATTTAAGATTATTAGTATGTACTAATAACAAATAAAATTATTTCCAGTGGGAGAGGAACAAGCAAATGTGGCAGCTTTCCTATCCATACCCTTGCTATTGAAGCAAATGCATACGATTCCTGTTAAAGGTACAAGAAAACCTTGGAATCCGTCACGAGCAGAAGTTAGCAGTGCCTTTTTGAGTTTAGTGGCATCTTCTTCTGACGTTGAAACCCATCGCTTAGAACGGCAAGCGAAACTCATAGATAAAAAGTTACCTGTACTTCCGTATATTGTTGCCATAGGCCCTGGTTGGAATGATGTTTCGTCAAACATCAGTTGACATTAAATGATACTTTTCTAAAGGGAACTACGGTATCGCCTTCTGTAACTTTCGGTATAAAAAAAAAATACTTAGTAGAAAAGTTAAACAGATTGTAGATATATTAAAAATAACCAATATTCATAGTTTATATAAAGTCAGCTGGGCTGAGAAGTGTTCTGAGCGGTATAAATTAAATTCTATAATTGTTTCATCCATCGAGGAGGAAAATGTATGCTTCGCTAAGGTACAAGAAGTCTATGTTGATGGATTATGTAAAATAATAATTAGGGCTAAGCTCTTAAAAACAATCGGTTTTGATGATCATTATCACGCATATAATGTTCTGGACTCATCTCAAGAGTCAATATATATTGATCAGGATTCCATGCAACATCCGTTTGTATGCAATTCTGTAGTCATTGGATGTGACATTAATCATCCCGAGCTCCATATTGTACTGACTAAACCGATTTAACCAACCTAAATAGCATACGGCCCTATGTACTACCATGTATAATTGGCGTCGTTTACTTAATTCACCTGCGTTATTGCACCCAGGTGAATTAAATATTCTATTTGTAATCTTAATTCACCTAGGTACATTATGTATACTTCGTTTACTTAATTCACCTGCGGTTATTCATCTAGGTATAGAAAAAAGATTTTTTTTTTAATAAATATAGAATATTAATTCACCTGGGTGCATTAACGCGTGCAAATTAAGTAAACGAAGTATACATGATGTACCTAGGTGAATTAAGATTACAAATAGAATATTTAATTCACCTGGGTGCAATAACGCAGGTGAATTAAGTAAACGACGGGGTATAATTTTATTATTAAGTATAATTTTGTTATAATAGTTAGTTTTGTTTTATTATAATTTTGTTTAAGGTGGTATGATTTTATTACAAATTGATTTTACCATCTAGGGGCGAAGATTGTTTGTATGCTGAAATAACAAGAGTTAGAGAAAACAGTGGATTAATAGATATATTAACCACACTAATTATTATCAAATACAGACCAAAATAATAGCCTATTACAGTTATTTCAGTATACAAACAATCTTCGCTCCTAGATGGTAAAATCCATTTTAATACAAATCCTCCACCGTAAGTATATTTTTAGTTATTAGATCTTTTTCAGAATATTTCATAATATTATAAATGGAAATCAATCTCATCAGGTTATATTCACTGGGCTCATACAATCAAACATATTAATAAAGCAGTAGGTATAACCTGGTAGGAATAGTATTATCATGTGTTTTTAAAGGTAGCAAGTACCTAATTGAATAATGTAACTGTATAAGGCTGCGTTTCCACCAGAGATATGTAGCAAGGGATGTGTTTTTAAGAACCATTATAATCACTGCGCTCATTGAGGCTAGGTAACTGCTGTGATTCTATTGGAACACATCCCTCGCTACAAATCTCTGGTGGAAACGCAGCCTTGTACCAATAGATCTATCCAATCCCACTGCTGGGTATAGATCTACCCGAGATAGTGTTCCTATAATATTATAAGATTATTGTGTTTACTTAACCTGTAAAAAAGACATGAAAAATAAACATTGATTACTTTTAATACTTTATTGTTTCATTTTTTAGGAAGAGGACAGTGCAGCAACAGAGATGTGCTATAAATGTTGCGATTCATGCAAAATCACCTTGTCGTTCTTGGTACGTATTTTGCTTTATTAGATACTTTCGAGTTGCGGTTCTGACAGCTGTCATATTAAAGTTGCGATTCACGCAAAGTCGCCTTTCAACCTTGTGGTTCTAGCTAAGTGTACTTTGCGTTATTAAAGACTTTCAAGTTGTGATTCTAACAGAGCTGTCATATTAAAGTTGCGATTCATGCAAAATCGCCTTTCAACCTTGTGGTTCTTGGTACGTATTTTGCTTTATTAGATACTTTCGAGTTGCGGTTCTGACAGAGTTGTGATATTAAAGTTGCGATTCACGCAGTCCCCTTACGTTGTGGTTCTTCCACAAGGTTGTAAGGAGACTGAATCGCAACTTTAATATCACACCTTTGTTAGAATCACAACTTGAAGGTCTCTAATAACGCAAAGTACACATAGTTAGAACCACAAGGTTGAAAGGCGACTTTGCGTGAATCGCAACTTTAATATCACACCTCTGTTAGAATTACAACTTGAAAGTCTTTAATAACGCAAAGTACACATAGCTAGAACCACAAGGTTGAAAAGCGACTTTGCGTGAATTGCAACTTTAATATCACAGCTCTGTTAGAATCACAACTTGAAAGTCTCTAATAACGCAAAGTACACATAGCCAGAACCACAAGGTTGAAAGGCGACTTTGCGTGAATCGCAACTTTAATATCACAGCTCTGTTAGAATCACAACTTGAAAGTCTCTAATATCGCAAAGTACACATAGCTAGAACCACAAGGTTGAAAAGCGACTTTGCGTGAAACGCAACTTTAATATCACACCTCTGTTAGAATCACAACTTGAAAGTCTTTAATAACGCAAAGTACACATAGCTAGAACCACAAGGTTGAAAGGCGACTTTGCGTGAATCGCAACTTTAATATCACACCTCTGTTAGAATCACAACTTGAAAGTCTTTAATAACGCAAAGTACACATAGCTAGAACCACAAGGTTGAAAGTTGACTTTGCGTGAATCGCAACTTTAATATCACAGCTCTGTTAGAATCACAACTTTAAAGTCTCTAATAACGCAAAGTACACATAGCTAGAACCACAAGGTTGAAAGGTGACTTTGCGTGAATCGCAACTTTAATATCACTGCTCTGTTAGAATCACAACTTGAAAGTCTCTAATAACGCAAAGTACACATAGCCAGAACCACAAGGTTGAAGAGCGACTTTGCGTGAATCGCAACTTTAATATCACAGCTCTGTTAGAATCACAACTTGAAAGTCTCTAATAACGCAAAGTACACATAGCCAGAACCACAAGGTTGAAGAGCGACTTTGCGTGAATCGCAACTTTAATATCACACCTCTGCTAGAATCACAACTTGAAAGTCTTTAATAACGCAAAGTACACATAGCTAGAACCACAAGGTTGAAAGGCGACTTTGCGTGAATCGCAACTTTAATATCACACCTCTGTTAGAATCACAACTTGAAAGTCTTTAATAACGCAAAGTACACATAGCTAGAACCACAAGGTTGAAAGGTGACTTTGCGTGAATCGCAACTTTAATATCACTGCTCTGTTAGAATCGCAACTTGAAAGTCTCTAATAACGCAAAGTACACATAGCCAGAACCACAAGGTTGATAAGCGACTTTGCGTGAATCGCAACTTTAATATCACAGCTCTGTTAGAATCACAACTTGAAAGTCTCTAATAACGCAAAGTACACATAGCTAGAATCACAAGGTTGAAAGGCGATATTGCGTGAATCACAACTGTGAGTCTTTAGTTAAGAACTGTTATTTTCACAAGGTTCAGTTTGCGAAGCAGCAGTTAATATCAAGCAAAGTTAACATAAGTAGAACCACAAAGTTTAACATTGTGTGAATCACAACCGCAAGATTGCTACTGTAGCAAACCGTGCATTGCTAGATAACACAAGTATAACACTGCGATATTCACACGCTTAACTTTGTTAGCCAGGAGCCAACAGAGTAAAATTGTGAAAACATGCCTTTGTGAAATTAGATAAGTCCATATTGTGAAAATTAGTATTTCCACTTTGTTTGATTCGCAATATTTTTTCGCAAAATTGGAGTAGCTGCGCCAGCAACCCTACTCTGTTGGCTCCTGGCTAACAACCTTTTCCTGTTGATTTCACAACTTTTTTTTCTGAGTGTGGAAAGAATGGCGGCAAATTCAAAAATTCTTGGGGTGTCAACACTCATTATACTGTGAAAAAACGACGTTGATACTTGTATTTTTTTATTAAAATGTAGATCAACCAAACAAATAATTTGTAGTATCAATAAATAAGAATAAATCTTAAGACTAATTGAAGAAGCATTTATGATAAGGAGATACCATAATTAATATTAACCACCTTACAAAGTAGAATAGAAGAATTTTATTTGTTGAAAAATGGGTCTGTCTTTGACGATATTGTTTCCAAATGTTGCGATTCACTAGATAAAACTTCCTTTTCTTCAAGTGCTGTAATATTCTTGACAATATTTTAGTTTTGTTTCACTAGTACCTACTTGAAGTTTCTGTAGGTAAGATAAACAAAAATTGGTTGGAGAGTCAACTCATTGAGTTATAATGTACCTACTACGTACTATAGAAGACGTCACAACTAGATTGTTTGTTAGAGCCAGCTCGCTTTAACTATATTAGTCTGTGGCAGGCACTGTTACAAATTAGACGCGGAAAAGACTTTTAAAAAAATATATTTATTTATTAACCTAGCTACATTTGGTGTTTGTTTGTTGATGGTTGAGTAAGAACTGAAGTTTTCATATGTGAATTTGTATTTATATCCTACACAATCAGGCATGTGGTATGGTCGTGAGAACATACAAACAGTGATTTGATAACTTACTCGAATTCGGTTATCAAATGGTAATTAGGAAATTAACTGTAATTGATAATTTAAACAGATGGCTCTCTGTTATGATTCTACGAAAAAAGATATTTAATGGTAATTGGTTCTCACAGAAAAACAGATGCCTGTCGTTCACATTTTTTGGTAATAATAATTATTCATATCAAAGGTTGCGACATTTATCAACAATGAGAGCATTGATAGGGTTTACAATGAGGGCATTGATTATGACTGTATAAACTACTAATATCAAGGGTTTAACAGCGCTAGACGCAACAATGCTTGTGTATTCTGTGTTCTATTTTAAATATGCCTTCATGTGTGCTAGGTACTGTATAAAGAATCCCGAAAATGCAAAGAAAACTAAACGAATCACTTTTTACCCGTAAATATGCACTAAATTATCGGTATAACATGCATTTGACTAATTATTTTATGAAATCGCCGAGACAAGAGCGGCGGCTTTGTTTCGGCGCTTTAGACCTTTTAGTTGCGAGAAAAGAAGAGGTCTAGCGCTGTATGCTTGGATTGTTCAGAAAGACGATAAATTATTATTTTAGCACTGCAGCACACTTTTGTTTTAACTTTAAAAAAAATGAACACGTCTTTTTCTTGGAATAGCTCCTCTAGGACGTAGTACATTATAACTCAATGAGTTAATTTTTAATGAAAGGAAAAAGTAAGTATACAGAATTAACCTAGAATTATTTACGATTGTATATAGTTGTTCAGAGTAAAATGTAAAATAATAGACGAGAACAATAAAAGAAGATAAGTTAAGTATCAAAATGATAAATTCAAGTACACAAAACATACCTTTAGCTTAAAATTATTGCCCTAATAAAACTTCTAAAAATAGACCGAGTCACGTTTCGTTGGTCAGACTCTACTTGTTGTATTTTTAGACAATTAATAATAATATGATAACACTTGGCTTGACACGTTGTTTAGCGTTGTTAATTCCTTGCTTGCTTCCTAACAAGATTTTCAATTGAATAATGGAAAATTAACCTGATTTGGTGTTGTGCTTACAAACATAAATTTTGACATATTGCCAAAGACGATATGACAGCCACAGCAGCGACAACTAGCGGTGGCGTGGCGAAGTTACAGTCAACTTTTCATTCCAAATAATAACATAAATATTTACTTTTAAATAGATCCTTTTTATAATATGTAAATTAATACGAGAAGCTTGTGTAAAATGGAATTCCGGGGTTGCCACAGATCAAAGTGAGAACTTACCAGACAGGATCATTATTTAAAAAAAAATTGATTGTAAACATAATAAAGAACGGATTTCACATAGCTAAACATTATTTTTTTTTAGAATTCATCTAGTTTGATTAGTGAAAGAATCTTTCAGTTTCAAGACAAGTTAGGAAAACGTCATATATGACGTTTTGTTGTTTTTCTTAACTTTATTTTGATAACTTGGAGCTCATCATTTTACAACTTTTAGGGTAAAATTTCTAGGATGGCCATCCATTTTTAAGGCATCCGGTTGGTTGGTCCATTTAAAGGGATTTTCAGAGAGGGTATTGGAACAACAATCTCAACAGTGTGTTGTTTAAGAGCCCTATTACAAATCTCAACTCTGTGAGAATAGGTATTTTAAGCGTCCCGCCCGACAACTCATTGAAGGTCACGAGTCCACCCACAATCTATGTTAAAACTACGACCAAGCGATTTTTATACTTTTCCCAAGTTTATATTTTTTAGTATTTCTATGGAGTAATTTGTTATTGCTATACCCGTACCTTTTTAGTGTGCCATGAGTCTAGTATGTGAATATTTGTTAGGCTGATTTCACAGTCACGCGTTTGATCAGCGCCGGCCACACGCGCGCGCTACACTACAAAGCAGTTGCGCGTTTGAACCGCGTGGATGACTATGAAACGCAAATACTATCTAGTGTAATTGTAACCGCGCGCGTGTGGCCGGCGCAGATCAAACGCGTTACTGTGAAATCAGCCTTAAAAACATTTTTTTATATAAAAATTATAGCTTAAGTTAGAATAAAATTAATTACAATTTACATGGGAGTATAAAACACCATAAACCAGAACTACCTATTTGCCTTTCAATCAAATCGATCGAATGGTTTAGGTGTGAAAATGCAATAGAAAGGTAGAGTTTTTATTTCAGATTTATTATTACGAGTTAAACGAGGTAAGAATCAAACGAGGCCAAACATTAGTTATGATTAGAATACTATATAAAAAAAAACACAAAATAAAATTAAAAGAAAGAAATACTTTTTAAAAACAAGCTTTTATTATGTTCTTGTTAATAAAAAGAATAAAAAATTTAAAAATAACAATTTAAACCTGATTAGAAAAAAAATATTATACATATATATAGGTACATAGGTACCTACATTGCAATCTTTAACGATAATTTATCATATTCGTCTATTTCGTCTACGTCACAATAATCCCATATTGTAAGTAGGTACATACCTGTTAGACATTTTTATTAAACCATAAAACTTTACACCTTGTATTAAATCTTTGCGTTTTTATCACATACCCAATTTTTTTTATAAAAAAGCGTTCTTTTGCAATCACAACGTAACACGCTTTTAGAGTCTGGCCAACGAAAGGTTGACATACGAAATGACACCTTAGATAGACACATAGAGACAAAGCGTTGGCAATCAAATAACTTACTACTAGGTTCAGCTTTCGTTAGCCAGACTCTATTTATAAAAAATGTAAGGTGTAAAGTTTTATGGTTTAATAAAATGTCTAATAGGCATGTACCTACTTACGATATGGGATTATTGTGACGTAGACAAATGTGGTTAATTTTAGTTAAAGGTTGTATTGTCATTATAATAAGCGAACGTTTAAGGGCGGTATCTAATTACATAATTCTGAATACAATGACAAAAAATGGGCTCTAGATAGTAATTTTTCAAAGTTATGTTTTCTGACAAACTAAATCAATTAAAATAATTCTGATTACAATGACAAACAATGAGCTCCAGTTATAGTAATTTTTCAAAGTTATGTTTTCTGACAAACTAAATCAATTAAAATAATGCACATCATGAAACATGCTGTATCTTTACTAACACGCACGCAAGCGTCAATAAAAAGATAGCTCAGTGTGCTTCGAGTTTAGTGTGCATATGTGAATTATGATAATGTTTTGTTGATTATCTCGGTAACAAGCCTGTAGTTTTGGACCAAATTTGGTGAGCTATGCTCAGTGTGATGTATAGATGCTCCCCTTAAACGTTCGCTTATTGATATTGTTAGACCCTATACAATGATATTTTTCTTTTCAGGTTTAAATTATTATTTTAAAATTTTTAATATATAAATATTTATTTATTTAAGGACAACCAACAAAACAAACACATGTACATTTATAAAACAACAGATATTGGGTTACATTCTAAGGCGCTGTCTTAATTAGAGGTTGCAACGACATGCATAAACTAAATTAGAGTTATTAGGAAGCGTACTATGCACACTATCATTTACACAAACAAACTACTTAAGAACTACAAGATTTATAAAAGAAACCACAAGACGATTTTGTATCAATCACCTTGTGTTTGTGGCCCCTCCAGGCAATCTTTTAATTCGGTTATTAATATGGATCTAAACTTACGTACAGGATAAGACATGTCAATGTTAACTGCTGGCGAGCGTAACAAGTGACTATATTGTGCTTGCATTCTGTTAATAGTAGATTATTATTAACAAGAACAATAATAAAAGCTTGTTTTAAAAAAGTTTTTTAAAAAAAATTATATGTTTAACTTTTTAGTATTATTTTAATAACTTTACATATCAATTAAAACGGTTCACCCATTAAGACAAATCGAACTCGACGCGGTTATGTCGCTTAATTATTGAGTTTCTATGATCACCTTCCAGCTCCATCATCAGACCCTGCTTACTATCTAGCACTAAAGTACTCGTCAAGACGAATCATACGAGCCCATACTCGATGGGGTTATGTCGTTTAATTACTGAGTTTCTATGGCCATCTTCCAGCTCATCATCAGACCCTGGTTACCATCTAGCACTAAAGTATTCGTCAAGACGAATCAAACGAGCCGAGACTTGATGGGGTTGCGTCGTTTCTTTACTGAGTTCCTATGATCACCTTCCAGCTCCATCATCAGATCATACCCTGGTAACCATCTAAAAACAAAGTACTCGTCAAGACCAATGAAATGAGCCGAAACTCGATGGAGTTGCGTCGTTTCATAACAGAGTTCCCATGACCACCTTCCAACTCCATCATCAGACCCTGGTTACCATTGAAAGACAAACTACTCGCCAAGACAATTCAAACGAGCCCAAACTCGATGAGGTTGTGTCGTTTCATTGTGAAGTTTCTATAGCCACCTTCCAGCTCCATCATCAGATTAGCACCATGTCATCATAATATTGCATTGTCACGCGATTTACACATGTATGCAAAATTTCAGCTCAATCGGTAACCGGAAAGTGGATAAAATTTAATTTGCAAGATTTGATGACAAACGGACGGGTGAAGCTAAATAAAAACTTGTAAAATTATACTTGAGTGATCAAACTTGGTAGTCGCACTATACATGCACTGCCCCTCGATCGATCGATACACAGGTCCAACGCTGAGGAGCGCTCGCGCAGTACACATATATAATATATAGTACTCTATGCGCAGTACTAACTAAAGTGCGGACGGCCGGCGCATCGCATTATGTAGTAATTTTGCAGTTGTATTTATCGTTTTTATCTAAATAGAATAATAAATTCATGATTTAAAATTATAAAATCTTTATTCCTCATGAAGTAACAATTATTCTGGTATAAATTTTGCTCAATAATATTATCGTAGATAGGAGAAATTCACAGTTAACTTGAAGCGATTTTCGAAGTTCTTTGGTTTAGATAAAGATTTTTTTTCTATATATAATCAACGATATCTAAAAATTCTGAGGCCGCTAAGCTCTATACGACTATATAAGAGATAACATTCTATTTTTTTTATTTCATTTGCTTAGAACAGTAGTTCAATCGATGAGCTCAAAAAAATGCCTCCGCGCATTTTATGAAAATCTTGCTCTGCAATTTTGGGTTTAATTAATAAGTTTTGACACATACAATTATTTACCGAAATGGCCTATTGTATTTACAAAATAAGATAGTTTACGTTGCAATTATGGGAAAAAGTGATATCTTAAGTTACATTTTTTTATTATTTTAGTGTCGCCACGCCACTACCACCTGGGACTGAAATAGTAAAAATTTTAGGCTTTTCTGAACTTTTAGAAAACATTTTTTCTTAAACACCGCCACTATTGTCGACTTTTCATAATGCTTAATTTTAATTGTAACACTTGAACTTAAAACTTACAGGAAAATAAACGAAACAATTTAGTCTAATCATAGGTACTTATACTTTTAGGGTTGCGTGACAATGCACTAATTCTACTTTATTTTACTTTATTTAAGTACGTCCAAAAATCATTTATGGATTGCATAATTGATTTTTGCCCGTACTATGTTAGTTGGTAACCTAAACCATGATTATCAGTTGGATTTTTCCGGCTATTCAACAGGCAAGCTAATACACCGTCGACCTTTTCCATTGACATTGTGTCCCCCAGATCTGAAACTAAAATATTAGAGACGACGAAGGTAATATTATAAGAAAATTGATCTGATAAAGAGACTGGTGTTTTAGACACTGATTATCTAAGTAATTACAGTAATCATCCTATATTCCGAGATGTGTTTTATCACCGTCCCGTGGCTGTTAAATCTTAATGATGAATGTGGATTAAGGTTGAATGAGTTACTCGTTTAATGTCTTCTCTATGCAGATGATCAGGTACTACTTGCATCGTCAGCGATGGTCTTACAGGAGATGGTAACTAGTATGCAAAGATCTGTAAAAGGAAAATGAATTGATTAAAATGAGTGATGGAATGAAAAGGAATGTAAGTAAGACGAAAGTTATGGTGCTTGATAGAGACGAGTGTATGACATAGTGTGATATTGATTAAAGAAGAAAAAGTAGAGCAAATTGAAGAGTTTGTGTACCTAGGCACGATGTTTACTAGGCATGTAAAGCATGATAAAGATATTGAAAAGTGAGTGAATGCTGGGAGTATAGCGAATGGGGCACTTAACGCCTTTAAAAGCAGCCGGAAAGTATCCCAAAAAAATGACTGGCTGTGCATGGAGGAGTCTTAGTGCCGTGAAATTGGGTGTGGCAGAAGAAACATGAACGTCAGTAAGATGGTTTGGTTATTTAGAGAGGATGGACAAAAAAGAATTACAAATAAGGTGCATGAGGCGAGAGAGAATGGGATAGTTAGAAGGGGAAGGCCTCAGCGGTAACGTTATCGTTCAAGGTCAGGTCAAGAGTACCCTAAACCGACGAGAGAAAAACGTTAAGAGAGTAAGTGAAACAAAGGATGTTTATCAGGATCGTAGCAAATGGAAAGCTGTGATCTCTGCCTACCCCTCCCGGAAGCGGCCGTGATTTATGTATGTATGTTTGTTAACACAATAACTGCCACACAACCAGACACAATAAAGTTAATTGATTGTCGGTGATCGGTGTTTGCCATGGTGCTTTAAGTGTTAATCAACGCAATCTCTATAAAAAGACTGCATAATGTAAGCTAGTGTTGTTCATTTAATTTCTTTAATAAGTTTAAATTATATACCTGCTTACCTGTTGTTCCTATTGTTGATTTCTAATTAAAGTGCCTATGTACAAAATTGGTTATTTAGTGTGCTAGTAAAATATTTAGTAATATTCTTTGAACTTCTTTAATATTTTTGTAATAGGTATTAATAATTAATTGACTTAATAACTTTTTTTAAATGTTCATTAATTTAATAAAAATAAAAAGAATAATTCCGTAGTTTTTTTTACTATATACATAAACCAATATTTAATCAAATTTTATTATTGATTTGGTAAGTTTCGTGTTACTAGACCAAGTAATAACACATTTAAACAATTTATTCTACAATAAGATTCTAAAAAAACTACTTTATAGGTTACTTACCATGAGATACTATATTAACTATAAGTTGTTTACATAGTTAAAATGGTATGTGCTACTTGCGTGTAAATAGAGTAACAAAGTCTCAACGTAAGTTATCGTAAGTGCCACTTAAGATTTAAAAAAAAAAATCAACTACCGATTTAAATAATTGTAACAACATTATTTCGAAAACTAAACCAGTTTCAGATTTTCTTTTGGAACCATACTGAGGCGCCATTCGTTATGTACACAATATGTAAATTTCAAAGTTATAGCACTAAAATTAAAGTAATTATGAATGAAAATGTCTGGTGTAAAACTACCTTTTTGCACATATGATTATTTACTTAGGAGCCATCGATACCTATTAGACATTTTTATTAAACCATAAAACTTTACACCTTGTATTAAATCTTTGCGTTTTTATCACATACCAATTATTTTTATAAATAAGCGCATTACATTGTGATGGAACATTAAAGAACATTATTTTAGCATAACTAAACCTTCATTATTTTTCTTTTGCAATCACAATGTAACACGGTTTTATTTATAAAAAAATGGGCAAGTAATAAAAACTCAAAGATTTAATACAAGGTGTAAAGTTTTATGGTTTAATAAAAATGTCTAATAGGTATGTACCTACTTACGATATGAGATTATTGTGACGTAGACGAATATGGTTAATTTTAGTTAAAGGTTGCATTGTATGTACCTATACAGGCTAACAAAATCAATAAGCGAACGTTTAAGGGCGGTATCTATACATCATACTGTCTGAATACAATGACAAAAAAGGGGCTCCAATAATAGTGATTTTTCAAAGTTATGTTTTCTGACAAACTAAGTCAATTAAAATAATGCACATCAGTGAACATGCTGTATCTTTACTAACACGCACGCAAGCGTCAATAAAAAGATAGCTCAGTGTACTCAGTGTGTTTAGTGTGCATGTTTGGCATTCTTTGTGTGCGTGTAGTACAGCTGTATGGTTTGGAAAGGGGTGTATTTTTTGGTGAATTATGATAATGATTTGTTGATTATCTCGGTAACAAGCATGTAGTTTTGGACCAAATTTGGTGAGCATGTTCAGTGTGATGTATAGATGCTCCCCTTAAACGTTCGCTTATTGATATTGTTAGACCCTATATAATGATATTTTTCTTTTCAGGTTTAAATTATTATTTTTAAATTTTTAATTCTATTTAATTATTTAAGGACAACCAACAAAACAAAAAACATGCCTGGTACAGATCGAATGCACCTGTCTTTGCTTTTCTCTTCTATCAGGTCTGGGTTTTAAATAAGGCGACTTTTATGAAATAAACTGTTGCTTTATGTAGTTTCAAAATTTGGTACAAGTACAAATATATTTAATTTAATACATTTAATAATTATTATCGATAAATTAGGAGTTGAGAGTAGTTTCGGATATATGAAGAATATATATCTCGTCTGCGCCCGCGGCGCGATATATATTTAAAGTCAGCGCCTCTGGTGTTGGTTTGATGTACTACGCCGGCCATGTTATTAAAGTATGCTGTTTGCTGTTTCATCGGTCGTCGTTGAGCCGCCTCTTCTGTGTGGTCGCGGTGCTCCTCACATTGCCGCTAGGTGGCGCGTAAACATCCCGGCGGACCTTGAGAGATCCCTCTCAAACAGGCTGTGTCGTGTCGGGCATCGAACCTGGTTCCCCAGCGACTGGCAATGGACATATTTTGGAAAAGGCCCTGTGAATGTCGCCTGTTGCTGTACGAATGATCGCAACCCTGGGTACTCCGTCTTTGCCTGGAATCAAAGTTCCTGCTTCTAAATTGTCATTCTTCGTTTCCCATTTAGTGCGCCTCTGTAGTTCCGAAATATACTCTGTAGACCATCGCTTCCAGAAGGATTGCCGTAGTTGTTGGACTCGTTGGTAGCGGGATAATGAGTGCGTGGACTTAGTGGTCACGTCTTCCTCTGCTGGAGCGGTCAGCGGCCGGCCAATAATAAAGTGGGCAGGAGTAAGAGGGGTGAAGTCACTGGGATCTGAAGACAAAGGATACATGGGGCAGGAATTCAGGACAGCTTCAATCTGTACTAAAACTGTGCTGAACTCCTCATAAGTCATATGTGCATTTCCTACTACTTGATGAATATGGTGTTTGCAGGATTTGACCCCAGCCTCCCATAACCCGCCAAAATGAGGTGCGTATGGAGGTATAAACGTAGTTTAATGTGATGATCTGACGCATAATCAATAATAGACTCCGATAACTATTTTTAAAAAAATCAGAAAATTCGCGAGCTGTCCCCACAAAGTTTCTACCATGATCGGAAAATATGTGAGTGGGTTTTCCTCTCCGAGAAATAAATCTTTCAAAGCTGAAATATAACTTTCCGATGACAAACTAGTAACAAGTTCTAAGTGTATGGCACGCGTGGAAAAACATACAAATAGACATATATAACATTTTTTGAGTTTGGAACCCCTACCCTTTCTATTTAAAATATATAGGGGTCCCACGTAATCTACCCCACAAATCATGAATGGAAAACTGGCAGTTACGCGCTCGACAGGTAAATTACCAATTACCCACTAAAAGGCTTGTAATGACTTAATTGTTTATTACCAAAATGTAAGAGGTTTGCGAACAAAGACTGGCGATATTTTTAATAATATAATTTGTAATTCTTGACTGAAACGTGGTTGAATGACGGCGTTTCCGATTCTGATCCTTGATAATAGATACAACGTGATTGCCAAAGCAGTGGGTTCCATCCTTCAAAGAATGGTGAAGGGGTGTTAATCGCTGCCACTAAACGACTTGACTCAGTACGACTTAATTCATGCGAATCTGACTGTGAGGACTCGTGGGTGTGTGTCGGGAGTGACAGGGCCGATTCCGCGAGGTGGAACATTTGCGGTGTACCTATACCTGATACCTCCTATTCAAAAACATATTTTGAAACACTATATAGACAATTGTAACCGTGTTTTAGATGCACTGGTCGGCGATACGCTCATAGTGGGTGACTTAAAATTAGGCAGTACCTATGTCATGATTGCGGGAGCGTGTAATGATCTTTTACTAGGTTACTCGAACAGCGAACTACACAATATGTTAACAGATTTTCTCTCCCTTGATAATTTTAAACAGTATAATGGCATAACTCAATGGAAAATCTTGAGTTTAATTTTTTGCAACATAGCAGTCGCTGATATTGCTGCACCCTCCAATGAGCTTTTCTATCCCTTACATATTATGTAATGACACTTTATCACCCAATAATGACGCCACATTTTGTTTTCGCAAGGCCGGCAAGGTATAGTCATACCAGTGTCATTAAAGATATGCACACTATCAATTTAACAAGTTAATTTGTGGTTGATGGTCTGTTGATGAGATGCTGGAGGTATTTTATGGCATGATAAGGAGTTTGATCTTGAAATACGTTTCAAGACGTTTTTAGTAAGGTCCCTTAAAGAAAAAAAATGAATATCGTGTTAGAATGCGGAAGTACAATAATAACCCCCGTGATGTTTTAACGTACAAACTCTTCAGAAAAAGGTGTGATTCACTGTTGTCTTCTTCCTATGCTTTATACTTGACTCGTACGGAGGATTCGGTAAAGTCAAACCCGAAGCTGGTGTGGACTTTTATTAAGAATAAGCGCAAAGGTAAAAATACATCGATTCCATCGAAAGGCCGGATATTTGCAATCCTTTCGCATCAGTCTTCAATAAATCGGATCCATCACCTCATTCTCCAGCGGTTGCCTGTTGTTGTGACTATATAAGTGTGACTTTTTGTTGTTTACTACGGATGAAGTTTACAAGGCTTTAAGAGACTTGACTCCACTAAGAGCGCTGGAACGGAAAGCATTCCGGTTTTCTTTGTCACTAATCGAGCGAAGCCCACACCAGTTCCTAAAGGTCGCTTGCCACACGATGGGCCACAAAGAAATGGCGAACCTTTGCAAAAATTAAATAGTAATGGCACAGGGAAATCCCGATTGGAATAGTGGCGAAAGGGCATGGTAATTGCAACCTTCCTGGCACCAGCCAAGGACCACCATCTCCAGCACCAGCAAGAAATGGATTCCCCTATGATGATTGAAGCTTCGAGTGTGTTGTATGAATAATGATCGATTTATTTTATAAAAAGATGTACGTATGTCGGGCACTTGTGTTAGTAGGTAATAAGAACCTATTATAATTATTATGTGTACAATAAATAATCACTTCATACATTCAAAAAACTGTTTAGTATTTTATTTTGGCTATCACCAATAAAAAAATACAAAATAGTGATTTTTATTAAGTAATATTATATCTTACATTATTATATCCTCCTAAAATTAACACGATAAAGAAGAAGATTAAAGAAATATAATTATTTTGTAAACATATTTGGGTACAATACTAGTACACCCTCTCTTCCTTTGGGTCTCGTAAAAGGCGACTGGCTAACGGACTAAAGACTGCACATCCATCCAACAGCACATGGTGCAGTCGCTATTTGGTGAAAAGTGAACTATGGCAGAGGACTGCTTAATTGCGGTCCTCATTGCCTAGTCTCTGACTAACCCTTCGGGGATAATAGTCATGATTATAATGTAGGTATGTGTGTACCCTTTGACTATGACTTGTATATAATCAAAGGTATGTACCTATGTAAAAATATCCGTAATTCAATAAATTTACACAATTAAATGTGTCTACACCCAGCGGAATCACCTATCTGGGAGACTTATAAGTGATGCAGGGAATTACTTCTATATTTGTTCTATTGAATTATGCTAAAGACTGAATTTGTTCCGTAAAAACAACGGAAATATATACTTTTCTAACCGACCTCCAGCCAGCGGGATATTTACCAAACTTACGTCTGATGAAGTATAAATTGGTACTAACATTTAGATCTATCATTGATCTGTTCACCAAAACAAAAAACATTCTTCTACCGTCCTTACTTCAGCCACAATGAAGCTGCGAAGAAACCTCCAGTCAGCGGACTTTTTCTCTTAAGGCATTATTTTTGTAACTTTTACACTAAATTAATAAAATTTAAGCCATTTACAACTTAATTTTACTAAAATAACCTATTCGTACAACTTGTGTTAAAATTAAAAGTATGGAATTTGAAAGCTGTATATGGGTAGAATACAAAATATTATTAATATTATAAAGGCGAATGTTTGTAAGGATGAATTCTAGTAGTTTTTGTTCCCGTAGGTTTTCCTCCCCGGCATAGTCATCACATCACTTAATTAGTATCACACAACTAATTACACATTCAATTTTATATTATATTTAAAACCATTTAATTCTATATTCTTATTAATATCGGAAATGCAAATATTCTTATAAAATGTGAGTAACACAATATCACTAACCGAGTTTTGTATTGCTTATAAACTATAAACAGCTTGAATTTGCATGTAACTTTTTTGTATTCTACCCGCACTACACGCAATCGACTGTCATTCCATCCACATCGCCTTGATGGATGGCGGTCTACTACTGTGCGTTTTTCAAGAAATTTCTTGCCTCGAACTACAGTGTTGTGGAACCAGCTCTCGGCGGCGGTATTTCCGGACCGATCTTCAAGAAACGAGCCTATTCCTTCCTTAAAGGCCGGCAACGCGCCTGCGATTCCTCTGGTTTTGCGGGTGTCCATGGGCGGCGGTGATTACTTTCCATCAGGTGACCCGCTTGCTCGTTTGCCTCCTTCTGCTATAAAAAAAAAAAAAAACCCACATAATAGATTTAAAATTCTATACTTTTTATTTTAACAAAAGATGTACGATTAGGTAATTTATGTAAAACTATAGTCGTAAATAGTTTAAATTTTATAATATAGTTATAATTATAGTCGTAAATGTCTTAAATTTTATTAATTTAGTGTAAAAGTTACAAAAATAATGCCTTAAGAGAAAAAGTCCGCTGACTGGAGGTTTCTTCGCAGCTTCATTGTGGCTGAAGTAAGGACGGTAGAAGAATGTTTTTTGTTTTGGTGAACAGATCAATGATAGATCTAAATGTTAGTACCAATTTATACTTCATCAGACATAAGTTTGGTAAATATCCCGCTGGCTGGAGGTCGGTTAGAAAAGCCTATATTTCCGTTGTTTTTACGGAACAAATTCTGTCTTTAGCATAATTCAATAGAACAAATATAGATCTAATTCCCTGCATCACTCGTAAGTCTCCCAGATAGGTGATCCCGCTGGGTGTAGACACATCACAATTAACCTAACTTTTTGATTTCATTTTCTCTAATACTATAACTCTAGAAGTAATAACAAAGTAACGGACGATTTCTAAATAACTTAGCCATAGTTTTCAGTGACTGAAATCACCTGATGCTTCCGATTTTTACGGATTTTCATACATCAGCTCTCATTAACTATACTACTACCACCACGATTACGATCGTGCTTTTGAATTTTAGTTCTCTAAATGACCATAGCGGCGCTGCTTTGGTTTTCATACAAAATAATACGATTACCTTAACTAGTACCATAATGGTTCGTGCTTGGGGTAGATCACTTACTCGCGCGTCGTGCTGACTCATGCACCTTCGCGTGGTGTCGGGTACAGCTGATTTGAGCTAATAATACGTACATCTGTGTGAGTGTGTGGCAGTGGCTGCGCTCGATAATCATTGCGTTTTAAAATTTCATAAGCCTATTTCACTAAAAAAATTAAATAATTTTGGTAATATTTTGGTAATGTTTCTTTAAAAGAAAGTTTAGTAATCACGTTTTACATTTATTTAACGTACGTACCTAAACTGCGGAGTGACACCCCCCCTACCTACCTTATATACCTAACCTACAACGATAACTGCAATGAATTCTCTCATCAAACTAAAAAGAAGAAAAATCCCAAACGCAAGCTTCAGTGGGTTTGTTGTAAAATAAAACCATAAAATGTTCCACGGCTAAAACACCATAAATTCCGTTCAATAACAATAAAATTAAAATTAAAATTTTAATTTACTACTACTATTTAGTTAGGGGGTTAGTAACAATTTTTCTAAAATATTAAGTTAGGGGGACAGCCAGCAAATAAGGAATGTCAATACATTCCTTATTTTAATTTATTTGGCCGAAAATACAATAAAAACTATTGGTCAAAATTGCCCCAACGGGTCAATTTCAATTAAATTTTAAATAAATTTTATAATAATTTTGTCACTCTTGATTTACTGTCTAAATCAATCTAAACCTTATTTACGAAGTTATTACACACCCAAAACACAAGAAAGTCCTATGGGTCGAAAGAGACCCTGCGGGTCTATGATAATTTTAATTTTAAATAAATTAGATTATAGTGTTCCTTCTACTACCTAACCAGCCAGCTAATATTTCAGCGGTAAGAGCTATAGTCGTGAGTGGTTGGGATAAAGCCAGTACTGTCCGGAGTATTACGTTGAAAAGAAAATTAAAATACCCGGTCTATAAAAAAACATTAAAAGTAAGAGTTTAACCATATTTATTAACCGTATAAAGCCGTGTGGTTATACTGAAATAAAATTAATAATAATGTGCGCCAGTACCGAATATTCGGTCCGAATCTGAAGACGACGTTAACAGACAATTTCACAACACTGGTCGACTTACAGATCCTCAAAGTTTTACAAGTTTACCAACGCTTGCTGTAGTTGGATTGTAAAAAAGAATAAAGGTATAAAAACCCTAATTTATATAAAAAAAGTTTTAAGGAGTAAAAATAAGTTGTTCAGCAATAAAAAAATCAGGTAAAAAGAAAAAATTCAGGTATTTAGAAAAACCGTCTACACCTGCTAGTCCGCTAGGCGGTGTCAGCTTACCTTACAGGCGGTTGCTGCTGGGACCCACGAGGAAACGGGTCTCGCGTCCAGACGTCAGGCACGGCAAAGTTCTAAATTCTGGCGGCGAGACACCCGTCTCTCGAAGCACCTGGAATTGACAATACGTAGCCTTATTACTACATACAGGTCAATATCAAAAAATCAGCTTGGTCTGCAGCCTTCTATCTTAAACCGACACAATTGCCAAGGAAAGGAGTGATTCTAAAACCTACAGAATCGAATGTCTGGATTCCCAGTAAAAGAGAACAGTTTATTAGTTAACCGAGCTTGAGGGAATCACTTAAGAACATTTATGCAGTAATGCTCACGCGCAGGGGTAAGGTTATGTCGCGCGTGTCGGCAAGGCGGCGTCTGACACTGGTAATATCAATACGGAATTCTTAGGTTGAAGTTCATGGTTGCAATTAATTTAATATCGATATAATCGAAATATTCATCCAAATGTAATCCCTAGTGCCATGGGACCACGGGTAATTAAAATTACCCGTGGAACTGGTAATGGGTCGACATTTATAACGAAAACATGGTAGGTATTTACGAATATATTATGAATTCATTGAACTTTCGTTACCTACCATGAACCGTTTCTTCATTTTTCTCGAAAACCAGTAACTTTTTCTGAATAATAATGTTTTCTAAAACATGCAGAATTTCATGAGCTAACGACAAATATAAAGTTCATCAAAATACAATTTTAAACGACTGCGCTGTGTTCAATAATCTGGAGCGAGGAGCACTATCACGACGAGTCCAAGCGTGCGTGCGTGCGTCGGCGCGGCGTCGTCGGGGGTTGTGCGGCGGGCCGCATATAGGGTTGCCAGGTCCTAAAATAAAAAGGCCGGACGCAGCGCTGTATTAGGCCGGACATTTTGCCCAAAGTGTTTGTGGAAAGCCCAAGACACTATTTTAAAGCCGGACTTACGCTTTTCAAGCTGGACAACAGTTTTACAATAAAAAACTCAGATGAGGAGTAAAGTTTTAAATAATTATTATTTATGAGTTACACATTCACAATCAGTCTTGGCATTTGCATTTTGCAAGGCATGACTTACTAGACACTTGGAAAAGGAAAACAAAACAACAATCTTAAAATTAAAAAAAAACAAATGGAAAGTACTTCAATTTAAAAATCAACCTGCTATTTAGTGTAATTCGGAATGAAATTCTTCATTATCAATGATTTGAAATAAGCAGTCCACTTTTGCAGCCGATGCAGTCCAAAATAATGAGAGCGCTCCCCACCGTGGAATAAGCACGGTAATCCCAGCTAGCAAAATACCCTTAGAAACGAAAGCTTTTAAGAGCTATGTCCTTAAATAATTTTTATATACGTTCTGATTAAGATAGAGACTCTAATAATGGCATATCATAAGTCTATTTAAGCTATAAGGGCATATATACTTGTAAAAAATACTTTTAGAAGTATATAAGAAAACGAGAAATGACATCAATAAGACCAGTAGTGTTATAAACGCACTCTGTAAGCCTAATTCTTAATTAACACTTATACATGCACTATGTAAGTCCACTTAATCTTAAAAGTGACTTATCAAAGTATTTTATTAGATATCGGCTGTTACACTTATAACTTATTCTTACAGACGTATATAAGCAAACTTTATATAAAAGTAATATTTATTAGAGCAATAGTATTATACACGCACTTTATAAGCCTAATTGCCCTTGAGTCTTAATTAACGCTTATACATGCACTTTGTAGGACCACTCGATCTTAGAAGTGACTTAACTAAGTGTTTTGTTAGATATCGTATGTTACTTAAAACTTATGCTTAAAGATGTATATAAGCTTACTTTATATAACATTTGTAAGAACAGTAGTATTATTTGGGCACTTTATAAGCCTAATTACCCTTGATTCTTAATAAACTCTTATGAATGCATTTGTAAGATCACTCGATCTTAGAAGTGACTATTGTAAAAGATAGTAAAGAGTACTAGCACGTCAAATGTCTTAGAAACTTAGATAAATTGCAATTAGAATTCTAATGCATTGCAAAAAAGTCAAAAGGTGGTCGACCAGGAACTTTCCTGTTGGTCTTTTAGCCTACTTTTACTTTAATAAGGAACCCTAAAGGTTATGAGCAAGCGCCACGTGGATTAAAAAATGTGGTTGAATTTGATTTTAGAATTGCGGTGTAAACCTTAAACAATGGTAATGCACTTATATTGGTTCTGTTAAACCCACTATAAGGCATGATTAGTGATAATGGCGACATTTCCATATTTTTCATTTTTAATATAATATTTTTTATTATTAAAGATACATTGTTGAAATAGCCCGTAAAAATATTGTGATTGTTATTTCAAAATACTCGATAAAATCGACTTCGCAATTAAATAACAGTTAGTTATGCGTAATAAACATGAAATTATACTTACACGTTTTGTAGGAAAGTGAATAAAACAGGATAATACATAATAATTACGTTTTTAATAGGTACTCTTCTTAAAAAAGTTTCACGAGCACTTGGCAATCCTTTCGGCGGACTGTGATTACATGTCTTACTAAAAGCTCGCAAAGAGCACTACAAGTAATATCACACTTAGAACAGCATTAGTAAGTGCATTATAAGGGTAAATGCCCATAAAGAATGCCTTTGAAATCATTTGTAAGTCTGTTTGGAATTATAAAAGCATCAACAAGAATTTTGTAAGATTGGAAATACACTTCTTGAGACCATTTTAAGATATATTTAAGGGTAAATAGACTTATTAAGTGCGCCCAAATCCACACTTATAGCAGTCTATCGGAGTTACATAAGACTGGTAAAATTATACTCTTGGGATGTGTGTAAGAGGAAATTTTGCTAGTTGAGCGCACCTATTCATGACGGTCTGCATAAATGCCGTTTCACCGGGACTGTTGGAGCTGGGAAACACATGCGCCGGCAAAGAATTACAAAAGCCGAATGGTCTTACAGAGGAACGACTTGCCAAATTTTTGGGTACGAGTTCTGTACAGTATGATGGTGGTTCCTAGAACCAGCACGTGTAGTTCAGGAAAGGAAAGGAGAGGGCGGGATTAAATAAAAAGTTCTTCAGAACGCTGAGAGAAGCAATGTCTCTACGCAGCTGGAGGTCCTCAAGAGAGGCTGTAACCTCAGCATCTCCAATAATGCGTACCGCTTGCCTTTGCAGTTTGTCAAGTGCATCGAGGAGGTATTTAGTGGAGCCGTCCCAGAGATGGGAATAATGCTTCATACTCGATCGCACCTGAGTCTTGTACAGCAAACAGCGCTGCACGGGAGTGAAAAGCCGCCTCACCTTATTGAGAATGCTGTAACGGTACAGAATGAATGGTATCCGTCCGTTAGTAAGGAATGTGTGGGAGTAGCACTAACATAAATATTAATGCGTAGCACCATTAATATAATAAGCATGAAAAAGGGAATAATAAACTAGTTCAGAATAATGGTCCGTGGTCTAACGCTTTATCTTTAGTTTGAACTTCGCGGGGACTGCTCTGTGTGCTCCTTGCGACATAGGCGCCATCTAGCGTGAGTTATTTACTTGAGCTTCGCATAAGGTTACTAGTTTGACTTCTTTATTTTGAATTTCGCGGGGACTGCTCTGCGCGTCCCTTGCGACATAGGCGCCGTCTAGCGGAAGTCATTTACTTGGGCTTCGCGTAAGGTTGCTAGGTTGACTAGGACTTTATCTTTATTTTGAATTTCGCGGGGCTTTGCGAGTCGGCAAAGTGGTTCACCTACGGGCGGACGCCATCTATGGTCGGAATACGGAACTTTTGATAATTTCCCAAAATATAGGATTATTGGCTTAAGTGGAGGATTATTAAGAGGGAATTGTTAATAGAAGGCTACATTTAGATATTCAAAGATGAAATATTGGCTGTCGGACGAGATTTGGTTAGATTATGGAAAAATTTTAGAATTGCGCGGCGAAAGCGGCAATGAGCGAGCGAGAGGTTGAGAAAAAGACAGAAAGAGAGGTCGGATGATAGCTCCACGTGGCGCGACGCGAAGGCGGGGGGCATCGGGGAAACGGCTAGCGATTGGTTGAAGGGAAGAAAAGTGGACTCGCGCGGGCAAATATCGAGGGCGCGTGGCGCGAAAGTTAAGATGCTTGGGAAAAGGGCGGAAAATTAGCGGGGATTCAATTTTGGGACGTCGGCGGTGCGGTCCAACTTAAGAGTGCGGTACTACTCATACGGGAAAAATAGCGTCCGAGCTTTGATAGTGCGCTAAGTGATATTCGAGCTGCGATATTAATTAAGATTTGTGAAATTGAAAGTGATTAATAAAGTAAAACTATCGCGATCGCAACTCGAATCCGTTAACGGAATGAAGTATTCCGGGGTACATCGGCGGAAACGCGTAACGGTGGCAACGAAAACCTATGTACCTTTCAACAGACTTCGGTCTGGATGATCTTTGATTGTATTTAATAAGATCGGCGTTTTATATCATTACGCTAAACAATACACTATCTTCGACGGAGTAATGGGGGAGAGACAGTTGTCTCCCTAGTGAAAGTTGAAGATAGGTCAGACACCATTTAGCTGGAGGTAGACCCGTATGACCCAGTCCAATTTCGAGTCTACCTCCGTACATACAGTGTAGTGATAGGAAAATAACACACTGAGTATACTGGCTCGACTGATAGAACATTTAAGAGTTAGTTGCTTTCAGGGGCAATGCGACTCTCACCACACATCACGAATTTAAGTTAAATGTGGCTCGGGCCTAGATTGCAAGGTACACAAGTAGGGACTGTTAGTTCGACAAAAATATAGGCATTTTCAAGTGAGGAAAGTTGTAGGAATCTATAGGTAGGCGGATATATATATGGTTAGTTATGGGAGGCAAGGTATTTGCGCCAGGCCGGATTAATTCAGACTAATAAGGTAGGGATAATTAAGTTACGGCGCTAAATAAAATTATGATGAAGTGATGTGGGTCCTAGCTAGGCAAGTAATCTGTTACCGCAGGCCGGTAAATTTCTAATTGTTTTCCTAAAGTTGTTACCAATTAATTATTCATTTTAAATAATTAACAGAAGTATGATAATATTGTACCATCATTACTTGGAATACCTAAAAGTCTAGACTGGTTTCCTATTACAAGAAAATATTAAAAGTTATAGCAAATTAGCTTAGCGTACTGTGATGTTTGATTTCTAATACTGAAATGACCAAACAGGCATTTTTTAGCTTTCCCTGGGATGCAATACGATCTCATATCGCTACACTCTTCAAGGTGTTAAAGTTTTACATCCGCTACCTATTAGCAAAAATAAGCTGATACAAACTGAACAACTAAAACCAGTTTAGAACCTAGGATAAGTCGTTGAAAGAAGACATTGCAAGCTATGAGCTTCTAATAATCTGAAACATAGAAATAATTGATTGATAACAACCAGCTAATTAGCCTGACAATGGTCTACTAATACCATTTGAATAGACCTCTTAAGATATGTAAGTACTTACTTCTAATAATATGAAACATAGAAATATTTGATGGGAACAATCTAATCAATCAGACTAATACCTAGTACAGTCTAATTTATATCTATTAAAGTGAGTAAAAGATAACTTCTAAATGTAATTGATTCAATGATTAACAGGGATAATTAACTACCTAATATACTACCTACTAAAAGTATACTGACTATGATTTAGTAGTCTATCAAATTAACCACTCAGTCTGAGAGACAGAGGGTGGAAGTTAATGGAAAAATAATTAACTTAAGTTCACTCCCTAAAAGTCAGGGATGTTGAATAAATTAAACATCTTTCAATAAACTTGAGATGTACTTATACTTTATAAGATCTGTATAATGAACACTAAGAGTAACCCAAAGTAATTTACTTCAAATGATAGTATTCTATTTAAGTTCACTTCCTAAAGGTCAAGGATATTGAATAAATTAAACATCTTTCAATAAACTTGATATGTACTTATACTTTATAAGATCTGTATAATGAACACTAAGAGTAACCCAAAGTAATTTACTTCAAATGATAGTATTCTATTTAAGTTCACTTCCTAAAGTCAAGGATATTGAATGAATTAAACATCCTTTAATAAACTTAAGATGTGATAATCTGCCAATGCAGCTAATCCAATGTAGTTATATTGGAACTTTACAAGACCTGTATAATAAATACTAAGAGTAAATAAAAGTAGTTTTACCTGTATTAATAGCATTCTACTTTAGCCACCGCCTGAAGTGGCGTTTGATTAAATTATCCACCCTTTACGGAACTGAATATAAGTTATTGCATTGAATAATTAAGTTCTTAATGTGAGAAGGATATTTGGATGAAAGCAAGCCTTGAGATAAACTCTATTGATTTATGTGGAATAATAAGAATTTAAATTGCTAACACATAGTTCATAATGTAAAATGAAATTAAATTTGAGGAGAGATGTAAATTCTCAGTTTAAAGAATTAAAGGCACAAGCTAATAATTAAAGTTAAAGCCAATGTGACGGAACTATAATTAAACCATGAGATGTATAGTACGCTATGGAGCGGCGGTGGGGCTCATAAATTGCACCAGGCTTCTTATGTATCATGCTACTGATAATAAATAATAATACCTACAAGCTAAGCTATCATCTGATTACCTTTGAGTGGTTACAAATCTTCCCCGCAGCTGCAGTGAAGGATTTAGGTCACAGTTCAGACGGAGTCATTGCTAGGCTACACATATTTATGTTATGATTTATAGACTGGTAGGTAATTAGGTCAGGAGAAAATAATTTAACACAGGGATAAGCCAATTAGTAAATTTTCACGAAAGAACTTGAGTTACTTAAATGCGGTTAACAACGGAGGGTTCACTAGACGATCTGGCCAAAATAGTAGTTATTATAATATTACATTGCTTGACTGAAATTCACTGCAAATAGAATTAAGCTATGCTAAGGTTCCATCTTCATACAAACGCTACACACTCTACAAAACTCCAGACACAACCATTAGATTGTAGATAAATTAGGTTAATTAGTTTTAAGAATTAGATAATAATTTAAGTTAAGGTAAAGCGGCGAGGATGTGTGTATGTATTATAAGGTAGCTAGGCATATAGGTGTGAAAGGCATTAGATTTAGGTTTAGATTTAGGTGTAGCAATTTATAGAGAGATGGGGAGGTCACAAATTGATGCCGTGACCAGGATTAGAAAGTTAAGTTATAAATTATCATTAATATAGTTGTATTGGATTTCAGTCAAGCGGTAATACTTTAATTTAGAAGTGGGATTTTTTTTTCCCACAAATTGTTGTCGTGTTGCGATGCGTGATTTAGAATTGGCTTAATAGGGAATAATTCAATGAAGATTAATTAATTCAGAGATATTGAAGAATTATAATTTGACACTTTTCACAATAAACTTTGTTGGATCTTCTGGAGTTGATTCATGCACTTTGTATTACGGGCTCTTGATAGTGGGTGAATTATAATTTGACACTTTTCACAATAAACGTTGTTATCTTCTAAAGTTGATTCATACACTTTGTATTACGGGTTCGACCAATATAGTAGACAGTCGCAATGAGAGCTGGAGCTAAATTTTGTTGTACGAAATCTGTAACAAAAAGATTCTCAGGTTAGGTTAAAGGTCAAATAGAGATAAAGCTACAAAACAATAGCGTAATGAGTATTATTTGAAATACAATACCTTTCAGTTATTATCTTTTTCTTCTTTATTTAATGGCGGATTTCGCCAGCATCAAGTAGGTACCGTGCGGCTGGTGGCGTTGTTGTTTTTCCAAAGTTTAATGAGTGAACAAAGTACTTAGATATAGTCAATAACCAAACTATTCCGGGAGTATTAATTTTAAAAGTGTTGAGTTATCTGTGAATACTGAAACCTTTAGTAATTGTTTTCTATGAATACTGAAACCAGGTATCCAATTTTTGATAGGACGCTAAGATAATAATTGTTGACGTTAGGAGCTATGGTAACTGTAGTTTTGTTTCTATTCCTGGTGATAGATTTCATATAGGCATAGGCAACTGGTTCATACAGCCTTGTGTTGAGTTATTTTTAGGATCGTAAAAGGTCGATAGGGTGACATAGTTCAACATTTATTGATTTAGAAAGATTTGTAGAATAGGGGGCGGTTTAATTATTATTGCTGTCGGATGGGAAGGCAAGGGGGCGAGATTGGACAGAATTAACCAACTTAATTATTGCTGGATTCGATTTATATTATAGGACGGCGATATACTGTACAATATTATAAAGTTATGACGCTAACAGCATAATATAAAACTAATAATAATTATATTTTTTGACTAATAATCGTTGAGCGATTGCGGTTTTTAGTTGATGTGCTATTCCACGTATTATATTTTATTTTGTTGGTTATGTTAGAAAAAATATAATAATGTACTTGAGTCTCACGTCTGAAATCCATAGAGTAGTTTTAGGCTAGTCAGGGACTATTAAATCATTTGTCTATGGTTGGACCATAGACATATGATTTAGCTAGACCATAAACAATCTAGAATTAGGAATGATTATAAAACATGACGTCATAAAACCAATCGGAGAGGAAACTTCCTTATCGCGTAATCATATGATTTTGTTATAGCAAGCGGAATCACCTGTTATTTTCCATACCTGTTATTTTTAATACCTGCGATTTTTACATTGGAAGAGATTTTCCTAATACTTATCACGTAGTAGATTAGAATGCAATGACATTGTGGTGGAATTATTATTATGTGACATGTAGATGGGGACAATTGCTCTGCACAAGGGAAATGCCGCTTCATTTTGTTAGTTCGCTAAAATCCTAGGAAAAGTAACATAAAATAGTATTACGGTTCAAAATACACGCGTTGATGAAGAATCGCGATTATAAGTAATAACAAGTAGCAGGGATGTCATGTAGGGGATAGAATCATATGACTATTCATTGCTAGTAGGAATTTTGGTTTAAAAGCAACGTAGTTTGGGATGCAAAATGTAAACGGATAAATACGTCTAGTAGGCGATAAAAGTCGTTACCGTCTGGAAACAACTATCTAATATCTACTCTATTGTGGGGAGGTTACCTATTAGCGAGGCTAGATGGCGTTGGGTTACCAATAAAAGATTTTATTTTGGATGATGGTAAAAGGGTGCTGTCTAATAATAATATGTATAATTGTAATACTCTTGCAGCGTTGTAAGTAGTCGTTACCGGTAATCATTGCTTCTTACCGTATAGTTGAAATCGTGATAAATAGTTAATTATGAAGATTTACAAAGGATTATTATTAGCTTAAGATGAGGTTAACGTACGCAGAGGTAAAGCTCGCTGGGCACAGCTTACTATACCTACTTACCTAGTATTATCGGTTGTGAGTTACCTAGAGATATCTAAGTCGGGAGAGCGGTGAAAAAAAAAGACCTTACTACGTGACTAATTAGTTAGGATAGGTAGAGATAGATAAATTATTTAATTCACTGGGTTGGATTAGCAGATTAAGAAGGGTACCTTGCACAATGGGCGATTTTCTGACAGCCCAAATTAAAAAGTAAAAATTGGTTCAAAAACACTCGATAGATGTCGTTTTATGAAAGCTGGGTTACTTATGGGCTGTAATAAATTCTACACTTTTACTTGTCTACCAAAAGAATAAAAAAACTAGTATTTACTTACCTATTCATATTCAGGACATCCAGAACCTATTTCTACTTTGGAATAGAATAAATATTACGCAGCCATACACGTGCTCTTCATGAACCCGCCTTTTACTAAGCGCCATACTAATCTATGCTAAGCGCCATCTATGAAGTCATTTACGAACCAATTTCTTTTTTTTTGATCTCGGAAAATCGCCCATTGTCTATCTCCGTTGAACGATTAAGATGTAAAAAAAAAAAAAAAAAAATAAAAAAAAAAAAAAAATTCTCGAGGATACCTAAGATTGACGGATGATGGATAATTGTGGAAGGTGGATATTAATTGAGCTTGGGAGCAAAATAAGGGTCGAAAGAAAAATATAATAGTAAAGAAAGAATAATAAATCGAAAGAAAAAATAATAGTAGAAAAAAAAATAGTTGACTGGCTTGAAGTCGAGATTTAACTGCAAAATTAACGAGTTATAGCACTGTTACGCTATAGGGATAACAATAGCGTATGTTATCACATCAATTATAAAGGCGAGATGTCACGTCATAATCATTAGTTAAATCGTTTTATCATTTTAAAAGTTAACACCAGCTACTTATAAAACAGTGATCGATTTTATATACCATAATTTTAAGTTGTAGGATAATTTTAAACTCATAGTCCGCAGAAACATTCAAGCCGGAAATAAAGCGACTGATATTGCGAGCTGAGAATAAATCTCTTACCGCTTAACAAGTAAATCCCTGGTATTGCGTTATCGAGATTACAATACAAAATCAACTATCACAATTCGAATCATACAAGGTAATTATTTAGATGTTGTCTCGCGTCGACAGGTACAAATTTTAATTTAGATGGGTAAAGACATTAGAACTGAAATGGGTTTCGGATGTGTGACGTTCTTAGGACACGTACTGTTTAGTAGCATAATTTAAATTTAGTAAAATCGGCCGTATTGGACATATTTCGTTTTGCGGATATATATATTTAACCGAGATTATCGTGGAGGTAGACATAGTTCAAAGTTTATTAAACCCGACCTAGAGTCATAACCTATCTTTGTATGTCAGAAGAAAATAATAAATTTATTAGTAGTAGATTTTAGAGTCAATAGTAAATTTATTTTCCCTAGGTGCGACCTGAAACCTAGTTCGCACTAGGCCATTCAAATATTTTAACCGGTAATGTTGATTATAATAAATAAAGATGTTCGGGATTTATAATAATATTCTAATACTGCTATATTAAAATTGTTATTATGAAATTAAATAGGTTTGCTTAGCAATTGGCAAATAATTATTAACTCAAGAATTTGTTTAGTACAAAGTAAATGTCTACAGGTTTAGAAATGATAGGACGAACGAAACGCGTTTTTGACTTGTGGCAAGGTCAGCGCAGACTGTCACAGCGGGATTATCTTGTTTGGTTATTTATTAATATGAATTGCTAGAATTCTTAAATAATCTAGATTATTGGCATCTAATATGTACGTGATGTAATTGTAGATGATTAAAATTAGTGCTAAGGTAGGTTATTGTCGAAGTTATGGCACAACCTTAAAATTGTTAGTTAATGTGAACTGCATGTTGCATCTAGATTGTTTTATACAAACTAATTAATTGACAGTTTTCACATATGTAGGCCGGGACATTGAGTTGATGAAATAGTGTTATCAAAATCATTCATCACGGAAAGATATTTTATTTGCAAGTGTGAATACAAAAGTTTACTTCGGTTAGTATTATTCTGTTCTATACTAGTTTTGTGGTAGCGTTTTACCTAGGGTTGTTCTAAATTATAAGTAATTAATTGTTAATTGTCTGTTGTTGTCTTCTACGTTAGAAGAGGAACGGAGAAAGATAAGGGGAACTCATTTTGTTATAGTCAGCTGTATGATAGATAATCCTTCTAGTAAATATTTCTTGTGATTGCGGTAGTAACATAGAATGTTTATAGGATGTTTTGTTCATTAACTAATTATCTTCACCGCAGCTGTGGATAGGGATGGCTAAAGTATGGGAACAGGGGTGGAGAAGATAGGTCATTATAAATTAAAATAAATACTTGAATTGCAATATGCCTGACTAAATAGTGCGAAGAGGTGGAGTAACTATGTTAGAGAAATTCTCTATTGCATAATATTCGAACTTTTGACATTTTCAATTGTAACTTTAGAATTTTGATTAGAGTATTTAACTAAGCGGGTCCAACGAAGAAGGCATGCTGAAAGCGAGGTCTTTGGTCGTCTATGCGCACAATAAAATTATAGATGACACAAGGGAGCATTCTTAATTGGCACTGTTAAATTAGTAAAAGTAGCTTGTTTAGGGTGTTCGAATATTTTTAGTCGCACTGAGGGCCTAGTCAACTGGCAAACGCTCGACCGGTGACAGCTTCAAAATCGCTCATCAAATTCGCTAGGCTACATCGATATCGATAAGCTAAGGGATATAGAACATACAGGCTTGTCTTAGTATTTTTTTGTTTGATGATAATGTAACGCTTATGTAAGATTAATAAATAGGTAGTAACCACACCGATCCTTTTGAGTTTTAGTGAATTGAATGTCACTTTACTAAGAAATTCGGGTAGACTCCTTGAGACAATTTGAAAAATGAATCAATCGCTTTTTTCGCCGGAAGTTCGCCAGGCAAGCACGTTTGTAAATAAGTACTTATAATGATGACGAGTGACTTACCCACCATAATATGATATTGATATGAGACCAAACCCATTTTTCAGCTTATAATATAAATAAATTAAGACTGAAGACCACAAGCAAACGGTTGCTGCCAAGAATTTCTCAAATATTAACAACTTGACGTCCGTCTGTAATGAAATAAGTGATAACACTAAATGTTACAAACCGCGCGAACATTTAAACAGTTTGATCTTAGATGCGAGTACCCACTAGGTAGTGATTAAAACGTTTGCATCTTGTATGAGTACATCGCCTAAAGTAACTCTATGGCGTAGCGGCTAAGGCTTTCGGGTTAAGTTGTCTAACTACAACACCTATCACATTACTTTTCGAATTGATTATTGTCCTAAATAAAATAAAATAAAAAACATTCCAAGTACATGGTTTTGCTAGTTAAATTAAAACTAATTTTAAAATATTGTAACGGTACAGAATGAATGGTATCCGTCCGTTAGTAAGGAATGCATGGGAGTAGCATTAAAATAAATATTAATGCGTAGCACCATTAATAATAAGCATGAAAAGGGAATAATAAACTAGTTCAGAAAAATGGTCAGTGGTCTAGCGCTTTATCTTTAGTTTGAATTTCGCGGGGACTGCTCTGTGTGCTCCTTGCGACATAGGCGCCGTCTAGCGTGAGTTATTTACTTGAGCTTCGTGTTAGGTTGGCAACGGGCTTTATCTTTATTTTGAATTTCGCGGGGACTGCTCTGTGTGGCCTTGTGACATAGGCGTAGGTTGGCAAGCCGGTAGACATACGGGCGGGCGCCACCTATGGTCGGAATACGGAACTTTTTATAATTTCACAAAATACAGGATTATTGGCTTAAGTGGATGATTATTGAGAGGGAATTGTTAATAGAAGGCTACATTTAGATATTCAAAGATGTAATATTGGCTATCTGACGAGATTTGGTTAGATTATGGAAAAATTTTAGAATTGCGCGGCGAAAGCGGCAATGAGCGAGCGAGAGGTTGAGAAAAAGACAGAAAGAGAGGTCGGATGATAGCTCCACGTGGCGCGACGCGAAGGCGGGGGGGGCATCGGGGAAACGGCTAGCGATTGGTTGAAGGGAAGAAAAGCGGACTCGCGCGGGCAAATCTTAGGCGCGCGTGGCGCGAAAGTTAAGATGCTTGGGAAAAGGGCGGAAAATTAGCGGGCATTCAGTTTTGGGACGTCTGCGGTGCGGACCAACTTAAGAGTGCGGTACGACTCATACGGGAAAAATAGCGTCCGAGCTTTGATAGTGCGCTAAGTGATATTCGAGCTGCGATATTAATTAAGATTTGTGAAATTGAGAGTTATTAATAAAGTAAACTATTGCGATCGCAACTCGAATCCGTTAACGGAATGAAGTATTCTGGGGTACATCGGCGGAAACGAATCACGGTGGCAACAAAAACCTATGTACCTTTCAACAGACTTCGGTCTGGATGATCTTTCATTGTATTTAATAAGATCGGCGTTTTACACTATTACGCTAAACAATACACTATCTTCGACGGAGTAATGGGGGAGAGACAGTTGTCTCCCTAGTGAAAGTTGAAGATAGGTCAGACACCATTTAGCTGGAGGTAGACCCGTATGACCCAGTCCAATCTCGAGTCTACCTCCGTACATACAGTGTAGTGATAGGAAAATAACACACTGAGTATACTGGCTCGACTGATAGAACATTTAGGAGTTAGTTGCTTTCAGGGGCAATGCGACTCTCACCACACATCACGAATTTAAGTTAAATGTGGCTTGGCCTAGTTTGCAAGGTACACAAAAGGGACTGTTAGTTCGACAAAATATAGGCATTTTCAAGTGAGGAAAGTTGTAGGAAACTATAGGTAGGCGGATATATATGTGGTTAGTTATTAATTCAGACTAATAAGGTAGGGATAATTAAGTTACGGCGCTAAATAAAATTATGATGAAGTGATGTGGGTCCTAGCTAGGCAAGTAATCTGTTACCGCAGGCCGGTAAAATTCTAATTGTTTTCCTAAAGTTGTTACCAATTAATTATTCATTTTAAATAATTAATAGAAGCATGATAATATCGTACCATCATTACTTTGGAATACCTAAAAGTCTAGACTGGTTTCCTATTACAAGAAAAATACTAAAAAGTTATAGCAAATAAGCTTAGTCGTACTGTGATGTTTGATTTCTAACACTGAAATGACCAAACAGGCATTTGTTAGCTTTCCCTGGGATGCAATACGATCTCACATGGCTATACTCTTCAAAGTATGGAAAATTTTACATCCGATACCTTAGCAAAAATAAGCTGATACAAACTGAACAACTAAAACCAGTTTAGAACCTAGGATAAGTCGTTGAAAGAAGACATTGCAAGCTATGAGCTTCTAATAATCTGAAACATAGAAATAATTGATTGATAACAACCAGCTAATTAGCCTGACAATGGTCTAATAATACCATTTGAATAGACCTCTTAAGATATGCAAGTACTTACTTCTAATAATATGAAACATAGAAATATTTGATGGGAACAATCTAATCAATCAGACTAATACCTAGTACAGTCTAATTTATACTTATTAAAGTGAGTAAAAGATAACTTCTAAATGTAATTTATTTAATGATTAACAGTGATAATTAACTACCTAATTTACTACCTACTAAAGGTATACTAACTATGATTTAGTAGTCTATCAAATTAACCACTCAGTCTGAGAGACAGAGGGTGGAAGTTAATGAAAAAATAATTAACTTAAGTTCTCTTCCTAAAAGTCAGGAATGTTGAAGAAATTAAACATCTTTCAATAAACTTGAGATGTACTTATACTTTATAAGATCTGTATAATGAACACTAAGAGTAACCCAAAGTAATTTACTTCAAATGATAGTCTTCTATTTCAGTTCACTTCCTAAAGTCAAGGATATTGAATGAATTAAACATCCTTTAATAAACTTAAGATGTAATAATCTGCCAATGCAGCAATCCAATGTAGTCATATTGGAACTTTACAAGACCTGTATAATAAATACTAAGAGTAAATAAAAGTAATTTTACCTGTATTAATAGCATCCTACTTTAGCCACCGCCTGAAGTGGCGTTTGATTAAATTATCCACCCTTTACGGAACTGAATATAAGTTATTGCATTGAATAATTAAGTTCTTAATGTGAAAAGGATATTTGGATGATAGCAAGCCTTGAGATAAACTTTATTGATTTATGTGGAATAATAAGAATTTAAATTGCTAACACATAGTTCATAATGTAAAATGAAATTAAATTTGAGGAGAGATGTAAATTCTCAGTTTAAAGAATTAAAGGCACAAGCTAATAATTAAAGTTAAAGCCAATGTGACGGAACTGTAATTAAACCATGAGATGTACAGTACGCTATGGAGCGGTGGTGGGGCTCATAAATTGCACCAGGCTTCTTATGTATCACGCTACTGATAATAAATAATAATACCTACAAGCTAAGCTATCATCTGATTACCTTTGAGTGGTTACAAATCTTCCCCGCAGCTGCAGTGAAGGATTTAGGTCACAGTTCAGACGGAGTCATTGCTAGGCTACACATATTTATGTTAGGATTTATAGACTGGTAGGTAATTAGGTCAGGAGAAAATAATTTAACACAGGGATAAGCCAATTACTAAACTTTCACGAAAGAACTTGAGTTACTTAAATGCGGTTAACAACGGAGGGTTCACTAGACGATCTGGCCAAAATAGTAGTTATTATAATATTACATTGCTTGACTGAAATTCACTGCAAATAGAATTAAGCTATGCTAAGGTTCCATCTTCATACAAACGCTACACACTCTACAAAACTCCAGACACAACCATTAGATTGTAGATAAATTAGGTTAATTAGTTTTAAGAATTAGATAATAATTTAAGTTAAGGTAAAGCGGCGAGGATGTGTGTATGTATTATAAGCTAGCTAGGCATATAGGTGTGAAAGGCATTAGATTTAGGTTTAGATTTAGGTGTAGCAATTAAATAGAGGGGGGTGGAGGTTACAAATTGGTGCCGTGACCAGGATCAGAAAGTTAAGTTATAAATTATCATTAATATAGTTGTATTGGATTTCAGTCAAGCGGTAATACTTTAATTTAGAAGTGGGATTTTTTCCCACAAATTGTTGTCGTGTTGCGATGCGTGAGTTTAGAATTGGCTTAATAGGGAATAATTCAATGAAGATTAATTAATTCAGAGATATTGAAGAATTATAATTTGACACTTTTCACAATAAACTTTGTTGGATCTTCTGGAGTTGATTCATACACTTTGTATTACGGGCTCTTGATAATGGGTGAATTATAATTTGACACTTTTCACAATAAACGTTGTTATCTTCTAAAGTTGATTCATACACTTTGTATTACGGGCTCTTGATAATGGGTGAATTATAATTTGACACTTTTCACAATAAACGTTGTTATCTTCTAAAGTTGATTCATACACTTTGTATTACGGGTTCTTGATAATAGATTAAGACCAATATTGTAGACAGTCGCAATGAGAGCTGGAGCTAAAATTTTGTTGTACGAAATCTGTAACAAAAAGATTCTCAGGTTAGGTTAAAGGTCAAAGGAGGAGATAAAGCTACAAAACAATAGCGTAATGAGTATTATTTGAAATATAATACCTTTCAGGGATGTCCGTTGTTGCGAGAGGCAATGTAAGATAATGACATATCTGTCGATTTGGCACTCGATTTTAGGGGACAATGAAATTGCTTCGGGTGTAATTTTTGTTTTGGTTGAGATTGTTACAAGAAAAATACTACGGTTGAATGTATGGTGATTGAAGATTGTAGTATTAAAACTTTGTATTCGATTTTGATAGGACGCTAAGTTAATTGTTAACGTTAGGAGCTATGGTAACTGTAGTTTTGTTTCTATTCCTGGTGATAGATTTCATATAGGCATAGGCAACTGGTTCATTCAGCCTTGTGTTGAGTTATTTTTAGGATCGTAAAAGGTCGATAGGGTGACATAGTTCAACATTTATTGATTTAGAAAGATTTGTAGAATAGGGGGCGGTTTAATTATTATTGCTGTCGGATGGGAAGGCAAGGGGGCGAGATTGGACAGAATTAACCAACTTAATTATTGCTGGATTCAATTTATATTATAGGACGGCGATATGCTGTACAATATTATAAAGTTATGACGCTAACAGCATAATATAAAACTAATAGTAATTATATTTTGACTAATAATCGTTGAGCGATTGCGGTTTTTAGTTGATGTGCTATTCCACGTATTATAATTTATTTTGTTGGTTATGTTAGAGAAAAAAAAAATTATAATAGTGTACTTGAGTCTCACATCTGAAATCCATAGAGTAGTTTTAGGCTAGTCAGGGACTATTAAATCATTTGTCTATGGTTGGACCATAGACATATGATTTAGCTAGACCATAAACAATCTAGAATTAGGAATGATTATAAAACATGACGTCATAAAACCAATCGGAGAGGAAACTTCCTTAACGCGTAATCATATGATTATGTTATAGCAAGCGGAATCACCTGTTATTTTCCATACCTGCTATTTTTAATACCTGCGATTTTTACATTGGAAGAGATTTTCCTAATACTTATCACGTAGTAGATTAGAATGCAATGACATTGTGGTGGAATTATTATTATGTGACATGTAGATGGGGACAATTGCTCTGCACAAGGGAAATGCCGCTTCATTTTGTTAGTTCGCTAAAATCCTAGGAAAAGTAACATAAAATAGTATTACGGTTCAAAATACACGCGTTGATGAGGAATCGCGATTATAAGTAATAACAAGTAGCAGGGATGTCATGTAGGGGATAGAATCATATGACTATTCATTGCTAGTAGGAATTTTGGTTTAAAAGCAACGTAGTTTGGGATGCATAATGTAAACGGATAAATACGTCTAGTAGGCGATAAAAGTCGTTACCGTCTGGAAACAACTATCTAATATCTACTCTATTGTGGGGAGGTTACCTATTAGCGAGGCTAGATGGCGTTGGGTTATCAATAAAAGATTTTTATTTTGGATGATGGTAAAAGGGTGCTGTCTAATAATAATATGTATAATTGTAATACTCTTGCAGCGTTGTAAGTAGTCGTTACCGGTAATCATTGCTTCTTACCGAATAGTTGAAATCGTGATAAATAGTTAATTATGAAGATTTATAAAGGATAATTATTAGCTTAAGATGAGGTTAACGTACGCAGAAGTAAAGCTCGCTGGGCACAGCTTACTATACCTACTTACCTAATATTATCAGTTGTGAGTTACCTAGAGGTATCTAAGTCGGGAGAGCGGTGAAAAGAAAAGACCTTACTACATGAATAATTAGTTAGGATAGGTAGAGATAGATAAATCATTAAATTCACTGGGTTGGATTAGCCTATTAAGAAGGGTACCTTGCACAATTGTCTATCTCCGTTGAACGATTAAGATGTTGAAAAAAAATAATAATAATAGTAAAAAAAAAAAAATATATAGTTGACTGGCTTGAAGTCGAGATTTAACTGCAAAATTAACGAGTTATAGCACTGTTATGCTATAGGGATAACAATAGCGTATGTTATCACATCAATTATAAAGGCGAGTTGCGGGCGGATGTCACGTCATAATCAATAGTTAACTCGTTTTATTATTTTAAAAGTTAACGCAAGCTACTTATAAAACAGTGATCGATTTTATATACCACAATTTTAAGTTGTAGGATAAATTTAAACTCATAGTCCGCAGAAACATTCAAGCCGGAAATAAAGCGATGATATTGCGAGCTGAGAATAAATTTATTAGTGTAAAATTTATTAATAAGTAAATCCCTGATATTGCGTTATCGAGATTACAATACAAAATCAACTATCACAATTCGAATCATACAAAGTAATTATTTAGATGTTATCTCGCGTCGACAGGTACAAAATTTAATTTAGATGGGTAAAGAAATTAGAACTGAAATGGGTTTCGGATGTGTGACGTTCTTAGGATACGTACTGTTTAGTAGCATAATTTAAATTTAATAAAATCGGCTGTATTGGACATATTTCGTTTTGCGGATATATATATTTAACCGAGGTTATCGTGGAGGTAGCCTTAGTTCAAAGTTTACTAAACCCGACCTAGAGTCATAGCCTATCTTTATTTGTCAGAAGAATATAATAAATTTATTAGTAGTAGATTTTAGAGTCAATAGTAAATTTATTTTCCCGAGGTGCGACCTGAAACCTAGTTCGCACTAGGCCATTCAAATACTTTAACCGGTAATGTTGATTATAATAAATAAAGATGTTCGGGATTTATAATAATATTCTAATACTGCTATATTAAAATTGTTATTATGAAATTAAATAGGTTTGCTTAACAATTGGCAAATAATCATTAACTCAAGAATTCAAAGTAAATGTCTACAGGTTTAGAAATGATAGGACGAACGAAACGCGGTTTTGACTTGTGGGAAGGTCAGCGCAGACTGTCACAGCGGGATGATCTTGTTGGTTATTTATTAGAATTGCTAGAATTCTTAAATAATCTAGATTATTGGCATCTAATATGTACGTGATGTAATTGTAGATGATTAAAATTAGTGCTAAGGTAGGTTATTGTCGAAGTTATGGCACAACCTTAAAATTGTTAGTTAATGTGAACTGCATGTTGCATCTAGATTGTTTTATACAAACTAATTAATTGACAGTTTCACATATGTAGGCCGGGACATTGAGTTGATGAAATAGTGTTATCAAAATCATTCATCACGGAAAGATATTTTATTTGCAAGTGTGAATACAAAAGTTTACTTCGGTTAGTATTATTCTGTTCTATACTAGTTTTGTGGTAGCGTTTTACCTAGGGTTGTTCTAAATTATAAGTAATTAATTGTTAATTGTCTGTTGTTGTCTTCTACGTTAGAGAAGGAACGGAGAAAGATAAGGGGGACTCATTTTGTTATAGTCAGCTGTATGATAGATAATCCTCCTAGTAAATATTTCTTGTGATAGCGGTAGCAACATAGAGTGTTTATAGGATGTTTTGTTCATTAACTAATTATCTTCACCGCAGCTGTGGATAGGGATGGCTAAAGTATGTGAACAGGGGTGGAGAAGATAGGTCATTATAAATTAAAATAAATACTTGAATTGCAATATGCCTGACTAAATAGTGCGAAGAGGTGGAGTAACTATGTTAGAGAAATTCTCTATTGCATAATATTCGAACTTTTGACATTTTCAATTGTAACTTTAGAATTTTGATTAGAGTATTTAACTAAGCGGGTCCAACGAAGAAGGCATGCTGAAAGCGAGGTCTTTGGTCGTCTATGCGCACAATAAAATTATAGATGACACAAGGGAGCATTCTTAATTGGCACTGTTAAATTAGTAAAAGTAGCTTGTTTAGGGTGTTCGAATATTTTTAGTCGCACTGGGCACAAATAGAACTTAGTTAAGCGTGTGGGTTGTTTGATTTACCTGGTGAAGTAATTGAATCGAAGTTTCGGAACTGTGCTGTAGAAGTGGGAATTACTTAGCACACAATAAAATTAAGTGGTTTCCATTTAGCTTCATTTCCTAAACTAGCCTTTCTAAAAGTTGTGAGAATTCTGCTGTAGGGTAATTCCATTCGAGGACGCCTTATGGAGTGTGGACCAGGGTAAATATGCTTGACTAAACCACAGAGAGATATTACCGGTAGCTGCGGAAATGAGGTTATTGATAGCATTTCATTTTAGCGTTATCAGTGGAACTCGCGCTACTGGGGAATTTTACAATCTGGACGGAAGGCTGAAAGTAGAGTAGAGTAATTAAGGAGTAACCAATTAGAGTTACAAACATTCGGGAGATTACCATCTTAATAATGTGTCTTGTGCGAGTGTAAAATTAAAATCATCTAATAAAAAATAAAAATAAAAAGAAACTAGCACTATTGAATCACGCAGTTTGGAATTCAGTAAATACGAGAAGGAACTCACGATATTAATTACCATGAATACTAAGACGAAGTGTCACCTTTAATGGCTTAATATTTACCGATTTGACCGTTATTAGTAATATAAAAGGTAGGAAGTTAAGTAGAGTTGTGGGGGCGGATAAGATAGTTACCGGTCTGTTTAATTTAATAAGAAAATGATATTTTTCAAAGGTATAGGAAAGTAAGGGGATATTGACGTATTATATATTAGCAAATGAGACTAAATGTTGTCTTTCGTACATAGTAATAACTAGGGATGAGACATAGTTACTAGATAGGTTTTGGCATAAGTATTTGCTTATACGTATAAGCTCAGTACTTGTCAATTAGTATACAATGTCCAACGCGTACCGGGGTATTAACAAGTACTTATCGATGACGCATACATTGACAGTTAGATATACATAGCACACAAACTTCTAATAGATCTGAACTACGGGGTAGCTAGTTCAAAACTCAAGGACGTGTTTCGAGATGCGTACCCCCTTAGAGTGAATGAGTTTTTCCTAAGTATTTACGATCGACAACCTTATTGTAAGGCGTTAAGACCTCTATTTGTATGCACGGTGAGTGGGTGTCACTGCGTACCGGACGGAAGCGAGTCTAGTATTCTATCTCGGTTATTTGTAGGATTAGACATTAGATGTATCTCATCTAAAATAAAGTTATAACTCTTGGGCGATGATGGTATGCCTACTGGTTTTGGTTGATATGGGGGTTTGGTTAAGATTTCTTATCCGCGGAGAGGAAAATAGGTTTCCGTTGAAAGAAGTAGCTAATTAGGGATTGTGGAGGACGCGGGTTCGATCCCTGCCTGAGGTAGACAATTGTTCCGACGTTTCGTTATCTTAGGTAATTATATAAGCTAAGATGAGATTGGTAGCGTTGAAGTATTAATCATCGGTCAGAGCCAGGAGTAAACCTGAAAACAAACACAAATGAAATGTAAGCCTTTTCAATGTATTGTGAACTAAACTATGCAACTCCTTTTTAATTGTAATCTTTTTATACTTACCTACTTTTGCTTTGTTTGTTTTTGTTGTTTTGAAAATTCATAGCTTTTATATATTTAAATTTCCATACCCTACCCCCAATGTAGTTATATTTGCTTTTCTATAATTGCTTTCTCTCTTTGTTGCTTTGATTGAAATAAATCATCAATGACAGTGTAATGTCATTGTCAATTGCTATACGTCACTAGCATTTTTATGCTATTAGGCGACGACAAAGGAATCTGGCCCATACAGCCAGGTCTATAAATTTTTATATCCCTGTAATGGTATTTTTTTTTTATGGCTGTCACGTCCTTAGCTGCTGAGTGTTTTGTGTGGTAGGTAGGTAGTAGTTGGAATTTGTATCAATGTTTAGTTTCTTTTTTCTTAATGCTTTTTTCGTGTTTGTTTTTATAGTTGTGGTACAATAGTATCAATTGCATTTTAAGTTTTTATTGTGAATGGTCGGCTGGCGGGTGGTGCAGTGTGCACGAAACTCAAAACTCTTTTTTTTGTTTTTACTTATATATTCACGATAATTTAGCTATTTTATTTTTATACTTTATTATTTTATTTATTATTTATGTTATCTGATGATGATTCTTTTCATTCTGCTAATGACTCTTCGGACTTATCTCGTGACTCTAGTTTTTGCTCGCTGTCTGATTCTCTTGGGGACTTTGTCCGACAAAACTTCAGCCAACACACATACTCGCTAAACATCTGCCACATAAATGCTCAAAGTGTCCCTAGTCACTATAGTGATTTAGTGGAAGCATTTACAGGGGCTAATGTTGTGTTGTAATGCTTCATTCTTGTCCGAAATGACAGGATTGGACGGGGAGGGGGCGGAGTGGCCATCTACTTACGTAGTGAATTCCCTTATAAAATTCTTGCTTCTTCTGTCTCATCTCATTGTCCTTCCGCTGAGTACCTCTTCTTCGAAATTTGTGTTAAGGGGGTAAAGACTCTCCTTGGTGTGGTATACTGCCCTCCCACTGTGAATTACTTCATGGATTTGGAACTGGTTTTTGAGTCGTTTGGGTCAGAGTATGCGCATCACGTAATCATGGGAGATTTTAACACAGACCTCATCCACCCTTCTCCACGCTCCCGTAAACTCCTTCATATCGTTGAGGCTGCTGGCCTCCATGTCCTTCCACTCTATGCCACCCACTGTAACATTACAGGCGAGGACACCTGGCTTGACCTGATCCTCACATCTACTCCATCTCTTGTATCCAAACACGGTCAATGCCCTGCTCCTGGTTTTTCCCATCACGACTTTATTTTCCTTTCCTATATCCTCAAGCCCCCGAAACCTGTCCCTAAAGTGCTGCGCATGCGTTGCTTTGGTCGCATGGACGGGGAGAGATTGCTTAAAGACGCTTCTGAGATCAACTGGGACCATTTGATAGCAGTTTCCTCCGTTCATGAGAAAGTTAGTGTCTTTAACCAGACAATCCTTGCACTCTACGATCTGCATGCACCAGTCAAGAATATAAAAGTAAAACGTCCACCCGCTCCATGGCTGACCAAGGGGATACGAATGGCCATGAGACGTAGAAATCGTGCATTTCGGAAATTTAAGAGGGAACGGTCTGAAGGGAATTGGTGTCTCTACAAGTCTGCACGAAACTTATGCAATCAGATGATACGCAATGCTAAACGCCGATACATTTCTGAAAACATCTCATCCTCCTCCCCTGCTGATATCTGGAAGTTCCTTGGAACCTTAGGTATCGGTAAGACGCGTGATGTCGTTCTCCCTAACACAATTGCGTTGGATGATATAAACCGTCATTTCGCCACTACTGCTACTATAGATCGTTCAACCATTTGTCAGACGGTAGACTACATTGCAAGTCTGTCTCGTCCCAGCATTGAGTCTTTTAAATTTTCTTCTGTTACTGAGGATGAAGTCAAAAAGATTATCCTATCCATTAAATCAGGGGCCGTGGGACATGATGGCGTCAGCCGCCGTATGATTGTCTCGATCCTAAACTACGTCATTCCTCCGATTACCCATATTATAAATTTTTCCCTTGATTCTGGCCAATTCCCCTCCCAATGGCGTAAGGCCTTTGTGCGTCCCTTACCAAAGATTTCCAATCCTTCCCTTCCAGCCCATTTTCGACCCATATCCGTTCTTCCGTTTCTCTCTAAAGCTGTCGAGGCTTGTGTTCAGAAGCAGCTTTCGAGGTTTATTTACAATAATAGCCTCGTTAGTTCATTGCAATCTGGTTTCAGGCCTGGGCACAGCACAGTTTCCGCCCTCCTTAAAGTGACTGGTGACATTAGACAAGGCATGGAGGATACCAAAGTCACAGTCTTGGTACTTATTGATTTCTCTAACGCTTTTAATGCCGTCAGTCACGACATTCTCCTTTCAATCCTTTCTCATCTTATGGTTTCATCCGAGGTTCAGGAATGGTTCTCGTCCTATCTTCGAGAGCGTCAGCAGTCGGTCCGCATTGACGAGACATCATCAAGTTGGTGTAACCTTGATGCTGGCGTTCCACAAGGCGGTATTCTTTCACCATTATTATTTTCAATATTTATTAACTACGTCACCCTCCACCTTCAGTGTGCGTATCATCTGTACGCCGATGACCTTCAGCTTTACACTCAAGCAAGTGTGGATGACTTGTCAGACGCCATTGGGAAATTAAATCGAGATTTGGAAGTGATTAACGACTGGTCCCGCAGGTTTGGTGTGGCCGTTAACCCCACAAAATGTCAGTCGATACTTATTGGCAGCTTGCGATTGATAGGTAAAGTGAAGCTTGATACTCTTGGGCCAATAGTTTTCGACGCTACGATCATACCACTCAGCTCAAGCGTTAAAAATCTTGGGCTACATCTGGATGATACCCTCAGCTGGCATTCTCAGGTTGCAAATGTCAGCAAAAAGGTCACCTGGACTTTGCGCTCTTTGAATCGTCTGAGGAACTTTCTGCCGGTCACGACGAAGGTGATGCTTGCACAAACTTTAATTTTTCCCATGGTCGACTATGGTGACGTGTGCTATTATGATCTCAATGCTGCCTTGCTTGATAAGCTCGACAGATTGCTCAACAATGGTATCCTATTCATTTATAATCTTAAGAAATATGATCACATCTCACAACATAGGTTAGATCTAAAATGGTTACCCATTCGCCAAAGGAGACGTCTGCGAGCCCTTACCACACTTTTCTCGTTTCTGAATTCCCCTAATGCCCCTTCATATCTCACTCCTCACTTTCAGTACCTTTGCTCCTCCCATGATAGGAATCTCCGGTCATCGAATAACCTTCTTCTTCTCTGTCCTTCCCATTCTTCTGGCTTTGTACATTCGTCCTTTCAAATCCAATCCATTCTCCTTTGGAACGCGCTGCCGCCCGAAATCAGGATGGCTACGAGTCGTGAGGCTTTTAAAAAGAAAGTCCGCATGCTCCTTATTAATGAAACCATGGCAGAATCATCTCAGTAACGTCCTTTTTATAAGTTATGTAGTGTATTTATATGTATATATATTTGTATATATTTGTGTAAGTTTATATTATTATGTATTATATTTATGTAATTGTGTAAATATTTGTAAGTGTATTAAAATTTTATTACATTATACCCTGTGTCACATTAATCGCAGAAAATTGCACCTACCATGTCATCTCTGCACCACCCTATGGTTGACTGGTAGAGAATGCCTCAGGCATTAAGTCCGCCATGTAATATATTATGTTGCAAAAGTTTAAATAAAAAAAATAAAAAAATAAATAAAAATAAATAAAGTATGAAGGAAAGTTTTAATTCAAATTATTAATAATTATTCATTAGCCTAGTTGGAACTAAAACCATGACGGCGAAGTGGTTGATGCTTCACCCACGAAAGATCCCAGGTTCGATCCCTAGGTTGCAACATTTAGATGCGGAACAAGTTGTAAGAAAAGACGTAAGTTAAAAGAAGGCCATGATGACAGATGTACTTGAAATTATTCTAGGAAAATAATTTAAAGAATAGAATAATTGAATGGTTCGGAAGATGTTATAAACTTTACGTCGGAATCGTCATAGAGTTGAAGAGTTTCCGCTAGGGGGCGTTAGTAGACAGCGCAAGAGACTGTTATATTGATTTATATTATAATATGATTTGTTGTTATGATGGTAAACAAAAGGCAAATCATTATTCGGAGGTTGTGTATGATTAAAGAAATGGTAGATGTCTAAGTTATTGGGAAATATTTACCGATACTAAGTTTACTGGGATTTCGTTTCGAACACGAGAACTGGGTATGCGATTATGATTTTGTGTCAGTTGAATAGAATGAGGGGTGTGGGCTATTTTGCAATAAGAAAGCTTATGGAGGAAGGAGTCATTAGGGATTGGGAAGGAACTATAAATAGTAGGAATATCTTTGAGGAAGAGGGCTAGGATGACAATGGGGTTAGCAAGGAAGGACGTGCTATTTTGTACTTAATTAAGTACAGGGTTTAGATATAATTCGCCGCAGATAAGAGTGGTACTTTATCTGCTTAAATTCTATCGGGGGCGGCTGTAACGGTACAGAATGAATGGTATCCGTCCGTTAGTAAGGAATGTGTGGGAGTAGCACTAACATAAATATTAATGCGTAGCACCATTAATATAATAAGCATGAAAAAGGGAATAATAAACTAGTTCAGAATAATGGTCCGTGGTCTAACGCTTTATCTTTAGTTTGAACTTCGCGGGGACTGCTCTGTGTGCTCCTTGCGACATAGGCGCCATCTAGCGTGAGTTATTTACTTGAGCTTCGCATAAGGTTGCTAGTTTGACTTCTTTATTTTGAATTTCGCGGGGACTGCTCTGCGCGTCCCTTGCGACATAGGCGCCGTCTAGCGGAAGTCATTTACTTGGGCTTCGCGTAAGGTTGCTAGGTTGACTAGGACTTTATCTTTATTTTGAATTTCGCGGGGCTTTGCGAGTCGGCAAAGTGGTTCACCTACGGGCGGACGCCATCTATGGTCGGAATACGGAACTTTTGATAATTTCCCAAAATATAGGATTATTGGCTTAAGTGGAGGATTATTAAGAGGGAATTGTTAATAGAAGGCTACATTTAGATATTCAAAGATGAAATATTGGCTGTCGGACGAGATTTGGTTAGATTATGGAAAAATTTTAGAATTGCGCGGCGAAAGCGGCAATGAGCGAGCGAGAGGTTGAGAAAAAGACAGAAAGAGAGGTCGGATGATAGCTCCACGTGGCGCGACGCGAAGGCGGGGGGCATCGGGGAAACGGCTAGCGATTGGTTGAAGGGAAGAAAAGTGGACTCGCGCGGGCAAATATCGAGGGCGCGTGGCGCGAAAGTTAAGATGCTTGGGAAAAGGGCGGAAAATTAGCGGGGATTCAATTTTGGGACGTCGGCGGTGCGGTCCAACTTAAGAGTGCGGTACTACTCATACGGGAAAAATAGCGTCCGAGCTTTGATAGTGCGCTAAGTGATATTCGAGCTGCGATATTAATTAAGATTTGTGAAATTGAAAGTGATTAATAAAGTAAAACTATCGCGATCGCAACTCGAATCCGTTAACGGAATGAAGTATTCCGGGGTACATCGGCGGAAACGCGTAACGGTGGCAACGAAAACCTATGTACCTTTCAACAGACTTCGGTCTGGATGATCTTTGATTGTATTTAATAAGATCGGCGTTTTATATCATTACGCTAAACAATACACTATCTTCGACGGAGTAATGGGGGAGAGACAGTTGTCTCCCTAGTGAAAGTTGAAGATAGGTCAGACACCATTTAGCTGGAGGTAGACCCGTATGACCCAGTCCAATTTCGAGTCTACCTCCGTACATACAGTGTAGTGATAGGAAAATAACACACTGAGTATACTGGCTCGACTGATAGAATATTTAGGAGTTAGTTGCTTTCAGGGGCAATGCGACTCTCACCACACATCACGAATTTAAGTTAAATGTGGCTCGGGCCTAGATTGCAAGGTACACAAGTAGGGACTGTTAGTTCGACAAAAATATAGGCATTTTCAAGTGAGGAAAGTTGTAGGAATCTATAGGTAGGCGGATATATATATGGTTAGTTATGGGAGGCAAGGTATTTGCGCCAGGCCGGATTAATTCAGACTTATAAGGTAGGGATAATTAAGTTACGGCGCTAAATAAAATTATGATGAAGTGATGTGGGTCCTAGCTAGGCAAGTAATCTGTTACCGCAGGCCGGTAAATTTCTAATTGTTTTCCTAAAGTTGTTACCAATTAATTATTCATTTTAAATAATTAACAGAAGTATGATAATAATGTACCATCATTACTTGGAATACCTAAAAGTCTAGACTGGTTTCCTATTACAAGAAAATATTAAAAGTTATAGCAAATTAGCTTAGCGTACTGTGATGTTTGATTTCTAATACTGAAATGACCAAACAGGCATTTTTTAGCTTTCCCTGGGATGCAATACGATCTCATATCGCTACACTCTTCAAGGTGTTAAAGTTTTACATCCGCTACCTATTAGCAAAAATAAGCTGATACAAACTGAACAACTAAAACCAGTTTAGAACCTAGGATAAGTCGTTGAAAGAAGACATTGCAAGCTATGAGCTTCTAATAATCTGAAACATAGAAATAATTGATTGATAACAACCAGCTAATTAGCCTGACAATGGTCTACTAATACCATTTGAATAGACCTCTTAAGATATGTAAGTACTTACATCTAATAATATGAAACATAGAAATATTTGATGGGAACAATCTAATCAATCAGACTAATACCTAGTACAGTCTAATTTATATCTATTAAAGTGAGTAAAAGATAACTTCTAAATGTAATTGATTCAATGATTAACAGGGATAATTAACTACCTAATTTACTACCTACTAAAAGTATACTGACTATGATTTAGTAGTCTATCAAATTAACCACTCAGTCTGAGAGACAGAGGGTGGAAGTTAATGGAAAAATAATTAACTTAAGTTCACTCCCTAAAAGTCAGGGATGTTGAATAAATTAAACATCTTTCAATAAACTTGAGATGTACTTATACTTTATAAGATCTGTATAATGAACACTAAGAGTAACCCAAAGTAATTTACTTCAAACGATAGTATTATATTTAAGTTCACTTCCTAAAGGTCAAGGATATTGAATAAATTAAACATCTTTCAATAAACTTGATATGTACTTATACTTTATAAGATCTGTATAATGAACACTAAGAGTAACCCAAAGTAATTTACTTCAAATGATAGTATTCTATTTAAGTTCACTTCCTAAAGTCAAGGATATTGAATGAATTAAACATCCTTTAATAAACTTAAGATGTGATAATCTGCCAATGCAGCTAATCCAATGTAGTTATATTGGAACTTTACAAGACCTGTATAATAAATACTAAGAGTAAATAAAAGTAGTTTTACCTGTATTAATAGCATTCTACTTTAGCCACCGCCTGAAGTGGCGTTTGATTAAATTATCCACCCTTTACGGAACTGAATATAAGTTATTGCATTGAATAATTAAGTTTTTAACTAATTAACTTAACGTGAGAAGGATATTTGGATGATAGCAAGCCTTGAGATAAACTCTATTGATTTATGTGGAATAATAAGAATTTAAATTGCTAACACATAGTTCATAATGTAAAATGAAATTAAATTTGAGGAGAGATGTAAATTCTCAGTTTAAAGAATTAAAGGCACAAGCTAATAATTAAAGTTAAAGCCAATGTGACGGAACTATAATTAAACCATGAGATGTATAGTACGCTATGGAGCGGCGGTGGGGCTCATAAATTGCACCAGGCTTCTTATGTATCATGCTACTGATAATAAATAATAATACCTACAAGCTAAGCTATCATCTGATTACCTTTGAGTGGTTACAAATCTTCCCCGCAGCTGCAGTGAAGGATTTAGGTCACAGTTCAGACGGAGTCATTGCTAGGCTACACATATTTATGTTATGATTTATAGACTGGTAGGTAATTAGGTCAGGAGAAAATAATTTAACACAGGGATAAGCCAATTAGTAAACTTTCACGAAAGAACTTGAGTTACTTAAATGCGGTTAACAACGGAGGGTTCACTAGACGATCTGGCCAAAATAGTAGTTATTATAATATTACATTGCTTGACTGAAATTCACTGCAAATAGAATTAAGCTATGCTAAGGTTCCATCTTCATACAAACGCTACACACTCTACAAAACTCCAGACACAACCATTAGATTGTAGATAAATTAGGTTAATTAGTTTTAAGAATTAGATAATAATTTAAGTTAAGGTAAAGCGGCGAGGATGTGTGTATGTATTATAAGGTAGCTAGGCATATAGGTGTGAAAGGCATTAGATTTAGGTTTAGATTTAGGTGTAGCAATTTATAGAGAGATGGGGAGGTTACAATACCCAACTTACGGGAGGCATTTAAAATAACACTCTCGATGTACCATTTTGGGTTCAATTCCTGGCCGATGTCCATGCCAAGAATGCTGAGGTTCACCGAAATGCGTTACGGAGAGTTCTGAAGAGAGCTAGGAGTAAGGAAGAGAGTTACCTTGGACGAGAATGCACAAACCTGGGTTTTGCTGGAATTAAACTTGATCAGGTTTTCAGATACCCACTTAGAGACACGATCGAGAGCTAGGTTTAGTTTGGCAACCAGTTCTTGCCTTTTCACCACGATATCGGCTTGCTTTGCCGCAAGATGTTCCACCCAAGTACCGCTCATGCACCGTACTGTCATCAGCATAACAATGAATATGGCCCAAGGACAACATGTCATTAATATGCAGAAGAAATAGAGTACATGAGAGCACAGAACTTGCAGCACTCCGGCATTGACTTTGTAGAACGCGGAGGAACTACCCTCACAAAGGACGCGAATCCTCCACTCTTCTAGGAAGTCTGCTGTCTTAAAATCACGATGATTTGACAAAAAAAGCCTAACAAAAGCCGGACAGGCTGGACACGTAAATATTTGGCCGGACACGACCGTAAAAAGCCAAACATGTCCGGCTTAAGCCGGACACCTGGCAACCCTAGCCGCACAGTCACATGACAGTGTGTCAGCCAAGATCAAATCACCTTTAACGATTCTTTCGTTCATACAAGCAACCATACAGAAAAGACATGCCTTGGAAAGTTATTAATTTAAAACTTAAAAGTAAAAAACAGGCCAAGTTCACAAAGGACACGAATCCTCCGAACTTCTAGAAAGTCTGCAACCCAGGCGCACAAACGGGGCGGTACACCGAAGGCCGGCAACTTGGAAAGAAGGGCTTGGATCGAAAGCTTTGGCGATATCAAGGCTAACTGCCAGGGATTCGCCATGCTTGTCCATCAATTCACCTCACGCGTGAGAAACGTACGCTAGAAGATCACCCGTTGATCGCTTTGGTCTGAACCCATACTGGCGATCATGGAGCAGCGAGTGATCCTCTAGGTAGTGAATGAGCTGGGAATTAATTATCCGCTCAAACACCTTGCACAGCACAGAAGTTACAGCGATGGGTCGATAGTTGGCCGGATCCGAGCGATCCCCTTTTTTGGGGATGGGTTGTATGTTCACCTCTTTTCAAGACACCGGCACAATACCAGTATCGTAAGACTCCCTAAACTAAACAATCGTCTAGGGATCCCACTCCTACGTCTATTCAGGAGCTCGAAGAAGCTGTTATTGAAAAATGGGCCAATATCCCACAACAAGAAGTCCTGAAATTGGTTAGGTCGATGAGGGACCGTATAACCGTACAATACAGAATATTCTATCCTATTCTATTCTAGGTTTTGAGTAAATATGTAAAGAAAAAATTATTAAATATAAAAATCCGGATGAAGTTATTACCGAGGTATGCTAAAGTGATTGCAGCTAATACCGCGAATCGGGATTCCATTAGCGAGAGTAGAAAATAATAGGCATTTTGGTTCCGTACAAATCTTTATTAAAGCAAATTGTTGGCTATTCTATGTATTAGGGAAAACATTGTGAGGAAACCTGCACACTCAGGCGACTGAATGTGTAACCATGATCCAAGCTGGTTAGGTTTCCCTGTTAAGGCGTTCCCGCCAAAGCCAAAACGGCCATTCAAACTATACCGCCATCGGTAAGGCGGTTGTTGACGACCGCGTCCGCCTATCTGCCGCGGCGCCACCGCTGCGCGACCCGCAGCCGCTGGCTTAGTGAGATACCGCGCCGACCAGTCTGTCTGCTAGCTAACGCGAGACGCCCACAAAATACGCGCACTGGTATCTGCCCTTATTATAGTGACTCCTGAACCTAAAGTGAAGAGCTCGACCTAAACGCCCTTAACCAGTGCCCCTAGTGAACTGTTTAGTGTAGTGACTGTGCGCCAGGAACTCAACCTACCCCGCCGACCGTGGACAGCTCGTCTCCAGGTTCCTGTGTATCCCTGTAAGTACTTCACTATCCATAACCTACCCAACCCACATCTTTTATTTCGCCGCTGTTACTGCGAACGCCTTTCGCCGTAACATTTTGGTCCAATCGAGCGCGGATTAACCGCTAAGGTTCAGCCCTAATCTGAACCTAACTTTCTTTTAATTTTCAATTTTAATACAGTCCGCTAAAGATAATTATTTCCGCCCATATTCTTATTCTATTTCTAAATCTTATATCTAATTCGTGCCATCATTTCTAAATTCATTTGTTCACATAACCTTACCCTGTCCCAATAAAAATTTGATGAGGTAGTTATGAATCATTTGTGTTAGTATAACTGGCCAACGTACACTTATATTATTTTATTTTTATTGTTGATTTTGTGTATGCAATCGAAAGTGTGATGCAATGTTGTAATGTTGTTGTAATCTGAGCGGGCTTGTGTGTGTACCCAAATGATTTTTGCCTAATGATACGTTGTTCATACTCCCAACGGTAAATTAGTAGTTAAATTATTACGTTACGTATGGTATTATGACGAGAGGTTGCATTGTTATTTTTCCCGTTTTATTTTTTAAGGAATTTTTTATGTTCTTGTCGTGTTAAATCGGCTCAGATCTCGTGCATGCTCACCACGCGTGCCAAATAGCGTGCTTTATTTTTTCGCTCGTGTTAATTTTATATCTATTTTTTTTTTTTTTTTTTTTGCCTTTGCGATCGGCTCATTCTTTGTGCGTGCTCACCACATGAGCTTAGTGTGTTTCATTTAGTTTCATCAGTTTCTTCTTTTTTGTTTTTGTTGTTTTGTTTGCTTTTTGTTTTGCGGTCGGCTAATGTTGCGTACGCGCGTTCAATAAGCATATATACACATACACAGACATACACATACACACGCGTTTGCACCACCCGTGGGCCATATACAAGGCGCCCCAACTTAGTTTTGCCTTCTTTATTGTTGCGTTAATTTTAGCCCATTTGCCCTTACCTTAGTAAACAAATACCTCCAGCCCAGCTATAGAATATATACAGGGTGTTGTTCTTTTTACTACCTTTAAATTTGTTTAATTTTTTTTATTTTTTATTATTTTTTTTGTCTCCTTTTATTCATCGCGATGCCGACCAAGTCACAAGCCGCGATATTTAGGGAGGCCGCCAAAGCTTTACACCAGCTCCTAGAGATGGGATCACTGATCATTGCTGGCGACACCAAACATTCCATAACGGAATTCAACGTGCGTTTCGCACAGATACAGGGCATAAAGGAGAAGCTGGACTCAGTGTATTATAGCATTCTTGACGAGGAGGACCTGGACGAGAAGACCGAGAAGGCATACACTGAGAACCACACAAAAGCCTCCGGGGCGTACCTTGGGATTCTTGTGGCTAGGGAGGAAATCTTACCCTCTTCCACGTCATCCCCAGCCCATAGCGCTCAGCCCAGTTTCGGCGTCAATACGCCCACAGCCGTCCTCCCCAAGATAGCGCTGCCCAGGTTCAGCTCAAAAGTGGAGGACTGGCCTTCCTTCATTGCGCTGTTTAGGAGTCTGACTGACGACATGGCGACCCTGTCGGACGCAGTCAAGCTCCACTACCTGTTCTCAAGTCTCAGCGGTGAGGCATTAAGTATGGTGTCCCACTTAAAGGTCACCAATGAAAATTTTGCCGTGGCCATGGACATCCTCACCAAGCGGTACGAGAACCGCCGGGTTCTCATCGATAGTTTCGTCGACATAATCCTGGGGCTGCCGAGCATCCACACGCGCTCAAACATACGCACGCTTTTCCTCACTCCGCTGGTGTCCGCCCAGTGTGCCCTTAGTAATTTGGATCTGCCCATAGGAGACGACTACGTGTTTGTGTCGATAGTGGTGCGAAAGCTTAAGGGTGAGCTCCGCACGTTATTTGAACGCAGACACGGGTCTAGCAGCTCCCTGCCCACGTTGAGTGACCTCATCTCCTACCTCGAGGAGCACGCGCGCTGTGTGGAGACAGAGTTCTCCAACATAGCCCAGCCGCAGCCCATTCACGCCCTGCCCGGCCCTTCTCGTAGCCGCGCGCCTCCACAGTTGCCCCATCGCACTTATGCTCAGATGGCTCAGCAACAACCCGACCATTACCGTGGCCGCTCCTCAGCTCCATTGCCTCACCGCGCCTATGATCAGCCTACTCACCAACCGCTCCACCCAGCTCAGCAAATGCGTCAGCGCCCATCCACCTCCCCGGCTCGCAGTCAGCCCTTCCCCGTATACTCGGCCTTCCAGCAAAGCTGCTCCTCATCATCGTCCTCGTCCTCTTCCTCACGCTCGACGTCCTACTGTCCCTATTGTGCCACTAGGGGACATACGCTCATGACGTGCAGATGGTACAATGCCCAGCCAACACAGGGCCGTTGGGACTTTGTACAGGCACGCGAGCGCTGCCAGCGTTGTCTCGGCCGTCACTACGAGAGCGAGTGCAGGTCAAGGGGGGCATGCAAGAACTGTGGGAGTACGAACCACCACACGTCCCTCCATCGACCAGACGGCCCAACGCACTCAGCTCATTCGTCGTCTGTACATGTGCCCCCACCACAGCTGACAGAGCACTCGAGGGAGCGTCCCAGAAACAGCAGGCGGCACGAACCCGCACATGCCAAACAGGCGCAACCCAGCTCTGCTCACAGAGCCAGCCCGCCCAGGTCCGGTTCGCCAGGTAGGCCCCGCGAACGCCGCCAGCAATTATGACTCCCTACTATCACAGAGCACTCTAGCGAAGAGGTAGATTTAGCCCATGCCCAGTCAACCCATGCCCACACAGCTGATACATACTCAGCTCATACAATTTCAGCTGATACTCAATCAGCTCTCTCACCTTCTGTGCCCACTGGCACACCCATTTTGTTGCCAACCGTCTCACTAAGAGTCGCGGACGTACATGGCCATCTTCACACAGCCAGAGCTTTATTGGACTGTGGCAGTATGCTGACGTTAATAACGTCACGCATGGCACGACTTTTGAACCTGCCATCAAAACCCAGTTCTTTAAAAATTACAGGAGTTGGGAATCAGCACAAACATGAGTCAAAGGCGGCAATAACAATAGTATGCCGACCCACTCACAATGATACTCCTACAATTACTGCCACAGCTCACATTTTAAAAAACGTCACTGGCTACCTTCCCTTGGAGAAGGTACCAAACATTTCCCACGTACTAGGCCAGCCACCCGTGCCATTGGCTGACCAGCTTTACCACACACCAGCCCCAATCGACCTCTTATTGGGGTCGGACGTTCTTGGCCAGGTGTTGGACGGGACTAAGGTCTCGTTGGGCCCGGGCAAGCCCATAGCCTTCGGCACGATTTTCGACTTCGCGTTGATAGGACCCATTGAGGACTTGTATGCGCAGCCGGCGCAGCAGGTTAACTCAGCTCACGTCGTCAGCTCACAACCAGACTCAGCTGAATCAGTCCAGGACATACGTCAGAGTCTGGAAAGGTTCTGGGAGTCTGAGGAGCCCCTCCCTCAATCTCACACTCACAATGATCCCCTGGAGGAACAATGCGAGGACATCTTCCGCTCTACCACTACACGCGATCCCTCAGGCAGATATACGGTCGCTCTGCCCTTTCTAAAGGACGCCCCTCAACTAGGCAAAACTCACCCTATCGCATTACGCAGATTCCTCAATATTGAGAAGAAGCTAATGGCGAACCCGTCTCTGCGTTCTAAATACGTCGACTTTATGGCCGAATACATCGACTTAGGGCACATGGCTCCCTGTCACCCAAATATATTCGCCCATAAACCTCACTTCTACATCCCTTACCATGGCGTATTTAAGTCAGGGTCGGACAAGCTGCGCATTGTTTTTGATGGTAGCTGCAAAAGCTCCAATGGTGTCAGCATAAATGAATGCCTACACACAGGCCCCGCCCTTCAACAGGACATTGTGGACATCATCATGTCCTTCAGAACGCATCCAGTCGTTTTCAGCACTGACATCCAAAGGATGTTCAGAAATGTGCTGGTTGCCCCAGACCAGAGACGGTATCAGCTGATACTATGGCGGTCCTCACCAGATCACCCTCTGCTCACCTACGCCCTCAATACAGTCACGTACGGCTTAAGATCAAGCCCATATCATGCAATCCGCACCCTGCTCCAGCTGGCTGATGATGAAGGCCATCGCTACCCTGGAGCCGCTCAGGTTCTTCGCAAGTCTATCTTCGTTGATGACATCTTGTGTGGTCATGACACGGTTGAATCCGCCCAAGCACTTCAGGACGAGTTGATAAGTCTGCTAGACCTAGGCGGCTTTCAGCTCAGTAAGTGGACATCTAACTCGCCTAAGCTGCTCGAGAGATTTCCCGACAACCAATGTGACATGCCCAAGGACTTCGACATGAACCCAGAATCCACGTCCATTAAGGTCTTGGGTTTACAGTGGAGCCCTCAGTCAGACGAGTTCACTTACCGCATCTCTCTGCCCCCCATCACACATGTCACAAAGCGGTCTATTTTAAGCACCGTAGCCTCACTTTATGACCCAAACGGCTGGGTTTTCCCCGTTATCTTCCGCGCAAAGCTGCTGCTTCAGCAATTGTGGCTACTGAAGCTGGAATGGGATGAGCCCACTCCCTCTGAAGTGCAAACGGAGTGGCACCACATCTCAGAGGATCTGCCGCTGTTGTCTAGCATTCGCTTCCCTCGGCACGTTTGTGCAAGCAAAGGCTCAGCTGCATACTCGCTTCACGGGTTTGCAGATGCCTCTGAAGCCGGTCTTGCCGCCGTTGTTTACCTCCATGAGCTCGATGCCTCCGGAGATACTTTAGTACACTTGATTGTCGCCAAGTCGCGAGTCGCACCAATCAAAAATCGCCTCACAATACCCAAGTTAGAGTTGTCGGCCGTCACCCTACTCTCCCAGCTCATGATCCGTGTGTCGGTTCAGTTATCGGCCCATATCAGTATACAACAACATATATGTTGGTCAGACAGTACGATAGTCCTGGCCTGGCTCAATACACCGCCTCACCGTCTTCAACCCTTTGAAGCCAACAGGGTAGTCAACATCAGCTCAGGCTCACCAGAATGTACCTGGCGACACGTACCCTCCGAGCTCAACCCGGCAGATTGCGCAAGCAGAGGGATGTCTGCGCAATCCCTGTCAGCCCACGACCTATGGTGGTCTCCCACGTGGCTTGGACAGCCTTGTGAGTCTTGGCCTGCAATGCCCTTAGCTCTGGGCCATCACGCCCTGCCCGGCCTTAAGCCCAAACACGTCCCGTCACTGGTCACAGTGCCCGGTCTTGACTTTGACCTGCTCACTCGGTTCAGTTCACTAGACAAGCTCGTCGGAGTGACAGCTTGTCTAAAACGCTTTCTGCACAACTGCAGACACCACCCAGATTCGCGACGCTCAGGCCCCTTGTACGTCAGTGAACGAAGAGAGGCCCTACTTTACTGGGTGCGCAGTGTCCAGCACAATGAGTTTGCGGAGGACATCCACCGCCTTCAAACTGGCAAAATCTGCTCCGTCAGACTCCAGCGGCTGTCACCTCTCATTAAAGATGAGCTCCTTAGAGTTGGTGGACGACTGTCCCATGCGTCTATCCGATATGACGCGCAGCACCCGCTCATACTTCCCAGCTCTAGCCCACTTGTAGACCTTATCATTGACCACTACCACAAAATACACTGCCATCCTGGCGCTGACACTTTACACGCTATCCTACGCCAACAAGTTTGGATATTGTCCGCGCGCCGCATTATTAGACACCGAGTTTTTAAATGCATTAGATGCTTTCGATGCCGCGCCCAGCCGCAAGCGCCCTTCATGGCCGACCTGCCAGCCGATAGAGTTACGCCTCAGCCAGTTTTTAGTCAAGTCACGACCGATTTTGCCGGACCATTCCTCGTTAAATCTAGTACCCTACGTAATGTTAAACTCTTAAAAGCGTACTTTTGTATATTCGTGTGCCTCTCGACTAAGGCGGTTCATTTGGAACCGGTCTCGGACCTCAGCACGGAAGCGTTCCTCGCGGCATTACAGCGTTTTATAGCACGCCGCGGTGCCCCGGTTCTCATCCGCTCGGACTGCGGTACAAATTATGTAGGCGCTAAAAATCAGCTCATCGAAGTACAAAACTTTCTTGCCTTAAACAATGACACGATTGCGCACAAGCTCGCTGGTCAGCACATTACTTGGTTGTTGAACGTCCCTAAGGGACCATGGTTCGGTGCGTTACATGAGATCAACGTAAAATCAACAAAGCAACTTTTATATCGCGTAATTGGCGAACAACACCTCACATTCGAGGAATTCTCCACACTTTTAGCTCGAATTGAAGCGGTCCTCAACTCAAGACCTCTCTGCCCACTTTCGTCTGATCCTTCAGACTTTGAGCCGCTTACAGCCGGACATTTCCTTATAGGCCGCCCACTAACGGCCCTTCCCGAACTATCCGTGGAAGATAGGCCGATCTCCACACGTAGGCGATTCCAGATGGTACAGGCCCATTCCCAGCGCTTCTGGACGCTGTGGACCCAGTCCTACCTGCATACCCTTCAAACCCGCTCCAAATGGTTGTCCCCATCCTCCCCTCCCCGAGTCGGCGAGCTCGTCCTCATCAAGGAGGACAACCTGCCTGCCCTCCAATGGAGACTGGGGCGCATTGCTCGCACCCTGCCTGGGAAGGATGGCGTCGTGCGGGTGGTGGACCTGGACACCGCGAATGGACATCTTCGGAGGCCTGTATTCCGGATCGCCAGGCTCCCATTGGATGAGCCCACCCTGGGCCCCGGAGGATGTTCCCGCCAAAGCCGGGACGGCCATTCAAACTATACCGCCATCGGTAAGGCGGTTGTTGACGACCGCGTCCGCCTATCTGCCGCGGCGCCACCGCTGCGCGACCCGCAGCCGCTGGCTTAGTGAGATACCGCGCCGACCAGTCTGTCTGCTAGCTAACGCGAGACGCCCACAAAATACGCGCACTGGTATCTGCCCTTATTATAGTGACTCCTGAACCTAAAGTGAAGAGCTCGACCTAAACGCCCTTAACCAGTGCCCCTAGTGAACTGTTTAGTGTAGTGACTGTGCGCCAGGAACTCAACCTACCCCGCCGACCGTGGACAGCTCGTCTCCAGGTTCCTGTGTATCCCTGTAAGTACTTCACTATCCATAACCTACCCAACCCACATCTTTTATTTCGCCGCTGTTACTGCGAACGCCTTTCGCCGTAACAGGCCCTAAGAGGCCTGGGTGACCTTGACGATTCGAAGCTCGCATATTCTTTTGCCGATGGTGCCGCCGTCTAGCGGAAACGTACGGTACTGCTAAGAATAGTTCAATGACTAGTGAATTGCAGAGGGAATAAGTATTATGTTGTGGAATACTGCCTATTTTATATGATCATCACCGAGTCATGCGCGTCTACGGTGTATTGTGGATGCCAAGACAGTCGTCAGCCGAAATTCATTTTAGGTACATACAAGCTTTTTCATCCCATCTATTCGAAAAGGACGACTTGGTTTGCCTTTACGCGCACGAAAAGGTGGTGTTTTCTATAAAAAAAATTTAGCGGGCAGTAATGAGTTTGTGCGCCGCAATTATCTTTGCCGCACACTTTTTGTACTTAGTATTATTTTGATGAGCCCATCGCCGCTCCATGCTGTTGGTTCAATGACGTGCAGTCCGTTAGTCGCTTTTAAGACACCAAAGGGCAGAGAGGAATTGGTAGTATTATTTTGATGAGCCCATCGCCGCTCTATGCTGTTGAATGTATGTGAAGTCTTTAGTCCGTTAGTCGCCTTTTACGACACCAAAGGGAAGAGACGGATTAATAGTATTATTTTGATGAGCCTATAGCCGCTCTTTGCTCTAGGATTTAATATGTGCAGTATTTAGTCCGTTAGTCGCCTTTTACGACACCCAAGGAAAGAAAGGGGTTAATAGTATTACCGCCCTAGGGAGAATCGTTTTTCTGACAGGTGTAGTTGTTACTTATTATTAAAATAATACTAACAACCCATCTCTTCCATTGGGTGTCGTAAAAGGCGATTAACGAACTAAAGACTGAACATACATCCTACAGCACAGAGTGGCGATGGCTCATTGAAATAATACTACCAACCCCTCTGTTTCCTTGGGCGTCGTAAAAGGCGACTAACGGACTAAAGACTGCACATACATTCAACAGCATAGACCGGCGATGGGCTCATCTTAATAATTCTACCAACCCCATTCTTCCCCTTCGTGTCGTAAAAGGCGACTAACGGTCTAAAGACTGCACATACATCCAACAGCATAGAGCGGCGATGAGCTTATCAAAATAATACTACAAACCCCTCTCTTTCCTTCGATGTCGTAAAAGGCGACTAACGGACTAAAGACTGCACATACATCCAACAGCATAGAGCAGCGATGACCTCTTAAAATAATACTACCAACACCTCTCTTTCCTTGGGTTTCGTAAAAGGCGACTAATGGACTAAAGACTGCACATACATTCAACATCATAGAGCGGCGATGGGCTTATCAAAATAATACTACCAAACCCTTCTCTTTCTTTTGGTGTCATAATAGGCGACTAACGGACTAAAGTCTGCACATACGTCCAACATTATAGAGCGGCGATGGGCTCATCAAAATAATACTACCAACACCTCTCTTTCCTTGGGTTTCGTAAAAGGCGACTAATGGACTAAATACTGCACATACATTCAACATCATAGAGCGGCGATGGGCTTATCAAAATAATACTACCAACCCCTCTCTTTCCTTTGGTGTCATAAAAGGCGACTAACGGACTAAAGACTGCACATACGTCCAACAGCATAGAGCGGCGATGGGCTCATTAAAATAATACTACCAACACCTCTCTTCCCTTGGGTGTCGTAAAAGGCGACTAATGGACTAAAGACTGCAAATACATTCAACGGAATAAAGAGACGATGGGCTCATCAAAATAATATTACCATCCCCTTTCTACCCTTGAGTGTCGTAAAAGGCGACTAACGGATTAAATACTGCACATACATCCAACAGCATAGAGCGGCAATGGGCTTATCAAAATAATATTACTATCCTCTTTCTTCCCTGGGAGTCGTAAATGGCGACTAACGGACTAAAGACTGCACATACATCCAACAGCATAGAGCGGCGATGGGCTCATCAAAATAATACTAGCAATACCAACCCCTTTCTTCCCTTGAGCGTCGTAAAAGGCGACTAACGGACTAAAGACTGCACATACATCCAAAAGCATAGAGCGGCAATGGGCTCATCAAAATAATACTACCAACCCCTCTCTTTCCTTGGGTGTCGTTAAAGCGACTAACGGGCTAAAGGCTCACCACCTAAGCGCATGTGCAGTCTGTGCAGTTGTTTTTTGCTGAAGCGTGGTCTGTGTTGTTCATAGATTCAAATGATTACTAATTTTACCATAAACTTTAAATAAATATTTCAAAAAAATGTTGATTTATTGAAAATAAAATTTACTAATTTTTCTTATTGTTCATGTTTTTATTTTTAGTTACTTTCTATTAATCGAAAATTAACATGTTTGTATATATTTCATTGTGTATCATCTTAATGTTTAACGCCTTTGCGTTATCGATCTTACGTTCAAAAAAAAAGAATCACTTGTCATTCAATCAAAAACCTGTCTAGTTCATAGTAAAAAAGATGTGAAAAAGATGGCAGTCGGCCATGCATTGGTTTTCTCCTTAAAAAGGCGTGTGGACGCCATGTAATATTAATTAGATTAGTAAAATCAGTTGTTTATTGGTTTTGTCATCAAGGCGTGTGGATGCCAGTTCAATATTAATTATAGTCATTCATTGGTTTTCAAATTCAAAGGCGTGTGGACGCCATTTCATGTAAATTATAGTAGTTAAATCTTGTTACCTATTAAAATCAGTGTGACAAAGTAAAGTGTTTGTTTTTCATCATCTGAATCATCATCATCAATTATCAACGTCTCAAGAGCCTAAAGCGACGCTTCGAACCCGCCGGACGCGGCTCCTTGAGAAAGTCATCATCAACGTGTACGATCCTTGGCCGTCGCGATCACGGCTGGCCGAGGAAATCTACGCACAATATTTTGGTGGAACCCACGAGGGGAATCGCACATTTTTGGGAACCCAGGACGGGAATCGTTTAAACCCAGGAAGGGATAAACAGCATTATAGATACTGGACACGCGGTTGCCGTCCAAGGTCATTGCCGGCAAACTCGCGTCTAAGCTGCCGTCAAGATTATAAGTTCAGTGTGAAATACCGAATATCAAGTCAATCTCGGAGTGTTTCAGTGATTAAATTCAGTGTTCGTAATAATTCATCATAATTATCACCTTCATCAAAGGGTCGAGATTCGACGGGGCGTATTTATTGAAGATAAAGATACGCCATTTTGTATTTTTGTATCGCATCGCTACGCTACGCAACGGGAACACAGACAGCCGACGCAAGAGGGCGCGCGCTCCGGTTCAGTCATTCTTACGGACTCTTAGGTTAGTGTTATTGTGTTGTGATTGGCCAATAATTCATGTAAGTACATTCATTCTCATCAAACCAATCTCAATCGGTCTAACTTCATTTAATCTTTACGAATATTGAATCACTCATTCAGTCAATGTCACTGTCATGTCAAGTGTCTGTCAATTAAATAACTAGGTTATCTTGTTTGTTTACATATTCTAAATTTATGTTTCGTTAGTTTTAAATTTGTTACAAGTGTAACTTATCTCAAGTGTTACTGTTTATTACGTGCATTAGTCAGTAGATAGTCATCATGGCTTCGCGTAGGACTAGAAATCAGTTTAGAACTCATCATAGAATGTTGTTGGATTTTGCCGCGACAATCGACGATAAGGCTGGGTCAATCTCTGCTTCAATAGCAACAAAACACTTTAATACCTACTATAAAGATTTGGTTTTAGCCTACGAAACATTATTGGGTTTCTCAAATGACGAAGTTTCTGAATCAGACATGTCGCTGTTCGAAACACAATTCACGGAAGTCAACAAACTGTTGATAAGACTGGACCAGGCGACGTCGGAGTCAACCGCTGGTACATCCAAATCACACAAGTTCACATCAAACCAGGTAATGGCCAAATTACCACTTATAGAACTTCCCAAGTTTACAGGGAACCTCATGGACTGGGTTCCATTCTATGACTTGTTTCATTCATTAGTTCATGAACGTGATTTATCGGATGCTGAGAAGCATTATTATCTTAGATCCTCATTGTCAGGTGAAGCTCTTCACATTGTCAGACAGCTGCCGGTAGATGATAAGAATTATTCAGTGGTGCTTAATTTACTTAAGTCTAGGTATCAGAATACTAGATTACTACTGGATGCTTATATTGGTAGGATAGTAAATTTACCTATCATCACATCATCAGTCACTCACCTGCGTTCACAATTGTATGATCCACTGCAGGAAGCCCTTCAGGCTTTGGAAAAGCTAGATCAGCCTGTCAAAGAGTGGTCATATGTTATATTGTATTTAACATTACAGAAACTGCCTGTTAAGCTGCGGTCACTATATGAGGAACGCTACGGCACGAACCCTGATGCTTTGCCTACCATTAGTCAACTAATGGAGTTATTGGACGAACAGTGCCGACTGCAGCTGACAGTGGCATCAGCACCTGAGCCTGTCAGGAGACCACCTCTGGCTTCACTACCAACGGTGCGTCCACCAGCTCCACGATCAAGTCAACATCGGATGACATCAGGCAAGGCATACCAGGCCAATCAGGTGATGTCATCATCAACAGATCAAGGATCATCAGCTGGTCAGGTGAGGCCTTCTTGTTCATTTTGTAGTGCCCAGGGACACTCACTTTATAGGTGCCCTGACTTTCAACAGTTGTCACGACCTAGTCGTAAGTCGTGGGCGACTAAGTCGGGACATTGCTATCGATGCTTACGGAAGCACTATGCAAGTAACTGTACTCATAGGAACTGGTGTTCTCATTGTGGCTCCCAGGATCATAACTCACTCATTTGCAACGCAGAGGAGAACATCGGTGCTCCCCGGCAGCAAAATCAACCTGCTGCTCGACTGATCACCCAATGCGCAGGTGGTCGAGCCACGCCAACTTCGTCAAAGGCGCGTCATGTCTCATCACCAGTGCATATCACTGGTGTGATCCAGGAAGAAGCGGACCCATCGTCAGCACATCATCATCATGAGGCTCCACCGGTGCAGTCCATGGCTCATCACCAGCCAAGGCCACGAGTTTGTGACAGAGCACATCTGGCTCAGACCACCTTTCATTCACTCAGGTTTGGGTCAAGGATGAGCCCTGATAGGGCATGAGATCAGGTAACTGTTGGTGCATCTATGGGACCATCACTTCCCATAACTATTTGTCCTACTGCAATAGTAATGGTCAGGTCAGGTGATGGTCAATTTGTCAAGGTCCGGGACCTGTTAGATACAGGCGCCTGTGTTTCAATCATTAAACAATCATTAGTTCATCATTTAAAATTGCACCAACAGGGTAATAGTAATATTCATTATGGAGTAGGTCATCAAGCTGTTAATACACCGGGCACTGTTGTAAAATTAGTAATCAAACCAGTAGGGGCTCAATCACCAATAGTTGGTACCCGGGCAATGGTTATGTTCACATTATCAGGAAATATTCCACCATATGATATTAAATTAAAGAATCAGTTAAAGGCATCAAATATTATTCTTGCTGATATCAACTTTGATAAAGCTCGAGATGTAGATATCATACTTGGTACAGATGTGCTCAATTATGTACTTGATGGTTCAAAGATTTTAACCAACATTCCAGGGATAGCGGCTTATGGATCATGTTTCGGTCACGTCATCATGGGAGCGATACACACTCAACAGTCACCATCGATGGTCACATCACCCGACCAGTCGGCAGGCACTTCAGTAGAAGACTATGGACTCCATGCAGTCAGACTGGAGGAAGTCTTAGAAAAGTTTTAGACGGTGGAACAGCCCCCTTCGAAGCCAGCTGTTCATCCGGATTACTTGGAATGTGAAAGGTTGTATAATTCAAGTACTCAACGTATGCCAGATGGCAAATATTTGGTTAGGTTACCATTACTTTCAACAAGACCACCATTGGGTGAATCAAAGGCTTTAGCCATTCAACGATTGCGATCTTTAGAAAGAAAGATGGCAAAAAATTCAGTATTCGCAAGTAAATACAAAAAATTCATGAAGGAATATGAAACTCTCGGTCATATGTCAAAATCGGACTTTCAGTTAGACTCCGAACATTTCATCATCCCTTATCATGGCATATTCAAAAAGGGAACGGATAAGATCCGTGTAGTATTCGACGGGAGTGCTCGTTCATCAACAGGAACATCACTAAACCAGTGTCTTCACACCGGTCCACCACTTCAAATGATATTACCCAAATATTGTTAAATTTCGGACGGCATCAAATAGTCTTCACGACCGACATCAAGCAGATGTTTCGAATGACCTGGATACACCCTGAAGACAGGAAATACCAGCTCATCTTGTGGAGAGAGGACCCGTCTGACCAAATTCAGGTATATGAGTTGAATACTAATACCTACGGCCTACGATCAAGTCCATTCATTGTAATTCGAACATTGTTACAACTCGCCGATGATTGGGAGGCTAGTCATCATGAATCATCAGCTTCAACCGTCATTAGACGAGACACCTTCGTTGACGATATTCTCACGGGCGCAGACTCGTTATCAGAGGCTCAACACCTCAAATCAGAACTCATCGCACTAATGAAAAGCGCCAAATATGAGCTCAGGAAATGGTCATCAAACTGCAATGAATTACTGCAGGATTTGCCGCAGGAACACTGCGAGCTGCCCCATCAGTTTGATACTGACGATAAAGCTTTATTAAAGTATTAGGTATTCAATGGGACCCAGTATCAGACTCAATGTCATATCAGATCTATGTACCGCTAGGACAAGCAATTACTAAGCGTCATATCCTTAGTACAATAGCACGCCTGTATGACCCGTGTGGATATTGTGCGCCTATTGTGTTTCGATTCAAGGTGTTTCTTCAGACACTATTTTCAGATGGAGTCAAATGGGACGAACTTGTCAGTAATAGTCAATGTCGTCAGTGGGACGAACTCATTCAAGACCTTAATTATTTGTCAAATTTGCAGATACCTAGATGTGTTGCACTGCCACAGACTGTCTCATATTCACTTCACGGATTCGGAGACGCTGCAGAGACTGGTTTTGCCGCGAGCGTCTACCTCAGGACCGTGGACGCGTCAGGAAATGTCATGGTACGTTTACTTATAGCTAAATCAAGAGTAGCTTCTCAGAGATCAAAGCAAACGATACCAAAACTGGAACTCAGTGCCGCTCATCTAGTGTTCAAATTATTGAATCATGTATCAGAGTCATATGACAGTTCAATTCAATTTGACAGCATCAATGCTTGGTCAGATAGCACAATCGTGTTATCTTGGATAAACACAAAACCATACATGCTTCAAACATTCGAATGTAACAGAGTTCAAGACATTCAAAATTCAAAACGTTCTATGATATGGAGACATGTACGTTCCGAATTAAACCCTGCAGATGTCGCCTCACGAGGCATGGCGGCTGAAGATCTCATACATTTCAATTTATGGTGGTCCCCAGACTGGTTACTTAAGCAGGAGTCACAATGGCCTGCGTTACCAGTTACTATGCCTTACGATTTACCTGGATTCAAGAAATTGGTCAATCTTGTTACCCCTGTCGAACCATGGGAAGACGCGCTGTTATCACGTGTCAGCTCGTTCAGTAAGCTCATCAATATTACCTCATTGGTACTTAGATTTTGCCGAAATATTAGATTGCCTAAAGAAAGACGGAATCTTAACTCTACACTCTCATTAGACGACACTCGTGAAGCAACCAGACATTGGATTAAGAAAATTCAAATGGATTCATATAAAGATGAAATTATATTAATCAAGCAAGGAAAATTGGTCTGTAAATCGCTACAGAAATTAAGTGTCTTCGTGGATGAAGATCACTTTATCCGAGTCGGCGGCCGACTACGGAAATCAACATTGCCTTACGGAGCCAGGCATCCATATTTGATACCTAAGGATCATAGGTGGGGTCAATTACTCATAGAATATTATCACAAGACAACATATTGTCATGCGGCGACAAACGCGCTCATTGCTATACTGCGGCGAGAGTATTGGATTACGTCAGTCAGACGTCAAGTATCAAAGGTCATAAGATAACTTCGTGTCATTCACCAGGTTTGTCAGCCGACGAGGGCTGCCTTCACTAATCAGATCGGACCGAGGTACCAATTTTACTGGTTCTAATTCGTATCTAAAGGAGATCACTCAGTTCTTGTTGGACAACCAGATTATCCTCAAGGAGGAGTTCAGAAAACAGAGCATTCGCTGGGAGTTCAATCCTCCTGCATCGCCCCATATGGGGGGACTATTTGAGGCTGCAGTCAAAAGCGCTAAAAACCTCCTCAAGAGAGAGGTGGGCGATACCCTTTTAACATTCGAGGAACTGTCTACTCTATTTACTAAAATAGAGTCTATACTTAATTCACGGCCTCTTGTGCCTATGTCAGAGGACCCCAGTGATTTAGAGGTTCTCACGCCAGGTCATTTCATCATAGGTCAGCCACTAGTTGCCTTGCCAGAAGCTCACTGGAAGGAAACTAAAATGTCGCGATTGTCCCGTTTTCAAGTTATTCAGAAATTGTACCAGACGATCTGGTCGCGCTGGCATGTTGAGTATCTCAGTACACTACAGTCACGTAATAACTGGTATAAGCATATTAACAATATAGAGCTCAACGATTTAGTTCTTATTATTGAAGAGAACTCAACCCCCCTTCACTGGCGAAAGGGTAGAGTTATTGAATTGTTAAAGGGATCAGATCACATTGTTAGATCAGTTAAATTAAGGACTCAAAGCGGAGAGCTTGTAAGACCAGTGGTCAAATTGTGTAAATTACCGATACCAATAGAAAGTAATTTAAGTTAACCATTGCACTTCTGTGTATATATAGTGTTTTCATTCTTAAAGTTAAGTCATGTGTATGAGTTATATCATGTTACTATAAGTAGAGCGCATTAAGGACTTCAAGTATTCAGTTCATTTCCCCTGGTGGCGGGAGGAATGTTAATCGAAAATTTACATGTTTGTATATATTTCATTGTGTATCATCTTAATGTTTAACGCCTTTGCGTTATCGATCTTACGTTCAAAAAAAAAGAATCACTTGTCATTCAATCAAAAACCTGTCTAGTTCATAGTAAAAAAGATGTGAAAAAGATGGCAGCCGGCCATGCATTGGTTTTCTCCCTAAAAAGGCGTGTGGACGCCATGTAATATTAATTAGATTAGTAAAATCAGTTGTTCATTGGTTTTGTCATCAAGGCGTGTGGATGCCAGTTCAATATTAATTATAGTCATTCATTGGTTTTCAAATTCAAAGGCGTGTGAACGCCATTTTATGTTAATTATAGTAGTTAAATTTTGTTACCTATTAAAATCAGTGTGACAAAGTAAAGTGTTTATTTTTCATCATCTGAATCAACATCATCAATTATCAACGTCTCAAGGGCCTAAAGCGACGCTTCGAACCCGCCGGACGCGGCTCCTTGAGAAAGTCATCATCAACGTGTACGATCCTTGGCCGTCGCGATCACGGCTGGCCGAGGAAATCTACGCACACTTTCTTTGTATTCGTAATGAAAATCAGTGTTTACCTCTTGTGAAAGACTTATTTAGTCCCTTGAACTATTGGCAGAGAATAATACTATTGGCACTCTCGCTATAGGCGGGGTAATTTCTGTTTGGCCTATTTCCTGTAACTATAGATACAAGAAATTGACCATTTCAATAAGTAGTTCACTCTTATCGCGGCAACAAATCACATTTCACTTCGCCTCACAGAATTTGTATGAAAGAATAATAAAAATAAACACACTAAAGTAGGTAAATATAATTTTACTGCTGACCGCTTATGAAAATAATTTAATAGGTACTATCTAGTTATAAAACAAAATGCGTAATTAATCTATTATTTTTTGAGTTACGATCAAAAACGTTTTCCAAACTTTAAAGTCGTTTTACTAAAAATGATAGTTTTTAAGATACGTAACATAGGTATACCCACGGCAGCACAGCACTTTACAGTTTTAAAATGTCTGATCTTATTTATTCTATGACTAATTACAAACAATAATTTAGCATAAAAGCAGTATTTACAGCTATTAACATAGAGGTATCAACTGAACTAAGTATTTCTATTAATATGTATGTGTACAATTGAGTGTAAACTCTTCAAAATCTATAAAATGTTATATCTGAAGTCGCTCCTAAACCGGCGCGCAGTCCACTCTCGATGAAATACGGAAACGGACTGCCGGCAGGGCTAGCGGGGGATTACAGGGAGACGGGGCAGGCACTCTCGCGCCGATTAACTTTAATTTTCGTGTTTTAATTAATTTTCACCAGTAGAATACGGAATGAAAATAAAACTCTCAATTAAAATTATTTGCATTATTGAGATCTTTCGTTTAGTGTAAAAACTAAATAAAAAGCTTGAGCCGATTTAGAGAAATTTTGCAATTTATGACTGAAATAGGGACTAGTTGGGGATTTTTTTTCTAAAAAGTGGTTTATGAAAATACAATTTCATTCAATTAAAAATGTTTATTAGATATTCGTTCGTCATTGACAATTTTTTTATTCGAATTAAATAGACACTTATTTAGATATTTTGTTTCAAACATGCAAATATTTAGGCATTTGACCCCTCTTAAGACCTAAACAGGGTCACGGAGATCAGACGGCAGTCGCTTCACTGTAATTACCTGATCTCCCCAATCCTGGATCATGGTCCAAAGTTAAGGAGGTAGAGTTATCGGTAAATCAAGCTGACCGCCATTTTTTTCTAACTTATGGGAATAGATATAAAAAAAAGTTATTTTATTTTAAAAGAAAAGAGGTAGCCTTGCCTTTTGCCTACGTAAAAAAAATTAAATCCTCAGTTAGAAAAGTAGGTAGGTATAGGTAAAACTAGGTTTCTGAATTTCATATAAGGTACTACCGGGTGACTAGGCTCACTTTTTAACAAATTGAAATAAAACCTATATTTTATCATTTAGAAGAAAAAGAGTGTTTACAATGAGAGCTATGATTATTTCAAAATACAAATAAAAGTAGTTATTGAAGCTACAACGTTAACAAGTGAGGTTTTTACACATTTTAAAAAAATATTATTTTGGGCTTAATAAACATGGTATGCTCAAAAAGACCCGTGCCGTTTTGAAGTCTTTTGTAGCAAAAGTAAGCATAAAGACCATAAGGATTGATTGATACACACATCAAAATTGTAACATTCATAAACTTCGATAAAAGCAATCTGATACTAAAATGATCAATATTTTTTTACTTATAAATAATTGTTATTTATGCTAAAAATAAGTAATTATTGTTTATATTCCTATTAAGGCCCAAGCAACTACTTCGTGGGGTCTTCCTAACCCTTGTGGGCTTTACAACACAAATTCAATATTTACAAAATAAAAAGCTATAAAATCGCACATGTTTATGTAAATATCAAAAGAGTAATGATCAAATAAACACACTAAATAAAAATCAACTAACAAATCGTAGTATAAACAAGTAAAAACTGACTTTTTTAGGAGCCAAAATTAGTAATATGAGCGGCTGCGACCGATGTCGGCGAACTACCGGGCGTCACTGACAAGATGGTGGCCCAGTGTTGCCAGATCCGTAGGTCAAAACTATCCTAGATTTACTGCAAAATTATCGTGTTTTTATCGCATTCAAAAAGACAGAATTTATACGACTGGGCACTCCAAATATGGTAACATCCAACGTCACGAGCCTAAAAAGAAAAAAACAAGCTCATCACCTACAAAAAGGACTGACTGTGGTACCTTAAATTTCGTTATTTCCAAACTGTGACTGAACGACTGATGCTAAAATATGGTAACATCCAACGTCACGAGCTAAAAATAAAAAAAAAAAAGCTCATCACCTAGAAAAAGGACTGACTGTGGTACCTTACCAAGTTTGTCACAAAATTATCGTAGAACTGACATAAAATATCGTGGAAAGTCGACGAATTGTACAAATTATCGTGCGATACTTAATTATTATTTTTTATCGCATGCCCCTCCAAATTATCGTGGATCTACGATAATTATCGCACGTCTGGCAACGCTGTGGTGGCCGCTCGCTGTCCGCTGCGCGTTTCGGCGTTCATATTGATGTGTTTCATGCATGCTACGAAGTTGGCACGGATCAAATGTAATTAACATAGTTTTCTGCGCTTGGGCCTTGGAAAACTGTGGGCCTTGTCACCCGGTAGTACCATTGTTTCTAGAGAACCCTAAACTGAAAAATAAATGCTATTATCAGTCGGTATTAGATTTCTATGGTGAAGTTTATACCGAGTAATAACACTTGGTAATAGCTTCTTATACAAGTTATTACCGAGTAATGGCTTGTTTTCACAATCGGTGATAGCTTCATTCGCGGTAGTGTAAATAATCTACTTCCGAGGGATAAAAATTGATTAATTTAAAACAAAACAAAAGTTTAATCGATAGCCAATGAAGTTATCTAAGCATATACATGATATTTGAATTAAGTACTGCGGTTTAAAATTTCATGTCGTGTTCAATTTAGTCCTCTCATACAAAGTTAAAATTATTATGGCTCAATTTAGGAAAAAAAATAAGAGTTCTAGAGCAAATTTCATACCGCGAGTTATGTAGGTGTAAACCACCCACATAGCACGATAAGACATCACGTACCAGGAAGCAGCCATGAAGATAACACGTAGCAGGAAACGAGGACAATCAACACCATTGTTATGACCATGATTGCTAACGACCTAATTCATGTACAGCATTAATTAGATAACCTTTTGTCATGTAAACAAGAACATTAAGTATACTATATATTGTAATACAAGATTAAATAAAGTCAGTCTTAACCAGCTCCTCCGAGCATCAACACCTTCTTATCTGTTTATAAATAAGCTTTTTAAAAAGCCTTTCGCCCTCGCCCACATCCTAACTGGCGCAGTCGGTAAACCACGCGTTCATAAGCGAATCAAGTTCGAATCAGTGAGCTCGACTTCGTAACGCGGGTCAAGAATCTACAGTGGTCGTCGGCAGCAGATATCAAACAGAAGACTCAATCTATCATCGATAATGCTCAAGTGGTAAGCATAAAACTCTGTTTACTACCAAGAGTCCTTTCACACTAACCTTGTGTAACCTATATTTTGTTGTGTTAATTGTGGTATTTCTAATCTGAGGATAAAAATGGCCAACGAAAAGAAATTAGACATTAGCACAGTCGAGGAAAAAACTATTGCAATTGACTATAGTACCCTCTCTATATTGTTACCATCATACGATGGCAACAAAAGAACATTAGCATTCTATTTAGAAGGCGTAGAAAACGCACTAAATTTAATCACGAATGGGGACGACCCCAGTGTAGCTTGTTTAATAAGAAACAAACTTACCGGTAAAGCTGTTGAGGCGCTCTCAGAAGGAACAGGTGCAAAAACCTGGTCCGAGATAAAAGCGACGTTAAAAAATAGATTTGGCGAATTCCGTAATGAAATTCAATTAATACAGGAATTAATGCGCCTGAACAAAGATAATAACTTAGATATTTTTTCAGAAAAAATAAGGGCTTTAGAAAGTACACTTATACTATCTGATCCCAACAAAAGAGAATTTTATCGGCAAATGGCGCTTAATGTATTTTTAGAAAAGATAAACCCAATGACTGCAATATTCATAAAATTACAACACGTTGAAAATTTGGAACAAGCAGTAACAATCGCGAAACAAGAAGAGGTTAAACTTAGGAATAGGAGGGCCCTACAAATCAATAATAAACCTCCTTATCAGAAACCTAACTTTAATACAAACACTCAGACCAAATTCATAGCTCAGAATAGGAAGGAACAATATAATAAGAAACCTTCACCAAACCAATCAAATAAAAATTTCCACTTTCAAACATTGGATCAAGAAGATGATTCAATAAATGAGGAAATAGATAATCCCGAAAATAATGAAGATGTAAATGATGACGAAAATTTTCTCACCGACAATTTCGAAAACCTTATAACATAGTTTACATGAATAACGTACAGAATTATAACCGCTTACCTTACATATATATCAGCGAGTTAGGAGGCAGATTCTTACTCGATACAGGTGCCTCACAATCACTAATTCACCCTAATATAGTAAAAAACAAAAACATTAATTGCGAAATAAGAGAACAAACACACTATATAAAAACAGCACACGCAACTTCTAAACACGACAAAGTAGCAATTATCACACTTCCACATAGCTTATTTAAGAGAACAATAACTCATAAATTTTTACTATTCGATTTTGACACTGATTTTAGAGGTTTATTAGGATTAGATTTTTTAATACCATTAAAATGTAAATTAGATATTAAAAATATGATGTTATGCACAGACAAGACACAAATACCAATCAGGGATGACATTAAATCATATAGCACCATTAAACCCAAATCAGAACAAATAATCAGTTTACTTTGTAATAATAACGAAGGCGAATACCTATTGACCGAAAAAATAACACAAGACGGTCTTCACTTCCCAGCAGCTTTAGTTACAGTAAAAAACGGAAACTTGACAACATCAGTAATAAATAATTCAAATAATACAATTAAATTAAAAAATAGTTGCCAATTAAATCTAACAAAACTAAAACAGACAAACTTATCAAACATAGTATCCATAAATAACATATCAGTGAATAAAAAAACAGAAAATTACCTGAAAGAAAACCTAAATAGATTAAGAACAGATCACATGAATCCCGAAGAAAAAAGAAACATAAGAAAACTTTGCTATAACTACAGAGATATATTTCATTGCGAACAAATCCCATTAACTTTCACACACGAAGTTAAACACAGCTTACGTTTAACTGATGAAAAACCAATATTCGTAAGAAATTATAGACAAGCACCTAAACAAAAGGAAGAAATAAAAAAACAAATTGACAAACTACTAGAACAAAACATAATAAAGGAAAGTAGTTCCCCTTGGTCATGCCCAGTACACATAGTTCCAAAAAAGGCAGATGCCTCCGGACAACAAAAGTGGCGTTTAGTAATAGATTACAGAAAACTGAATGACAAGACAATTGAGGATAAATACCCATTACCAAACATAGATGACATTCTAGATAAATTAGGACGCGCACAATACTTCACGACAATAGACTTAGCCTCAGGCTACCACCAGGTAGAGATGCATTCAAACGATATAGAAAAAACAGCGTTTACTATAGATAGAGGACATTACGAATTTCTTAGAATGCCATTTGGCCTGAAAAATGCACCAAGTACATTTCAAAGATTAATGGACTCAGTACTAAGAGGTATAGATAACGTATTGACTTACCTTGATGACGTAATCATCTACTCGTCTTCACTAGAGGAACATATAAATAAATGCAAACAAGTTTTTAATAGGTTCAGAATAAATAATCTAAAGATACAATTAGATAAGTCGGAATTCCTGCAAAAAGAAGTCAAATTTTTAGGACATACACTAACAGAAAAAGGCCTTAAACCTAATCAAGACAAAATAATAGCAATAAAAAAGTTCCCAATACCTAAAACACAAAAAGAAATTAAATCATTCTTAGGCCTAGTGGGCTACTATAGAAAATTTATACAGGACTTCGCTAAGTTAACAAAACCACTAACAAAATGCTTAAAAAAAGGCAACAAAGTGGAGTTAACAACAGAATATATAGAGTCATTTGAAAAATGTAAAGAAATATTAATCAATGCACCAATTCTACAATATCCAGATTTCGAAAAACCATTCATATTAACAACAGACGCATCAGACGTGGCATTAGGCGCAATACTATCACAGGGAACACTAGGATCAGACAAACCTGTAGCTTACGCATCACGCACATTATCAGAAACAGAACAAAGATACTCTACAATAGAAAAAGAGTTGTTAGGAATAGTATGGGCCATAAAATATTTCCGCCCATACCTATATGGAAAAAAATTCACAATCTACACAGACCACAGACCATTAACTTGGATAATGTCCCTAAAAGACCCAAATTCAAAATTAACACGATGGCGATTAAAATTAGCAGAATACGAATATGAAGTGCAATATAAAAAAGGTAAACTAAACACCAATGCTGATGCATTATCTCGTGTAAAAATAATTTACAATAATGAAATAAGCGAACAACAACCTAGTACATCAGAAGAACAGTTAGACCTAGAAAA